>JACMZG010001893.1:7793536-7917671 GCA_018340805.1 Microvelia longipes
CAATCTGTAAAGGCTAGGTTTTTGAGATGTCATCAATCCGGTTTACTGACTAAGTAAAAAACCGCGCAGTCTGTACGACAAGTTAATGTAACGAAAAGTCGAAAACCCGAGGTAATAACTACGCAACGTAAATTCTGGAATATCGGTTCAATAAACTCAGAAACCCTAAAACTATCGAGAATGACACCCTACCTGACATTTTTTGTATTTTATTCGTATTTTGGTTGTCTAGTTATTTACTATTTCCTAGCACTCATAGCCAGGTTCCAAAGTTCGAATCTTGATACCGGCAAATATGTTTTATCATTATATTTACACTATATCACTAAAAAAAATGATTCTGACACGGTGGTCTGCAAGTCGGATGAATTTCCTATGAAATGCTGAACAGTCATTTTCTTGTTTCGGTCTATGCTCCATAACCTGAGCAATCATTACCTCTTATTTTATTTGAATATTCTTTGAAATTAAGGTAAAACTTTTGAAATTTTAGCTCTAACTGAGCTTTAAATTATACCCAATACAATAAACTGAAGATAAACAATAAACATTCATAAATAAAAACATAAAAACAAGAAAATCATGTTTGTTTATTAACATGCTAAAAGATATTAGCATGCAATCGCCTCAGTAACATACAAAAACAAAATATCATTGTAACCAACTTTTTCCTAAAGCGTAAAACCTATCTTTGATTAAAAATAATCTTATTTTACCTCTAATATATCAAAAAATTTAAATGTAGAACTATAAACAAAACCTTGTCGCCAGTTGAGGTTATAATTCCTCAACGCATAAATGTCAAACGAATTATGAGAACATTAAGATTTATAATCAATATTAAACTTAATTTAATTTAAAAATAACTAAATAAGAAAAATGTAAGAAATAAAGGGCAAAACATAAGACAATGCGGCAAACTAGCTTTGTAGGTTCAAGTTCTTGATCCTACTGTACGCTATAGATACTCGGTCTAGACTTCAGACTTGTCTAGACGTCTGTCTGTGTGTCAACCCAAACTCAAACTTGTAACTGCGGGCAAACAAACGTAAAAGATCGACATCAGTTGCCGTGAATTTAAAGTAACGAACAAAATTTCAACGTACAACAATACGGATGATGAAAACGAATAATAACTGAACTAAAAATCCAGCGATCAATCCATATTAATTGAAAAACGTCCGGAAACTATAAAACTGTCATTTCTAACTCTATCCGAGAAACTAAAACTATTAAGGAGCAACAAAAAGAAATATTTGTGAAAACATAACAAAGGAGAAATCTTAAGTAAAAAGACCACGTGTTTCCTTATTTTTTTTTCAATTTACCTGCCTAAAACAAAACATCAATGTCGGGCAACTCTGTTTACAACTTACTCGCGATGATAAAAAATTGACATTTACTTGGGTACAAAACGAGTACGAATAATGTACAGTGCCGATTCTTGAACGATGACTTAGTTTTGTACATGTGGGATAAATAAACACATTTCCTTAGCTAAAGCCGGAAAACTTGGGTAATTAGAACTGATGCTACAATTAAAGTTATAAAGGAAAAACTGAAAACTTAGCGAGAAGTTAGCATAGCACGAATTTCAAAGAAAATTCGCCAGGCTAAGGCACCACCGCGCCAGAAGTTGCAAAGGAAGGAGCGAGTCACTTTGGTATGGTTGTAGTAGCAGATGATTAGACATACGGAGCTAGTAAAGGCTTCGGTTCTAAGTCGTCTCATGTGGTTTCGTACAAGAGCATTATGCTTTAGAAACCTATTAGTACATATTATTGCTTCATGCTAATTATGTAGACCAAGATATTCCTATCACTCTAAAGTAGTCGGTTCACAATATGCCATGGCATTTCATTAGCACTAATTAAATAGGTAATGTAATTAAACAGCAATGCACACTATTTAATTGGACTCGGCTACAATATTTCAATACATAGATTGTATTATACATATAACTTTCATCAGTAGTTCAATTTCTATAAAATTGCATTGCTTGTATAGTCTATATTGAGATGGTAACACCAAGGTGGTTACACTATACATACACCTGGTGCCGTTAAACATCTAGATGTTGAACATGCGTATTATTTAATTAAATTTTGAATGATAACCTACTTTAAATAACCAATTCATCGATTGCGACAAAAATAAAGTGAAATTTGACGATGTTTCTGACTTGACAAGTAACATAGCGTCCAATTTATTTAAGCTTATTTCAAATGCAAAACGCGTACAGAATTTATAATCTTACGTATCCAAAGTATAAAATTGAAATATAAACAGGCTCCAGGTATGGAACATAGTTTTACTATAAAGGAACCCGCAAAATCCTTATGAAAAATGGCACTCGGCTAAATTCGCTGAAACTTTGCATAAATACTAAACTTAACATGTTGAACAAAAGTGTCAATGGGCACAACGCTCTATCTTTAATCCTTAGCCTTGTAAGGCCACTTAAACTCACCCCATCAGGAGCCATTTTTCATAAGCATTACCCTGATGGGTTGAGTTTAAGGGTCCTTACAAGGCTAAGGATTAAAGATAGAGCGTTGTGCCCATTGACACTTTTGATCAGCATGTTAAGTTTTGTATTTATGCAAAGTTTCAGCGAATTTAGCCGAGAGCCATTTTTCACAACGATTTTGCGGGGTTCTTTATACCTGAAATCTAAAAATCTATATCTCATTTCTACAATCTCAGAACTCACAGGGAAACCACAGCCGACGTTTGAAATTTAAGTATCGTCAAAATTCAATTAAAAGCACTCTGTATGGCCGAATTGTTACTTAAATCGGCAAATCCAAGTGCTTTGCTTGACGTTATATTTACTCACTCATGTCTTTTATAATCACCTTTACTACCTGACTATTTTTTAAAATAACGATAATTATTTTCTGTAATCATAATTATTTAATTTTAATGTCTTAGAAATAATACGGTCCTTCGGCTCGTGGGCGCTGTGTTGGCCCCTGGTGTCGGTCACATTATTATTGTTTGTTGTTTTATTATTATTATTTGTTTTTATATAGCATTTTGCCATCTATCTAGCGAATTTTTATCACCTTCCCTCACAGGCCCGCTACGCGGTGTATACTTAAATAAATAAATAAATAAATAATTAATATATATTATATATATATATATATATATATATTATATATATATAAATATATATATATTATATATAATTAGTGGTTTGTAAAACTATGTGCAAGGATTTGCCAGTGTAAAGTAGATAGGGAGGGTAAACGGATAATTTTTATACCGACTTCATATTGTTTTTGTTTGAGACAGACAGAAGCACGAGATAAAGAGATAATTGGATAACAAGAAATAGTGAATTAAATGTACTTTAGTAAGTAAGATGGTAACTGGTAACTTGTAAGGTTAGAAAGTAAAGTAGAATTTAATAAAGATTAACAGTTTCTGCTGACAGGACAGATAGAGATGGAAATAGAGATATGGCGCTAGATCCTTGCAGCAACTGCCCTGTACTGATAACTTATAACAAATGATAGCCTTAAATATCTGACAGTTTTGGTCATATAAAAATTTATATTACAAAAAAATTACACCATAAATGAGTATAAAGTTTCATAGGAAATACTGCAGCTACGCAGCCAAGTATGGCATAAAGTTTCATTGTCTTTGAGATTAACAAATAGAGTCTACCAAATAAAACAGGAAATAATGAGAGAAGCAGTTCTCAAATCGTTTCCAAGAAAAACTATATCTTGACTAATTATTCCAACATGACGTCATATATCGTTGGTTTTATGTCTTTTTCTAATAGAGTAGCTAAATTTTTACTTCGGAATTAAGGTAAAATCTGGCACGGAGCTCTGCATAGCTTGTTCCTTGCTCAACTATTGATTTCTTCTTAAGTTTTTTGGTTAAGGCTCCATAGCCTAAGCAATATCACTTCTAATTGTCACTCCATATTTTTTTAATATTTAAAGAAAATACCAAATACCAAAAAAATACCATATCATAGTTGATTATGCCATATTTATATAAAATATTCTCATCCATCTAAAATCAGGTTATGCAAGATATTTTGCACCCATTTATGCTTTTTTTTTTTTTTTTTTTTTTTTTAGGTAGTAACCCTACCTAAAATGCATTATTTTTTTTCACATGCTCCATACAAATATTACATGTTTATCAGCTAAATTTAACAGGGGCAAATATGTAAAATTGTTGACTCTTAAGTAGTAACAAGATATGCAAAGTAGCTTGAATAAGCACATAATTAAATTATATACTTAAAGATATTTATATATACAAAAAAAAATATGTAAATTGATTTATAAATAATTAAAATCATAATAAAAAAAAATGTGTAAAAATAATAATTATAAAGATAAAAAATTATTTAAAGATAATAGTTATAAAGATAAGAAATTTAGTTACAAACTTAATTTGTCAAAATCCAAAGAGTTAATGAATTTAGAGAAAATATTAAAATATTTGGAAAACATTTGAAGATTAGTAGGAGTCCAAGATTCTCTCTTGTGACAAGGCTAGAAATTAATGAGCTCTCTCAGCATCAAATAACGGGCAATCAAAAATAATGTGGTGCCATGTTTGAGGAGTTACCATGTCGCAGCTACATGATGGATCTGGAATAATTTTAAAAACGGTTAAGATATGCTTTGTTGGAACCATGGCCAGAAAGGGCTTGCGTAATTTTGTACGTAAGGACTATATTTGTTTTTGACCTACTCTCTACGGTTGGGAAAAATTGTTTAGTCCACAAACCTTTCTCTGAATTTATCCACATTTCTTTCCATTTTTCCAAACTTATCTCATAACTTAACCGTTTTAAAGTTGACTTGGGGATTCTTTCATAAGTTGGGCTTACACTAAAGGAGTTGAGTGAGGCTTCCTTGGCTAATTCGTCAGCTTTTTCATTACCATCAATACCAGAATGACCTTTGACCCATCGTATTTGAACAGATGATCCTGTCTCAAAAGTTGTAGTAATAAACACCGGCAAGATTCTGCTAGAGGATAATGACAGGCTTGGTTTTTAATACAACTAATTGAGACCTGACTATCTGTGTAAATAATTACTTTGTCTTCTGGAGAGATATCAGATATTAGCCAAACAAGTGCTTTCTCAATACCTAGTAGCTCAGCTTGATTATTTGAACAGTGTTGGGAAAGTTTAAATTTATCCGAAAAGAAAATTGAAAATTTTATACACAACAAAAGCTGTTCCCACGCCTTCATCATTTTTACTTCCGTCAGTGTAAATACACACATTAGGGTTAATAATATCCTCCGAAAAAGCCTTAGCTGGATAGTCAGCAGGGTGGAGCCAATTTTTATGAGGAACAGGTTTATCATAAGGCAAAGCGCAGTAAATATTCTCATACTCCATCCAATTATTTAAACGAGCGAGGTGTTGAAGCTCTAGTTCTATGGGGAGAATATCTGCTAGCAATGTTGCTGCTTCATAGGATATTGTTCTATAGCCTTTAATTATTCTTAGAGATATTAACCGTTGCACTCTTCTAAGTTTAATAACGTTATATTTTTATCAAGAGCCTCTATCCAGCAAGGTATTCCGTATGATATTATTGGGGAATAGCTCCATTATAAATTGTTTGTAAGGCTTGTGATCCCAATCCCCAATGTAATTTTGCTGATTGTGAGAGAACGCCAATTAATTTCAATGCCTTGTCACGAACGTTATTAATATGCAGATTCCAGGAAAAATGTTTATCGAAAGTGACTCCAAGATATTTTAGGGTTTCAACCTCAATTAACTTGATGCCATTCAGAAAAACATTTATATCGTCTAGTCTTCGTTTTCGGCTTATGCGCAATACTTGATTTTGACGAGTTGAATCTAATTTTGTTTTGATGAGCCCATTCTTCAACTAGATGAAGACTATGATTCCCTAAGGCACTGAGATTTAATCCATCCTTTCCTCTAATCATGATCAGAAGATCATCTGCGAAAGCCAGAACATTTACTCCTTCAGCATATTTTAAACACAATAAAGAATCATACATAATGTTCCAGAACCCAGGGCTGCTACATGATCCTTGTGGACAACCTTTTGATATTTTCTTTTCGGATTGGTAACCTGAACCTGACAGTAAACCGAATCTATTGTGAAAGTAATTTTTGGTTAAGTAGAATAAATTTTTAGGGCAGTGCCATAGTTTTAATTGGTACAATATTGCAGTCCACCAAGCCGCATCAAATGCTCCTGAACATCTAAAGATATTAATAGAACTTCTTTTTTATTATTTAGAGCTGAGCTTATAAAGATTTTAGTTTCTCTTAGAGCATCCAATGTATTAGTTTGGGGTAAAATCCAAATTGTTTCTTGTTTAATTTTGAGTTTACAGCAAGATAGTGTAATATTCTGTTAATCAAAAGTTTTTCTAATATTTTACCTCCAATAGGCAGAAGGCTGATGGGTCTAAATTTTGAAATATCATCCGAATTTTCTTTTCCTGGTTTTACTATGGGAACAATGTATGATTTCTTCCAAATGTCTGGAAATGTGTAAGATGTCAGGCATTTATTGTAAAACACTAGTAAAAGTTTAGGGAAACTGTCAAAAATAAGCATCCATATATCTGAGCAGATTCCATCTGTGCCTGGTGCTTTAGATATGTTGAATTCGTCAATAACATTTTTAATTTCTTGGATTGTAAATAATTGATCATCTGTTGTACAAGCTGGTTCGTCTACTTCTTTTCTTTTCTCTGTATGTAGAAGATTATCAGTATCAGGGTCATCAAATGGGCAAAATTTGTTCATAAGACAGTCGGCTGTTGATTGTAAATCAGTAGTGTAAGATCCAGATGGTAGTTTAATAGTACTAAGTCCTGAGTTTGATTTTATTTTTCCTGCTGCTTTCTTATATACCTGATTCCAAGGTTGGTTGGGATTAGTGGTTTTACAAATTCTCTCCATGCTTCTTTTTTCTTTCAAGAATAAGTTGTTCATAAATAGTTTTTTCTTGGTGTATTGGGTTTTCCTTTGCAGGCGCAATGACTCATTATTTTTAGTTCTTTGGAACAGTCTTCTTTTCCGGATCACACTTTTCCTAAGTAAGTTTAGTCAAATCAGGATGCCACCAAGGAACTTTTTTCTTTTTCTCGTTTTTTGGCAATTTTGAGTCTAAGCAGGCATATATTATTTTTCTCGTAAAATCATCTGTGAATTTATGTAAATTTAAAGGCGTGTCTTGAACAAATTTTGAGAGTGCGTCATCTAAGTCTGCTACGTTATTTATGTCTTCAGTCAATTCAGGAATCAATTTTTTAAATTGTTTGATTAGGTTTTTGTTTAATAATTCTACATTCATGGATTTTATGGAAAATCTATTTCGATGTGATTCTGGAGTAGTAGATCTATTAAGATGTTTATTTTTCCATAAATTAAAACTGAGCAAAGAATGGTCTGATAAAACTTCTTCAATTTCATTTGTCCAGTCTGTAAGGTTTCGTATCATAGCAGTTGTTCCAACAGTAAGATCAATATTACTCTGGCCTTTAGTATTTTGAAATGTTGGTAAGCCGTCATTAGAATTAAATATGTTTAAATCTTTTGAGGCCAGAAATAATTCTAGAGTCTTTCCTCTTTTATTAGATATTTCATCAAACCACGTTGCAGATCGGGCATTACTGTCCATAGATATTATTAGTAAAGGCTCTTTTATGTATTGAAGAGTTCTATCAATTTTCATTATATCATAATTGATATCCATATTGTCACAAAAGTATGCACTAGCGGCCCAGAAGCGTTTGTTTTTATAAAATATTTCAGCTAAGACGAAGTCTTCATCTGATAGCTGGTTTATTAACAGAATATCAATGTTCGGATCTGTTACAATAATGGCTGCTCGTTTCCTTTCAGACCCTTTAGATACAATTTAAAATTATCTGGGATCCAGATATCAATCCATTTTTTATGTAAGGTTCTTGAGCAAATATAATTTGGAATTGGCGTCGGGCAATTATTTCACATAAGGAATAGGTTGCTTTTTTAGATTTGTGTAGATTAATTTGAGCACATTTAAGTTCGGAAAACATGTTATTGGCCATAGTCAGTGTTATCTATTTTCCTCGAAATTAAAAATTGTTTAATAGGGCAGAATAAGCTCGTTGCTGCGTGGGTTGTGTTAATATTATTATGATTGTCTCGATTTAAATTACCTTTTTTGTGACTTGTGCAATTAATGCAACTACTTTTTTGAGAATTTTTACAATCTTTGAATGAGTGATTCTCACCACATTGTGGGCAGCATATCCGAGCTGTACAATCTTTAGCTTTATGGTTAAATCTATAACATTTAAAGCATTGAAGTACAGAAACATAATCACTGCAAAGTGTCATAGACCAGTCAATTTTGATTTTTTTATGAATTAATGTATTTCTTAGCTCTGGACTTACTTCAATTATTAAATTTGTCAAATTTGTGAATTTATTTTTTCCATGCGTAAATGCATTTAGTATTTTCAGCTGTGAAACCAATGTCAGGATTTTGTTCTGATATTATGTCTAATGCATTTGTTATAGTTATATCAATAGGAGCATTCTTAATTATTAATCTAGGTCTGAATTTCCTTAATTCTTTGGCTTCAAACATATCTGCATCAGGTTTATTAATTTCTTTCATTATAATGTTTAAGTCTGTTTTTGACTCAGTTTCAAGAAGGAAAGATCCTTCTTTTAGATTCTTAAAACCAGATATCCCTACTTTAAGCTTTCTAGGATTTAATTTCTTTTTAATAATGTTGTAGTGTCTCTTTACATGATTCTGAAATATTTTCGCCGGGAATGTAATCTGCTTTGGTTTTAATAATAACCTTAAATTTAGGATTTTTTATAGCATCCCCAATTTTTGTTTTCAAACAAAATTTTTGGCTTAACTTTGGTTCTTTATTGCTAAAGAGCTGGTAAAGGACTTGAAGAGGAAGCTATTGTAGTTTTTCCACAGGACCGACATTATTAGAACTATTAAGATCTTGTTTATTAACCTCAATTTTTAATTTATAAATAGTTTGGTCAGATCAGCAATGCTTGTAATATGTCCTTTTTTAATGCTTTCTTTAAGTTACCGCTGGATTCCGTAACATTCCTTAGCAATTTTAAAGAATCATGAAAGGAGGAATCAAAATTTTCCATATTAAAATGTTAAATTATGTCAATTTTGACATTAAAATTAAACCTTTTTTTTTAAACTCCTGCCCTACGCCCGTTTATATGTTATTTATTAAAACTATAGACCTTCCTTAATCAGCGGTTCAAATAGATATAGTGTGCCAATCTTCATAGCTCCTGGTTATGTAAATACCATCAAACAATTCACTCTTTAAAATCCCAATCACTTCAATTATTATTATTTTTAATAATAATTGATTATTATTAATAATAATAACCCATTTATGCTTAGTTTATACTAAACTTTACAAGGCTTAAAAACATTCCTTTAAAATAATTAAATGAAGTTGTAACTACTGATATGACATGTAGCCTCTAACTACTAGACATAACAAGTACTATCAACTACTTGTTGTAGTCATGTATTGTAGTAATGACATGTAGTCTGTTATTATTGACAGGACATGTAGTCTGTTATTGCTGACAGGACATGTAGTCTGTTATTACTGACAGGACTTGTAGTCTGTTATTACTGACAGGACATGTAGTCTGTTATTACTGACAGGACATGTAGTCTGTAATTACTGACAGGACATTTAGTCTGTAATTACTGACAGGACATGGTAGTCTGTAATTACTGACATGGCATGTAGTCTGTAATTACACTGTTTGGTTTTGAAGCTTGTTTTTCTCGAAATATTTGTATAAATGTGAGCTTTTGTTATTACTACAGCTGGAGATAAAAGCAACTTTATGACATCAGAGGGTAAGGGGTCATTTTGTAAAGAATTTGAAAAGCATTGGATGAAAGCATTGGATCAACTCGTGAATTTGGTTGGGATTATAATGCCAACTTATTATTTGTACACATTTCTTTAGTATTATCGGGGAAATAGTGTATTACCTATGCTACTAGGCTGCAAAATGGAATTTTGCAGACGAGTTTTATAAATTAGCCCTGAGGCTAAAGCAAGGGCAGGCTATGGAAATTTTTAGCCAAGACGTTAGACGAGGCTGGTAATCAACCCCAAACCTAAAGATCTTTAATAAAGAGTATAACACGACAATGACACCATGTTTTAGCGATTTTTTAAGAAAAAATGAGCTTATGTAGACCCCTACAAAGAGGGGAGGTGAATGTTTTGTAGGGGTGGGGGGGCTCTCTGACCTAGAATATATAAATATTGTTGAGGTTTATAAATAAATAAATAATAAATAAATATATAATATATATATATATATATATATATATATATATATATATATATATAATATATATATATATATATATATATATAGTATTAACTTCTTTAAATAAATCAGCAAACTCCAGGCAGACGGCTTAGGCCATGCCTTATCTTTGTATTGTAAAATGGATATGATATTATTTATTTATTTGTTAAAATATACATATTTACTTACTTACTTACTTACTTACTTACTTACTTACTTATATATATATATATATATATTATATATATATATATATATATATATATATATATTATTTATTACTCTCTAGCATGAATACACTAGGATCTACGATGATAACAGACACACACACACGCACACATACATACACATACGGAGAGAAAACTTTGTGAAAACCACTCAGGAGGCCCTAAAAACGCATGAAACGGATAATTCCGGTGACACCCAGAATTAGATTTTTTTGCTAACTCAATACTTCTTGTATTGAATAAGCTTTTTGTTAGCATGTAAAAACCCTTTTTTAGTTGCTTATTTTATATATTTTATAAGTCATAAGTTTCTTATTAATTGACTTATTAATTTAAGATAAAAAACTTATAACTAAATATATAAAATAAGCAAATATAAAAGGTTTTTTATATGCATGCTGCAAGATATTCGAGGCAGCAAATATTGCTTTAATGTTGTTGCAACACACAATATCAGGTAGATTTTGTCTTATAATTTGTCAATACTAACAATTTTTATGTTAATTTTTTCACTATTAGTCTGATTTATCATTAGGGTTTCGAAGATGATCTTCGAAACCCTTATGCTTTCTGTCGAGCGTCTGTCTGTCCGATTTCACATCTCAGGAACTACAATAGCTAGGAAGTTGAAACTTGGTATACATGTGTAACTATTTTATCCAACAACAGGAAAAATATAGCCAACTATCACACACGCGCACCTGTCGATTTATGAGCGAATGCGCCCATTCGCAAAAAATAAATATTTTTTTGAAAAATAATGTGGGGATCAAATTGTAGGTATCGATGGGTAGAACACAAGTATGCATCGCTTTTTTAAAATCGCGGCTATTATTATTATTGAAGATTGGGGTTGGAGTCGAGGATAGACCCCATTTGCACTGCGACTGGAAGTCTATTGTACAATCCCCTTAATTGGTCCAGGTCAGAATAATCCTTTTCCCCGGACTAGGTCTAGGATCTTTTTGACCAGTGATTCATTGGTAGAGTCAAACTTAGTGAGAATGCTGCTACCAAAGTTGGTGAACCTTTGAAAGGCTAGGGCTTCACATTTTAGAAGTATGTGAGAAGCAGTTTCGGTTTCCGATTCACAAAGCCTACACACTGGATTATCTTTAAAGATACCAATGGTATGGAGATGTTTTCGGAGGTGACAGTGACCAGTCAGTAGTCCAGTAACTGTTCTAAGGTCCCTTCTGCTTAGACTGAGGAGGTCCTCAGTTACTTTGGGACTGGGTCCTTTTAGCATAAGTTTGCTGTGTCTCATGCCGGATGATTTGTTCCAGTGGTGTAGGTGATTGGTTAAGAGCCAATCTTTAATTACACTTTTGGCTATAGCTTTAGGTATGGCTACTATGGGTTCAGGGCCCACAGGAGTGGTCTCAGACCCCCTTTTTTGCAAGGGTGTCTGCTTGCTCATTACCTTCAATTCCCTTATGGCCGGGCACCCATCTGATTGCTACATCATTGTTGAGTGACAGGGTCGCGGCTATTACACCCGCCAAAAAAATCGAAAACCACCAAAAAATGCTAGTCCCCCCCTTTAAGCCATAAGGAGAAGCCTTAAAAATATGGAAAATAGCCAATAAAAGCCCTTTACGGCCATAGAAATTCTTTGAAAAAAAAGTTTCAAAAGTTCATTTTAGCAATTTCAAAATTGGACATACGCGCACGCGCAAAAAATTAATATTTTTTTGAAAAATCATATAGGGTATCAAATTGTAGGTATCGATGAGTAGAACACAAATATGCATCGCTTTTTCAAAATGGCGGCTATTACACCCGCCAAAATATCGAAAACCACCAAAAAATGATGTGATGTAAAAGGGGGACCCAAGGGGTATTCCTTGTATTGTAGGTCTTTATTTAGAACTCTGCTTTGATCCTTGTGTTGTCCTACCGCCTTGTCCAGTTTTGTTGTTAGTATGTTGGTAGCCCTGCCCCGGAGGCCCTAGAAACCTTGCGAATCCCGGGAATAATGGTAATAAACACTTTAATTCTACTAATAGTTTTATACCAATTTATTTCATATGTATTTTACATATTAATTTTAATCAATCATCAGAAAGTCGAAATCAATCGAGACCTTTAACTTAATAAAAATGCCAACGACAAATACAACCCTGCAACGGACTGTAATCTTACCAAAAGTTTGTTGACTTATTTAAACAGTTAGATGTATTAAGTACCGAGGTACCCCTTAAATTATTGAAACTACATTGAATTTAATCAAAAACTGAAGAAATAGCTCGAATGTAAGCTTTACTGTACTTTCTAGATACACAGGATCCTGTAAGCTTTAACTGTACTTTCTAGATAAACAGGATCCTGTAAGCTTAACTGTACTTTCTAGATACACAGGATCCTGTAAGCTTTACTGTACTTTCTAGATACACAGGATCCTGTAAGCTTAACTGTACTGTCTTTTACTCTACACAGATCCTGTATCCTGAACTTTCTCGAACTTCTAGATACTCCTTACTTTACTGTACTTTCTAGATACACAGGATCTTGCAAAGAAACATCGTATATTTCCTATTTCAATGTAAAAATCCAAAAGAGAATTTTAATCTAAATTGGATGTAGTTTTTTGACAAGCGTTCCCTAGGTTATTGGCTTCAGTTTAATATTAAAAACGCCTGGGTAGCGGGCACTGAATGGGACGGAGGGGGGGGGGGGATCTTGGTCTCTTATTGACTCGGAGAGGGCTCAAATACCAGAAGAGTGTTAGCCTCCACACAAACACATATTGCAAAGAAAATCTTATTTCTATAGACTCTCCTATATTCTTACATATAAAGTACTATTTTTTAACTTGATCCACTCCAAACCACTCGTATTGACTCTGAAAATAACAAAAAAAAACTTATCTCAACAAGCCTCGTACATATCCTATAGAAAATGTATCTTCAAATTGTAGCACAATGTCTATTTAATGCCAAAGTTTTAATAAAAAGTATGTTATGTGTATTGAATTAAATTAAGATAGAAAAAATGTATTTTTAAAGAATATTTTGCACGCGAGTGGGCAGCTTATAGAAAGGGGAATGTTTTTCCTTAATATAAAAAGCCTCTTGTTGTTGCATGAACTGCAACACCCACTTTTTCAGCTTCACTCTCATCGAGCTGAGAACGGTTTCAGGTAAATTGCGCATAGGCGTCCGGAGTCGATACAACTACTCTACAAAACCATTGAAAATAACAGGACAAGGAACCGAAATATAATAATAACCGACAAATAATTTTCGTGTTTTTTTGGGGGGGGGGCTAGATAGAAAAAACCGGTCCGAAGTCAATACGCCCACTTAAGTGACCAAAAAGTCAAAAAGGTTAAATTTTTGGGTACCTTAAAATACGGTCGATAAACAACATACGTCGAGTAGGGCGTTGTTGTCGATGTTTTTTGGGGGGCTGATTTCAATAAAACCAGTCTGGAGTCGATAAGAACATTCAAAGCTAGGGGTATTAGGTTAGAATCTTCTTGCCGTCGCTATTTTTATCGTCTTATTTACAGTATTTTAGTTTTTATCTTTAAAATAATTCGGACGCGGAGGTCCACAAGCCGGGCGAATTTTCTTTAAAATGCGCGCTTTCTTGCTTATTCGATCCAATTTTTACTTAAGCTCTCGATATAAATTAAAAAACCTGAGCAATAGCGTCTCAATTTGTTGTTTAATTTTTGCGAAAATGCGCTAAAAAATGAGTATAAACTGAGTTTTGAATAGGTGTGAATAATGCTGTTCTGTTTACTTTATAATCTATACCATAAATATGCGCGTTTTCTTTGAAAAATTAACAACAAGTTTGTTGTGACACTACTGCTCAGGTTTTGAATGTACACTGAGAGCTTAAGCAAATATTGAATTGAATAAGCAAGAAAGTGCACATTTCAGAGAAAATTCGCTCGGCTTGCGGACCCCCGCACTAGAATTTTTTAACTTAATAAAATTATCCTCAAAGAATTGAATGATCCTTTACTGGGAATCAAAATTACATTATGTAAATGAAAAATAATGAAGCAATATTGACGTATTTTGTCTTTCTAACATAATTGTTTCTCAAACACACACACACACACTAAGAATGAGTTCGACACTCACATCGGAGTAAGACCTAATAAAAATTGCACGAAGGTTGGTGTGAGTGTAAACCAATGCGGTAAAACTGTGCCACGAGTGTTGAACCTTGGGGCAAACCTTTTTTCAGATATAACTTGAGCCGCATTTTATTGAAACAATTAAATCCTTTCAAAGCCAGTTGTTTGTTTTAATGTAATGACATTTTTATCCCTGTTTACACGTAACTAAATAAAACTTGTCTAAAAGTTATGACTCGCTATAAAACTTTAAGTCAATAAAATTATTTACCCATCATTCACGCTCTACGATTCATGCTTGGTATATATTAGCCTTTGAGACATTTACTCTTTATAGTTAATTCAATGTAAGTCATTCTGACGTGGAGGTCTCCCAACCCAAGCGCATTTCGTCCGGAATGATTGTTTCATTACTCAAATTTGATGCTCGATTTTTTTCGTTCATGCTTTATGCTCTGATCAGAATAATTTGTTTGTAATTTCTCCTGAATTTTCAAAGAAAATTTGCTAAATCATTTTAAAGATCAGCATAAACTCGGTTTTATAAGAGCACAATATGTTGTCATATTTACACAATATAAGTTTATAACTACAAAATAATTCTAGTGAGGAAGTACGCTAGTCGAGCGAATTTTCATTGCAATGCATGGTTTCTTGTTTAACAATCCAGGTCTCTAAAATTTCCGATTTATACTAAGTAACCTGAGCAATAGCATTATTAATATAGTGAATATGATTGAGTCAATCATATTAAAAATGTCAATCATGTATTTTAATAATTATATTTTCAGTTATGGTTAGACATCAACATATTCTCTAATTATTTAAAGTTATAATATTTGTCGCAGTCAAATGGCTAGGAGAAGACAAAACGATCCTTCTCAAGAAAATCATTTAGAAAACCATTACACAAATATTAATTTCAAATTTGATAAATTTGACCCAGAAACTGAGGAATGGGAATACTGGATCCAAAGATTTGAAAATGAACTATACTTAAATGGTATACAAATAAATAATAATAATGTCAACGCGATTAATAATGCTAGAGACTTAATCCTATCTAAAGTTGGATCTGATGTATTCAAAACAGTTATTGACCATTTCAGACCACAAGACATACGGACAATTCAATACAACGACATTAAAAGTATGTAGAGAGACATTATGGACACAAAGTTTTTAATTTAGCTGAAAGAAAAGTATTTTCTGAAACTTTAAGACAGGATAATGACAATATTTTGACTTTTATAAACAAATTAAAAAAAAATTGCTAGTAAGTGTAATTTTGGGCAAAATTTAAATGAACGTATAAGGGATCAATTAGTTTTAGGCATAAATAACCCAAAATGGCAACAATCTTTAATCAAAAATTTCCAGACAATGACGCAACATTAGCTGATGTGGAAAGAGAAGGTACTTTATTAGAACAGGCAGATTTACAATATAAAAAAGTTAAACACTGATAACACTGATCAAATCAACAATGTTAAACAAATAACAAAAATTAATAATAATAATATCAACCTAATAATACAAGTAAAGCAAAAACTATTCTAAAGAAAGGTACAGATTGTTTTAAGTGTGGTTATTTATTGCACCCAAAGAAACCCTGTCCAGCAGAAGGACAAACAGTAATAATAAAATAGTAATATGAAAATAGTGAATATGATTGATTCTGTCAATCATATTTAAAAATGTCAATCATGTATTTTAATAATTATATTCAGTTTATGGTTAGACATCAACATATTCTCTAATTATTTAAAGTTATAATAATTAACTTCTTGTACCATTTTCTGGCTTTTTCAAAAGAAATGCGCATTTATATGGTTAGAAAAAACTATGATCATCAATTTAACATCGACTCTGCGCAGCTGTTTGGTCGTTAAGGCTATAATAAAGCTCCGTTAATTTTAATTTTAAAATGTATTTGCGCATTTGTTTTTAAAAGTATGGATAGAATTAATCCTATTGTTCAGGTTATGAGGCATAAAACAAAAACTTAAGCAAGAAAGTATGAATTGCAAAGAAAATTTGTCCGGCGTGCGGACCTCTGCTTCAAACAAAAATATATTATGTTATCCAATGATTAACCACCGTTTTTCGATGTTATGTTACAACAGGTGGTCGTATTAACTTCGAACCGGTTTTATTTGATTCGTGACCCTACAACATAAAGTAAGAATTTTGAAAAACAGAAATCTAACTAAATCGAATTTATCAGACGATCGTTTTTTTCTGATCACAGATGTATCCATTTTGGTCTAAAATGTAATAATAAAATATAAAATTACCTATTACAATGTTAAACAACAGATTGGGATGCTTAACTAGATCAAGCGACCCGTCTGACATCCTTCAATGTTGAAATAGACAACCATCTTGGTGTAGACTCTATATGGTTTCACTATTTATTGAGGTCATAGATGGCTCCTTTAAGAACATTTTTCCCCTAAACACTTAGATGAGCATTCGAAAATTGCATGGTGGAGTCGGTCACTGATAATCAGTAGGCAAATGTATAAAAATTATTTAATCGTCCTTAAAGGCTGGCTAATGCGAAACATACTTTTAGTTTTCATTAGCTATAAAAAATTCCTTAGAGATAAAATAGACAATATCTCTTTAGCTGTTAGACTGAAAAAGAATACTGTCCATCGCGTCCACCCCTGCGACCAGGGGCCACCGTGCGGCAGCTTTGCGGCCACATTGATGTTGTTTTTTTATTCTTTGTTGTTTTATTATTATTTCTTGTTTCATGGCATTTCGCCATGCATATAGCGTCTCGTTCATTGGCACTCTAGTAAGAAAATCTAGATCCACTACTATGTTAACATGAACATACTTCCCTTCTTCTTGTACAAAGGATCAACATTGACTTTAGTTAGGACAAGATTAATTAATTAGAACTTATGTGTTCAGGGATTAAGGCAAGGAAAGAAAGGCCATAAAGTATTCTACTATTTTTTACTAAATACGAATAATCTAATCTAACTTATAACTTATTTAAAATAGCTTTTCTCAATACAATTTGGTTTCAGGGCCATCAAAAACATCAGTAAGCTTTGAAATACCAAAAGCCTTAACTTTAGTCACAACGTAAAGTAAATTAAACTTTCTTTTAGCGAATTTCCTATGGAAATTCGGGATATTTATTAATGCTGTCAACACTCTCCCTCATTAATTGCTTTTGACTGTTCAATTTTAGTGGATCATATCCTCTTTGTCAAATCTTGGTGCCGAACACTGACCAATGGTTTTGTTAGTATATCTGCAAGCTGACTTAGATATTCTAAACTTATAACCGATTTTTAGCAAATTTCCTTTGGAAATTCGCCTAATGGGATAGGCGTCATGGCGGAAGTCGAACCTCGGACCACGACACAAATCCGTTTCAGAGGCCTCTAATGACGAAAACATACGTTTTGTATGACTTTATATATATATATATATATATATATATATAATATATATATATATATATATATATATGTATAATGTATGTGTGTATTTCTAGACACTTTCTTGTAAACACTCTATCTTTCGAACCGATTAATATTTTTTAACCAAACTTGGTACAGAAATCAACCTTTAAGAGGACACGAACCCTATTGAAAACCAGGTTTTTGTGACGTCATTAACCCGGTTTGCTGAGTCAGCGAAGTGTTTAAAAAAATCAGCGACATTCAGGGTTAATATTTTTTGCCGTGAAAAAGGTCAATAGTTATATTTTTTGAGACGCTGAATCAAATGAAACCGGTCCAAAGTCCATACGACCACTTTATGTGACCAAAAAGTCAAAAAAACCATTGTAAATTACCAAAAACACGTACAACGCAACAAAATAAATTATAGAACATAAAAATAAAATATTCTACATAGAACAAAATAACTTGATGCCAATCTAGGAAAACGGCAAAGGGTTGTTTCTTTTTCGATAGGTAATAACTTAGTTTAAGGTTCCACTCTGATCTATTTCGATTAAGCATTTATAAGCATTATAAATTTTTGATTTGTAGAATAAGAAAGCCAAGCAGATTCACTAAAAGAAAATTCCGTGTTTGGTACTGTAATGCAACCTAGATCCAAGAAAACAGAAATAAACATATATTAAAAAATAATGTGACGCAAAGACAAAGCAAACAAAATATCAAGCGTCACTTGTTGAGTTGCTATTGTTTTCTACTACAGTTCATTTATTATTGAAAAAAAACTCAGCCAAACTAGAGCCCAGTCAATAAATATTAGTTATTCATACCTCTTTAAATATTTAATCATGATGGTTATAAAAAAACAACAACACAGGAATTTCACGACTATCCAGCCTTATGCAGCCTTATTGGATTTTGCTGTGTTCCCTATTTACTCTGGTTATTGGGACACTAGGCTAACCCTAGTTGTAGATATAAATGCAATGCCTTTTCAGTGTCTCTTTCCTTCTCCCCTGTTCTCGAGATATGCTTTATCTTTGTCGTTGAAGCAATAGAGGCCCGATTTCATGGCAACTTAAATTTGCTGTAGAGTCCTAACCTAAAGTTCTAGAACAGTCAACATTTCTAGAACAGCAATAACTTCAGTTCGTCAGCCCTCAAGTTTAGGTTAGTCTCGTGTGGCCGTGAGAACTAAGACTAGACAACAAGACTCAGGATCACAAGACATTGCTCTTTATTTTCAGCCTTGACTACTTGCGTGTCAAACCAAGCTAAACTAATTCTAATTTTAATAAAAATTTTCTTAATAAAATAAACTCTTTAGAACTCCCTCTGAGTACTTTTTGAGCTCTGAAATTAAGCAACTATGTTTGTTAGGAAGTTTAACCTTAGGACACAACATATACCTAAAGGGAGAGGAAAAAGTTTACTACTTTTACACCTAGTGTCGGGTAAAGTTAGATTAGCTTTAAGTTTCACGTCTCCTCTAGATTCAAACCATCCATGTTTATCAAGAGTCAATATTTATTTTAAGCAAGCACATAACGTGTCGCTTACATTTCACTTTGTATCCTCACAGGGCGGGCCAGAATTCTTTCCCGACTCTTAAATGTAAAACATATTCACATATCATAATACTTAGAGTAATATTCTTGTGCTTAAAAAATAATTCTGGTGTGGTGGTCTGCATGTCGGGCGAATTTCCTTTGGATGCGTATTTCCGTGCTTAACAACAATCCTGGTTGGAATGATAATTTTTTATAGTTTTTTACATTTTATAAGTTTACAACTATTAAATAATTCCGGCGCGGTGGCCCGCTGTCGGGCGAATTTCATTTAGAATGCGTGTTTTCGTGCTTAACAACCCATTTCTTGCTTAAGGTTCCGGTTCATGCTTCAGAACCCAAGCAGTTACTCAATTATAAAGCACTGCTCTTAACTCATTTTGTCTGTATTTTTCAAAGGAAATGTGCGTAATTTTTTATTTAGTTATACAAAAATATACCTCTAAAATTAGAAGTACGCACTATTATTTGCACTAGTTTAAAGCTTAGTTACTTATCATTAAGCTTAGTCAGTTGTCTTTAAAGGTTTTAGCGCATTTCCATAATCTTTACAGATCTTCGATCATCGGAAATGTGGGTCTCCCACAAGGTAAGTGCTGTGGCGCCACTACACAGCATGGATCATTTGCATTTTTGCTGAAAGGACCCTTTAACCCTCACAAGTCCTCACAAATCCCTTTAACTTTGCTCGATCACAAGTTCGCGGGTCAGAGTCTAGCATTTATCATCCCTTACTGATTTTCGTTAACTTTAAGTTTCATAATATTGTCCAAATGTGAGAATGAATACTTGTACTCGTTTATTGCAAATTTTTTGTTCAGGAATTCTTTCCAAACTCCCCACACCCTCCACATTTGTCAATTGAACAAACTCGCATCATTTTCTGACGTTAATTCGTTAAAAACAGCTTGTAAAATGGGCTGCATATGGAATGGACGGCTAACAAAGGTTCTCCCGAAATTAGCGTACTACTAACGTCTGAAATTTTTTATTTAAACTAAATTATTTTCAATTTTAAAATTTAAAGAAAATAATTAATACGTTTTATTATTTATTTATCCTAATTTTTTATTTGTCCAAAAACAAGTCATGTTAATTTAAACTTCAGAAAGTGTTCGCTTTCTGAGGAATGAAATCCTCCTAAAATTTCCTTTTATATTTATAAAGACTTTTTTAAAACTTTATAACGCTGTTTAATATAATTTGTATGTTTGTGGCATGTTTCCAGGTAAAATTTACTATGGAATGTCCAGCGCAGGGAAATAGAAACTACATAGCAGTAACAGACCTGTACAGCAGGAACTTCACGGACCCTAACGGAGAATTTCAACTCGAGCTCTGTATGGGTCATGTTAGAACCGTTTTCGATACAGAATTCAGGTTTCCACGCCACACTCATAAACCGCCGTTTAAGATCGAAACTACATATTTCTCGTACGGAGGTTTCGACTGGAATTTAGCTCTATATCCCTATGGAATCAAGGAACAGCAAGGTAAATTAAATTCATTTTAAAATATTCATTAACGTTACAAACTTTCAGCATTATAATCTTTAAACCTGTCAGTGAAATCAAATATTTCTTAGCGACTGTCAGCATGGCAAAAAAATTGTAGCTGATCCTACACAACGGTTAAGATGTATGTTATATTTGCTGTATTGTTTTATAAAGTGAAGAAAAACAGTCATAAAAAGCAAACCTTATAAAATTCAAAATACAGCTAAGTTGCATTTTATTTTAACCAATTTTGTTTTTCGACAGATCAAAATCCCAAATTTGCAAAGAAAAAAAAATTTCAAAATAGCTAAATAAACGCCTTATTTATACCTTTCGAAAGTACGAATTGAAACGTTAACCCCTAATAAAAAGCTACTTCATTCCGACTATACTGACCCTACTACACTATAAGAAAGAGTTGCTACATTCTCACTATCCTGACCCTGAACTACATTCTCACTAACCTGACCTAGACACTAAGAAAAGAGTTGCTACATTCTCACTACCCTGACCCTAGTACACTATAAGAAAGAGTTTCTACTTCTCACTACTCTGACCTTACTACCTCTAAGAAAGAGTTGCTACATTCTCACTACCCTGACCCTACTACACTATAAGAAAGAGTTGCTACATTCTCACTATCCTGACCTTACTACACTCTAAGAAAGAGTTGCTACATTCTCACTACCCTGACCCTAGTACACTATAAGAAAGAGTTGCTACATTCTCACTACTCTGACCTTACTACACTCTAAGAAAGAGTTGCCACATTCTCACTACTCTGACCTTACTACACTCTAAGAAAGAGTGCTACATTCTCACTACCTGACCCTACTACACTATAAGAAAGAGTTGCTACATTCTCACTACTCTGACCTTACCTATACACTCTAAGAAGGAGTGCTACATTCTCACTACCCTGACCTTACTACACTCTAAGAAGGAGTTGCTACATTGTCACTACCCTGACCTTATTACACTCTAAGAAAGAGTTGCTACATTCTTACTACCCTGACTTTACTACACTCTAAGAAAGAGTTGCTACATTCTCACTACCCTGAACTTACTACACTCTAAGGAGTTACTACATTGTCATTACCCTGACCTTACTACACCCCAACGTCACTAAAATTCTTTTTACAGCATTCTTAAAATCAAAAGTAGAAAATGATTTTCTTTATTTATTGTGAGTGGCAGATATAAATTCGAAAACATTTATTTTATAAAAAACCATTATTAAAAAATGTTCATGTATTGTACATATGTAACTTGTAGAAGCATGTTTGAGTTTTAATTTGTAAAAATGAATATTTTGAAACGCAACATATAACAGGGGGAAACATGTTTAAATTATTTAATATTCAGTAGCTTACAAACAGAATATTAAAGCACGCTATTATCATATTTGGTGTTTGTCCGAAAAAATAGAATTAAAATAAAATTAAAAGAGGCAAAAAAGTATATATGATTTAATTATAAAGCTTTGCAACGATTTTAGTATGTGTGTATTAGCGAATTTCCTTTTAAAAAATTAGCCAATTGGCTGAGTGACATGGTAGGCATCATCCATTTTATTGTATCAGTCCACTTTTACTGAGTGAGTCTAAAATCTATTTTATTGTCCCCAAATGAGAAAAAGAAACTAGTTTGATTATAATTAATTATGAGAATTGAAAAAAACAAGGTGGATGTGTCTAGGCTCGTTTGCTAGACACGTTTGCATTTAACGTGTAATCTCCAAAAATTGTCGATATAGGGTCTTTCCAATTGGTTCATATGGAAATTATTCAAATAAAACCATTTCGGAGTCAAGATAGCTACACTAGGTGGACAGAACGCCGAACAAACTTTGTAAATACCCTGAAAAAGTATATATTGCAAGTAACAATAACAAGTAGCAAACAACTTCGGCTAAGGTTTCTGATGATTTTTTAGAATTCTGAGTCAAGTAATACCGGTCCAGAGTCCATAGAAACTTCTTAGCTGCCTAAATAAAAAACACCGTGTTGTTAACATGGTTAAATGAATAATTAAATGGTTAACATAGGTAATAACATGAAAATGATAACTTAATCTTGTCGAGTAAACTCATGAATCGGATATTGGACTGGAGATCAGGTCCCTATGTCGAGTATTGCCTAGAGCCAGAGTTTAGGGTCATATGTCGAGTGAACTCATTGCCTGGAGCCGGAGTTTAGGGTCATATGTCGAGTGAACTTATTGCCTGGAGCAGGAGTTTAGGGTCATATGTCGAGTGAACTCATTGCCTGGAGCCAGCGTTTCATCGAGCACATACAGCTTCATAGAAATACGTAAAGCCAGAGGCCCATGTTTACACATTGCCATTTTTTCGGTTTATTTGTTCTCTACAAGTATGTATAAAACAAAATAATTCTAGAACGGATATCAACCAGCCGGACGAATTTCCTTTGAAATGCAGTTCTTTCTTCTTTGTTTTTCTATTATTTTTTCCTTGATCAACAATCAGATTATTTTTTAGTTTTCAGTCCAAGCTTTATAATCTGATAATTGGCACTTGTTTATAATACTACTACTGTATCTTGTATTTTCCAAAAGATTTGCGGTTTAAACAAGGCTTGTAAGTGAGCTTTGTATAGTATTTGCCTTGTTTTTACTACTACACTTATTATACTTTGCCAAATGCCGTCAAATTGACTTAGTAGCAGAAGTATTAACTTTTCTGACTTCAGAACATAAACCAAAAAGAAGCGTGCATTCAAAAAGAAATTCGTCCGGCTTGCGGACCTCCGTGCTACTGTTTTATGGTTCATGTGGGTGAAAGGGCTAAACATACTATGTTGTGATAAAGCAAGAGAATAAAAAGCTGTGAAATAGTGTGTGTGACTGAGTTTGTTTGTAAAGGGGGGGGGGGAGAAAGATTGTGTGGGAGAAAGAGAAATTATTTTCATCATATAAAAAGGTTCTAAGATTTGAGCATCCTTACGTAGTAATAACACGAAAAACGCATATGTTACGAATAAAAATATTTTTAAGAACAAAACAATTGATATTTAATTCTTTGGTATAATATAACTAACTGTTTAAATGTTCATTAGTTCCTTAAATCAAGGTGTAATACTAAACTTGTTGACGCTGAAGGTCATTCTAAATAGTCTTAGAGGGTTATTAATAGTTAAAATAAAAGTCCTAAATCTAAAACTAATGAATCTAAAACTTTAATGTATTAAAAGTAGACAAAAATATAATATGTTAACAATTTGCTGTTGCCAATGCAATTAACAAGCATTTCACTACAACGATTAACTGAATCAACCAGAAAATAAAAATAAAACCCCAACAACGCCCCTCCTCCATTAAATAATAATATGACAGCTAGATTTAAATTATTAAATTTATACTTAGTAATTAATGTAATTAAAGATTTTAAGGGTCAATCAGGCCTAAGTCGGGACGGCATTAGTTATAAAATAGTTAAAAAATATCAACTGGGTAAACCTCTTCTACATCTCCCTAATCCTATGTTTAATCAACGTGTTTTAGCAGTTAGCAGCAAAATATGTTTACGTGCCTGCTAAGGGTATTGTTTTATTGAAACATTGATTAACTGGACATAATTTGTCACTGAATGTTCAGAAAACTCAATATGTAACCTTCTCTCCTAGAAAAAGGTCACCTAGTACATTCACGCATAACATGTGATAACTATGTTTTAGTCACAAGCTGCAAGTGTTTCAAGAGGAACTAGTAAAAACATTCCATTACCTGGGAGTCATTATAGACCAGCATTTGCGCTGGTATCATTAAATAAATCGAGTTACTTTAAAACTTGGTCAGTTAAGCTTGTGCTGCATATCTTCTCAGCAATATGTGCAATATTGGCACCATAAAGTCTATTTACTTTGCTCTTGTTCAGTCCTACTTACTCATTCAGCTTGCCCTACCAATCTACAGCCTCTAATAAGCTTTTAAAATAACTTAATCCGAATTAAAACAAAAGCTAAGAGACTGAATTCAGCTTCTCTACTCTGCATCAAACTACATATTACAAAATTAGACCGATTCCATGAATATAATCTTGTGGCATTATGTTGCTGACAAGCTGTCAATGTTTTTTCGTATTTAGTTTTTATTGTAAGAATGAATATATTTCTATATAACGAACAAAATTTCCAGAAATAAAGATAAAGACAAGACCCGCAAACTTTCAAGGAATTGACCAAAACGGCACTTCTGTTTTCTGTAATTTCCCAGAACAATTATTTATTGATTCTCGCCCTACCTTATTTAATTTTGCGAACTCTTTCTTTACAATTTTCTATGAAATTAGGATTAACACAGCATTGAACTAAAAATCTTTCAGTTTTAATTTGGTATTCGGTCTGACCAGTTCGTTTGTGAAATTTTTTATTTGTTAGTTAATCGAGTTTATTAAAATGTCAAAACGGAAATCGCTGTCCCTTTCTGAAAAAATCAATTTATTAAAAGATTCTGACGATGGAGTCAAAAACAAAGACTTGTCTCTGCAGAATAAAATCGCTCCTAGTTCTATATCAACAATTTTAAAATATCGGGAATCTATACTCAGGTTATACGAATCGAGTGGTGACTTAAAAAAAAGTTCTCGAGTATGCAAGTATGAAGACATTGATGACGCAATTTTACAGTGGGTGACAATGTTAAGGGACAAAAATATGCCTGTGACAGGACCGCTAATGAAAGAAAAAGCTGCTGAATATGCAACTGCGAGGTTATTATTCATCCCATATATACATTAAAATATCATAAAATAGTACAGAGTTATTTATTTTTTCAATTTCTATACAACGAAATTTCTATATAACGAATTCTTTCACTTGAACCTTTAAGATCGTTATATAGAGGTCCGACTGTATTTACATTTGTTTCACTTAGTCCTTAGTTATAATTAAATAGTAGTTCTACAATCTGCTTTTAAATTTCTGAAAAATATACATAATTTTAAAAGAGATAATCACGGAAAAACACCCGAATTGAAGCTCAGGAAAATTTGGAACAAAACAAAAAACTAGTTAGGAGCAAACAGCCTGGCGGGAGAACGCCATCGAAATATTTAACTTACTCAGTCCTGACTGTTGAACAAAATAAAATCTTTAATACAAATCGTTCAAAAAATTGTTCAAACCATTGTAGCTGAATTTGAAAGAAAACAAAATTTAATGTCTGAGAGGTGCATGTAGGTTATATGTCAGCTTGTGTGAGTTATCACATATAGGTTATTTGTTTTTGAGTTTGAGTAATCATGTGTTGTATTTCTTCAAACCTTACCAATATTATTTCATACAGTTCTATTTTGATTTTAATTAACTTAATTTTGAAAAGGGCAGTACAAATATATAACGGCAAAACGTCTTAATTTATTTTTTTATAATTTACTTATCTTACAGTTTTAGAAAACCTGTAATATCAGCTAATAATAAATCTCACAATTAATTAATAAATGTATATTTAAATTGTACATTATTTCTCCTGGAATAATGTACAATTTGATGCAGTATTTGATAGCACATTTTTCTATGCAATAATACCTGTATTTGTCGAAAAAACATGGAACGTTTCTCGAAATTCCTTAATATAATGTAATAAAATTACATTATATTAACTAGGAAATTCGTTAATATAATGTAATCTTTAAAGTGTCATTCTTGAAAGAGGTAGGCTTGTAATTGTGAGAGGAAATGAAGAGAAGCTCGTAGTTCCCCAGGGGCTGATAAATCAGACTCCCGTGGCTTTAGCCACACTTAAAGGAAAAAATGTAATTTATCTGCATCCTTCTTTACACCGGGATGATACGGCTCATAACTTGCTTATTAATCACTTTGATACTGTTATATAACAAAGTGTCCCCTAACATTGCTGTACGAAGCAATGTTACCATCATCAATAAACATTTTCATGATGAAAATTTGCTAGGATATATAGGATACCAGTAGGATGTATGGACACCCCTATGGGTGTTCATTACTTGCTCTATAGCAAGTAATGAAACTCCAAACAACCTCGAAATAATTAAACAGCCATAACATCGTTTTGGATATTTTTTTTTATAGATTTACTGATGATTTCAGCTAGTCATATTTTAAACATTATTTGTTTAAAATAAACTCTTGGCTTTTGTGATGAAAGCTAAGGATAGATGGCTATAATCAGAATCGGGGTCATAGGGAAACGACCAATCATTTTGATACTGAGTGTCGAATCGTCCTGTGATTGAATTTTAGCCGTTTAGTTATAGCGGCCCCACTTTAGTTGTTAGTTAATTTTTTATACTTTCTAATTTTTTTTAGGGCATATTGTACTTTTATTTAACTGTTTTATTTTTTATTTCAAATATTATTTTCATGTTTTTTCCTCTTCTATCATTTAATTAATTAGGCCATGCATGCTATATGTAATATATGATATTATATTACATAAACCATAATGTAATATAACTATGATATTAAATTAGTAATAAAAATGTATCTTCTATAAATAAGAATACGATAAACGTGACTGTGCATTCTTATTAAGGAGGACTATCATTTGCAAGTATGATATTTTTTACTCCACTCCACTGCAATTTGCATCCAGGGTAGACATCGTAACAATTTGCAAGACATCGTAACAATTTGCAACATTTGCAACATCGTAACAATTTGCAAGACATCGTAACTCCTCCGACGTTTATCTCTGTGAATTAACGCTGCTGGATCATCTTGGATGTTGTGCGTGGTCGATCTATTGAAATAAATCAAGTAAATTAAGTTTACAGTTCAGTAGCGTGAACCGTAATTTTAGTTTGGTGAATGAGAGGATTATTTCACCCTTTTACAAAGATGGTAAATAATTACGTTTAAAAAAAGTTACGTTTACCCTCCAAGACATGCGCGTTATAAGCATACAACATTTTAACTCTAGTTTCATTTAATTATTACCTTTTACTCTAACATAATAATAAGTATGTTATCACAATTCAGAAACGCAGGATGCAACTGAAGACCAATGCGAGGTGAGCCATGAAGAGCCTGACGGAGGCTCTCAGTCGGACCAGCTGCCAACAACGGCTCTCAGTGATCAAATAGATAAGCCTCTTTTAATTCTAATTGATTCACACTTTAGCGAGATAATTAGTTGAAACTTTATCAGTAGACTGTAGGCTTCACCACAAAATATTAGTACATATAGGTAGAAAAAACGCTTGAAATTATAGAGAGGAGCATAATATAATGTATGAGAATCAGTTATAGGTAGAAAAATGAATATTTTTAGTATAAAAAAATCCCTATAAATAAGTAAAAGGTATTGAAGAAGTAGCGACCGCCGATACTTGCTTGCTTAAAGGCTCGCTGAACCCGTATTGGTTAATCTGTTATCAGCTGTCTTAATTTCCCTCGAGGAACAACCAGTATAGGACTATTGCAATATAAAACTAGCCGCCATGCGCTCGCTGTCAATGTAGTGTAGTTCATAAAAAGTGTACTTAACAGATGCATTGCTTGTTGTTGTAATTAATAAAAGGCCATACAACTTTACTGCCACCTTAATTGTATTTCGCGTTGTTTCAATGCGAAAATTCGTGCACAATTCGTGGGATGCCTTGTGCTAAAACTAATCAGATGCTAATATAAATACTTCAGCAGCTTAATAATTATTTCTTTTTATAAAGATGTAAATATTGAGATAAATGTTGACAGTATTAGTTACATGAAGTAATAAACTGAATGAATCATTCATAGCAAAAAGTTTTTCTCTTAAAATAGAAGTCAAATCCCAGGCTTAGAGAAAAATGACTGATATGGGAGTAATAAGTCGCTGGCAATGAAGGGTTCTTTCTGAAGTAACATCTTTTAATTTGATTCGGTTCTTGAAGTCCAATTCATATGATTATTCTTAGCCAAGAATATGCATATATTATCTTGTAGGGTAGTATAACGCTCTGAAAGTATCGAGAAGGTATGAATTGAGTATCGAGGTTTGCTCCTTCTTCGATCATATTATGCTCAACACACATTGCATGACTCTCACACTAGATCAACTTTAACTCTGGCTGGTCCAGTTTTAATTACTTTGTTTTCTTTTTATATTACTTATTTACATCATTGATTTAACCAGACTATCCATCTGTATTTGTGTGTTTCAAACTTTACAGTTACCCTTAAGCTCTATACTTTAAATCATAATGCTTTACATTCTAGCTGTTTCAATTCATTCAATGGGTTCGGGTTAGTCTAGACGTCACATATATACCGATCTTCAACAGTTTGCCGCAACGCGGAAACTCAGTCCGCTGCGCCAATATGAACCTCCCTTTGGTCAAAGTTCTCTTCCTTTCGAATGTTTTATAAGTATTTGTTTTTACATGACTTTTACATTATACATTTAGCAAATTTGATAAATCAGCAACATTCAGCTTCTAGTAAAGTAATATAAAGTAATAATATGTTGCATCAAAAACTCACGTCAGAACAATATATCAAATAAAAATAATAAACAAAATTCTGGCGCGGTGGTCCGCATGTCGGGCGAATTTCCTTTAGATGCGTGTATCCGTGCTTAACAACAATCCTGGTTGCAATGATAATTTTTATAGTTTTTTACATTATATAAGTTTACAACTACTAAATTAATAATTCCGGCGCGGAAGTCCGCTGTCGGGCGAATTTAATTTAGAATGAGTGTTTCCGTGCTACACAACCCATTCCTCGCTTATGCAAGAACCATGCGCATTGCGTGGTTCCGGTTCATGCTTTAGAACCCAAGCAGTTACTCAATTGTCAAGCACTGCTCGTAACTCATTTTGTCTGTATTTCCCAAAGGAAATGCGCATAAATATCCAATTGGTTGTACAAAACTATCCCTCTAAAATTAGAAGTACGCACTATTATTTGCACTAGTTTAAAGCTTAGTTACTTATCTTTAAGCTTAGTCAGTTATCTTTAAAGGTTTTAGCGCATTTCCTTTGGAAAATACAGACAAAATGAGTTACGAGCAGTGCTTGACAATTGAGTAACTGCTTAGGTTCTAAAGCATGAACCGGAACCACGCTATGGGCATGGTTCTTGCATAAGCAAGAAATGGGTTGTTTAGCACGGAAACACGCATTCTAAATGAAATTCGCCCCACAGCGGACCACCGCGCCGGCATTATTTATTTAGTAGTTGTAAACTTATATAGTGTAAAAAGCACGGAAACACGCATCCAAAGGAAATTCGCCCGACATGCGGACCACTGCGCCAGAATTTTTTCTGTTAGAAAAATTCTTTCTATGCTCGATGCGTGGCCCCCTTTAGGAACACAGAAGCGTTCCGCCCCCCAAAGTCAAGAAGAAAAGTTAAAATACCCCACTTATTCAAAAAGTCAAAAGCCTACTAAAGCTGCCAGTGTATACTGTACGCAACAAAGTAGGGTTTTTGAGGGTCTGTAGCGTAAAAACACCTAGAGGTGCATGAATTATGTTATAATATTTTTAAAGGGCGTGTCTTGTATAGAAAAATAATAAAATAATTCAAAGTGGAGAAAACAGGTTTGAGAATTGCATTTCTGACGACTTCTTATTCTTATTCTTCCTATAGACTTTTTGTTGACGCACCTACAGCCTATATCACTGAATAGATTTTGACGTATGAGGACTTTTTAGATCCGTCTTATGCTCGTGTGAATACTAACTTAATAAAATATCAAATTCGACATTTCTACGCTGAACACAGAGCTAGAAACTAAGCTAGCGAACGATAGTTTTATACGTTGACGCACCTACTCTCTAAACGACTGAACGGATTTTGATGCGTGAGGACTTTTTATATTCGCCTTATGCCCGTGTGTAGTCCTACCTGATAAAATCTTAAATTTGACATTCCTATGCTGAACACGGAGCAAGAGCTGAACGCTACTTTTTATACAATACTCATGCACCTGCACTCTTTACTACTAAATAGATTTTGGTGTTTAAGGATTTTTTAATATGTCTGATGCCTTTTAACATACCTGCATTAATATATCCTGAATTCATAATTCCTATATGTCTAGAAAACAGAGCTTAAAAGTGGTGTTTACAATACCTTGACACTCTTTACAGCATTATCTACATCACGTATCTTGTTTTCTTCTGTTTTAACATAAAACAGAAGCCGTACAAAAAGTCATGAAATCCACTTTACCAAAAACCACTTATGAGGTAAGATACTCCCCGCCGAGTAGGGACATAAAAAATCAATTTTTCTGCCTTGACAAGTAATGTCCGTTTTGGTTAGAGACGGTCATTGGTGTTTCAAAGTGAAGTTGCAAGGTTGGCAACACTAAAGGGTCTTATATAAATTGAGAGGCAATCATCAGCTTCATCTTCTTGGCGGCGTGCCTAAAAAGAGAATCTACTTTAGAAGTAAAGTTGGCAAGGGCATATAGGGTGTAGTTCCTGACTGTATCGTACCCTTATCGTTTCATTTGTATACTTATGAATTTATGCAGGTAAGTAAAACTGCTGCAATTATGACAACTGCTTAAAATCTGTTATGATCAATCTCCACGAACCTGCATTGTTTGATATTTCTAAATAGAGCAAAAGAAGCTATACAACTCGTTCACACTGCTGGCAAGCCGCCGAGGTAGTGTGTTCACTACGAGCCTAGATGATTGAGTGTGTACAAGCTCTGGGTAGATTAGTTTAGTGAGATTTGAGTAAGAGGAAAAAGCTAATATGACCCTATGGGTTTAAGCGTTAAAGGAAAACAAAAAAAATCATTAGCTGATTTTCTATGATTAGCCAACTGTAAAAACTTGTCACCTTTTGTATCGTATAGAATGGGCTATGGCTTGGTTTTACATTAATGTGTAACAAAGTTAAAAGACCTTTAAAATGTGAGGCCTTAGTTTTGCTGTTTTTATTGTAAAATTCAAATCAAAAGTGACAAATAAAAGTTTATACCTCTTTTGTTTTTTAAAAGTTTGTTTTTCGCTTTTCAAGTAAAAGTTGGGTTCTGTTTAACTAAAACCTTTATCTTAAAAGGGTCAGTGTAAACTAAATTCAATTGCAGTTTATAAATTATTTGTTTGATTCCGCACTGAATTGAATTGTTACGTCTCCGAGAGAAAAGGCCCTGTGCCTTTATCCATTGTGCTATCAGGCCCTTTTTGCTTATTGAAATGATTCTTATATGAATTTGGACAAACAGTTTCGTTTTGAAATTGGATAATAAATGACAAGAACAGCAATTTAGGAACTATAAAAGAAAGCGATTAGTCCCAAAAAATAATTTTATTAAAGATAATAATTGAGAAAAAAATTAAATATAACTATAGCATTAACAAAATAATAAAGTTTTACTAACAAATTCAAATCCCGATATCTTGAAGGTGGCCTAACTACAGTACGATGTCAAACGGCACAGCTGCGACTGTCACCGCACAGCACAGTCAGTTTGAAAGTTAATGGGGTCTGTCGAGATCGTATAAACTCCAATTGAGTTTTGAGTTCTGCCTATACTGACGACAGTAATAATCGCAACCGCTATCCATCAGTATTTTAGTAAAATTTTTCATTTTTTATAATTTTCATTGAAAAAACATTTGTCAGTATAAAAATATAAATATATAAAATAAGTCGTTTTATTTTCATGTCGTTTTTTTCATGAATTCGAAGTAACTTGTTATTATTAGTACTAGTTCTGGTTTTATAGATCACATAATGTTAACAAATATTTTTTTTTACTAATACGTTTAAAAATTTGCGTCACGGCAGTAAATACGTAAAATGTCGAGGCAGTATGCCACTATAAACTAGTGATATGACGAACTGATATAGGACAACATCCATGTGGCCGGGAAGCTGCCACACGGAGGCCGCAAAGCAGCTCTCAGCGCCGACGAAGCAGCGCGGAGCGGCTAAGAAGTCAAAGACCTCTAAGGCGATTTATTTTAATTTACTTTTATTTTAACTCTTTTCAGTGTATTTTTAAAGAAATAATTACGCTTATGAGATGCTTGTTTCATAAAGAGGGGTTCCCCCCCCCCGTTTCACCGTACCATCCACGGATAATTAAAGCAGATGCAAATCTGGTAAATACAGAAAAAGCGTGGAATGAACAGGTGGAGTAGATTGAATCATAAAATATTAAACATTTTTAAGAAAGGATCGGGTTTCATACGCGAGGTTTCAAATCTGAGATATAATACTATATTTGACTGGATCCATTACTTATAGGGTTCTGTGTGGTTACCTTAAACCTGTCAAAATCCCGCCACTTAGTTAAACTTAAGACGATTCAAACCATTCGAGGTTTAGTTAAAAAAACGCCATTTTGTCTTATTTTCTGATATAAAATATTGTTGTGGAAAAAAAAACAGATTACGAGAAAGAGACAAGTAAAGACCCGCGGCTGCCGTGATTTATTGTTCTTCCTCCACTATCAACATTTTTCATTATTCTTTATAAATAAGAATAAACTTTCTTACAGCCAGTTACTTATACTTAGAAAATATATATTTTCCGTTCATTTTTTGGCAGGATAAATGAACGTATCCTACCTAAAGAGTTTAAAAGCCATTATGTGGTTTTCAATTGATTACACTTCCTGCAAACGTCTCAAAATTTTAAAATACTAATAAAGAGCTCCTTTCAGAATCACAGAGTTATCTGTGACTTTATTAATGCTTATAGATGCTGTAAAAGTTATTAAGCCCTCAAAGGTTGAGTGAGTGGGTAGGGGGGGGGGGGGTCCTTCAGACCCCACATAGCTATTAATTTTGGCATTATTTATATTATTGTAAAGTTAAGATCAGTACATATTTTCAACTGACTTAATATACAAAGAATTCCAGGTTTTCAACCCGCAGTATTTATTTGAAAGAGTTATATTATTGCATTATTTTAATAGTAAAAAATATCTAATAAATCATTCTTATCCGACAAGAAGCAAACTAGAACTTAATGTAAATATTGAATTTTGCAATACGTCTTTGCTTCAAAGACATGCTTGTATAATAGCTTCTAAACTGTACAATAACTTACCGTTAAAAATTAAAGAAATAAAAAATGATTATATTACTTATAAAAAAGATCTTACCAAACACATGAAACTTTGTTTTGAATAGTCGTCTCATTTGAAGCAAAGCTATGTGTGTCTTAAATAAATGTTTAATTGTGCATCGATGTTTATTTGTGTTGTGTATTTAAACCTGGATATTTGTTTATGACAGATAAACAAGTTTGATTTATAAATGTCAAATTTTGATATAATATTAATTTAGTTTAAAATAGAATTGAATGTAACTTTTATGTTGAGTTTAATGATTATTAGTAGAGTATAAGTCTATGAATACTGAACAAAGTGGTGACGAGGATAAAAATAAGCCAATTCCAGTACAAGGAAGAGTTTGGACAGACCGACGCAGACATTTCAAGTAAAGATGTCTCAGTTGATCGGCACAGCACCAACATTCAACCATACTGTCAAGAATTGGTCGGTATTTATCTCTCAATTAAGTCAATACTTCATTGCTAATGAAATTAAAAGTGAAGATAAAAAGAGGGCAACCTTCCTCACAGGTATGTCCGAAGAAACTTTTTTATTAGTTTCTAACGTTTGTATTCTTGACGATCCAACGTCTATGAACTATGACGACTTAGTATGTCTATTAAATGAACAGTTTAAACCAGTCGTTTCCACTTTTGGTGCCCGGCACACGTTCTATAATGCTAAACGTGGACCTGGTGAGTCGGTGGCAGACTGGGCTGCTAAAGTTAAAACTTTAGCGGTGCCTTGTGGCTTCCAAACTGAATTGAAGGTGGTAATGAGGGATATTTTCGTTACTGGTATTGGAGCAGGCCCTATACAGGATAGGTTGATGGAGGAAAATGCTAAGTCTGATTCAACTACCTTAGCTAGTGTGGTACAGTTAGCTTTAGCTAAGGAGGCAACATTACAGCAGCGTAGTAATTTAAGTAGTAAAAATAGCGTAAAGTCTACCCTAGAAGAACAGTCTGTATTTGCGTTAAATACACAACAATTTGTATAGTTTTTATGGTATCATAATGAATTAGATAGATATGATGTTGATAAAAATTTTCAAATTTTATTTATAAATAATTATATTGATTAGATTTAAGTGTTCTACATAAAATAAAGCATTAATAAAGATATTTATGAAAACAATTAATAAATAATATTAGTGGAGAGAGTCTGTAGTGCAAGGGTTTCCTTAAAGCAGCCTCGTCTCTTATATGAGAGATCTGTTATAGTTTTATTATATTATAGTTTTATTTAACATTATTAATTGTTGAATAGCATTAAATTACGTTAGTTTTTTTATTAATTATTTTCATTAATGCTAAAATAAAAGAAAAAATAAATAAATAACGAATTAAATGTGAATGTTTAAATTATTACATTGTATTGTATTATATATATAAATAAATAAATATACCTTCTTAATCAAGTCTTTTTTTTTGTCCCGACAGTGTCACTGCGCTAGTGTTATTAAATAGTCATCATTGGACGGCCAAACTTGAGTTTTCAGCTAGTTTGTGTGTTTATATTTTTGAGCAGATTTAAATAAATAAACTGTTTGTAATAACCTGCTTATAGTTAGGGTTTGTTCAGCACACTGAGCTGGGGAATACCGGCCTTATGTTTAGTCAGAGTTGCCAACCTCAGTACAGCTACGGCTGTCTATTGCTAATGATGTGATATATGATTGCAGCTTTGTTAAACTTTATTTTAATGAGTTATATTATGAAGTGGTGCTAGAAAAATGATACTTTCGAGTTTACTAGACCTATAACTCTTTTTTTTCTCTCCTTTATTCTAATTGTTTTCTCAACGTTGGTAAACCTTACAGACATTCCCATTGTTACAAAATAAACAAAACAATTCCCTCTCCTAACTTTTTGTAAATGAATATAAAGAAACTTTATTCTATTAAAAAGAAATAGCCATAACATCCTTGAAGTTGGGTGTATTATAGTGTTATAATGACAACACGCCGCAATGGCCACAACGCAACCCATATTATACATTTCTGTCAATTCGCGTAAAAATAATTAATTACTAATGCCAATCAATAAAGCAGTAATAAACATTCTAATAAAATTCTAGGTTTTTTTTTGTGAATTTCCTGTAAAAAAAAAACTAATAAGAGATAGCTCGTGTAGTGGTTGGAAGGGGGGGGGGCGTCTCGGGAGTGTGTTCGAAAACCGTTTTAGTGGTCCATAACCACGAAAAAAAACGTTTCGCGAAACTTCATATGTATATATATATATATATATATATATATATATATATATATATATATATATATATATATACAAGGTGTGTCAAAAGTTCGGAAACGCCTTAATATCTCAGGCCCTGATTGAGATATCCGGATGCTGTTTGCGGGGTTCTTAAAGAACTATCTTTCCGTATGGTACATCGGTAAATTTGTGTTCTATGGGTCAAAACTAAACTGTTTTGCTCTTGATGTTTTTTTCGCTAAACCTAATAGTTTGGCAGCAATTCAGCAGCAAAGATCAGGAATTAAGAGCCACGGAAAAAAAGCGGCTCTAAATATATATATATATATATATATATATATATATATATATATATATATATATATATATATATATATATATATATATATATATATATATATATATATATATATATATATATATATATATATATATATATATGCGTGTGTGTGTAACAATAATAATAGAACAATAATAATGATACCTTACAGGAGTTTCGCTTCCACTAAGGGAGGCATCTTCAGGGATGTCGGGCATGATGAATAAAAAACAATGCTTTAAAAAAACTCTTTTGTAGAGCATTGTGTTTTCATCCATGATGTCCAACATCCCTAAAAATGCCGCACAATAGAAGCCTGAATCTTCAATTCTCCTTAATTATTCGTGTCAGGTGGCTTTAAGACCTCCTGACGGGGTTTTAAAAAGTTGTCTGTGAGTGAGTGTGTCTTTTATCATCGCAGCTCCCAATTTGTTTACGATAGATAGTTGAAACTTTTTAAAATATAATATTGCAATTAAGGGTGCGTTTTTACTATTTACTAAAAATGAAAATTAAATATAGATTAAAAAGAAATCACCCCTCTCACTAAATCCAATAACTCACCAGTATTGTAGCAATAACTTTTCAATAGGGGCTCCCGATTGCGTGTTAAGCACTACCAGAAAGACTTTTCTCTTCAATTTTTAATTAAATGATCGAGACAATCATTGCATCATATAATCGAGACAATACAATCATGCAATATAATCGAGACAATATAATCATGCATCGAGACAATCATATAATGAAGCAAGGCGAGAGCCTGGATGGGTTACCACTGGGAATAAAACGAATGTATTGCTGACAGGTCAAGCAAAGCGAGTCCAAAGACTAGTGGCAGTATAAAATTAACCACTTTTATATTCTGAGGACGAGGCCGAGTGTACGAGTGTACTCCTTACGAGTATATTCCGAGCACCATATTCCGTGTCCGAAGTAATAAGGATGTGCGTAGCGAATCCGATGTGATGAGGAAAAGTTCTGAGGTACCACGTACCTGATTTCTTTAATTAGTAAGAAATCAGTTTTATATCGAAAGTTGTCCTTTGGTGATGCAAAAAGTGTTCTAGTGCGAGGCTTGTCCCACAGAGACCATTTATCAAGTGTTTCCTCGTATTTTCAGTTTAGAGAAACAATAATATACTCGTAAGGAGTTGGTGTTAGCAGAGCTACCCCCTCCCCCTGTCCAGCCGGCTCTTCTTTATGACGGAATAAAAAACTATATATATATATATATATATATATATATATATATATATATATATATATATATATATATATATATATATATATATATATATATATATATATGTGTGTGTGTGTGTGTGTGTGTGTATGAGAGAGAGAGAGAGAGAGAGAGAGTTTCTACCAATACGCATGTTGAAAATGAGAGAGCTCTCGAAGGCTTTATCAAATCGAAACGCCTATTCTTTGTGAAAAATGTATGGAACGTCATGGAAAAATTGAAACTTGAAATGGCTTTAAAACAAGGTATTACATATTCGAGTAGGCAGCAAGATATATCCATTGATCCCCGGCTTCAGGTGAATCTCCCTATTTAAATTATGTTTTTACAAAGACAGAAACGCAGAAAATGTTTTCTTAACGGAGTATGTTAAGAAATTTTTATGAAACTCATAGCGCTAATAGTTCAAAAACCCTTCATATTAGCGCTAATAGTTCGAAAACTACTTCATATTAGCGCTAATAGTTCGAAAACCAATATTAGCCTAATAGTTCGAAAACTAGTAATTCAACTTCATATTAGCGCTAATAGTTCGAAACTAGTAATTCCACTTCATATTAGCGCTAATAGTTCGAAAACTAGTAATTCCACTTCATATTAGCGCTAATAGTTCGAAAACTAGTAATTCAACTTCATATTAGCGCTAATAGTTCGAAACTAGTAATTCAACTTCATATTAGCGCTAATAGTTCGAAATCTAGTAATTCCATTCATATAGCGCTAATAGTTCGAAAACTAGTAATTCCACTTCATATTGCGATAATAGTGCGAAAACTAGTAATTCCACTTAATATATTAATGTTAAAATCTATTTAACATTAATATATTAAACTCGTGTTCACTAAATATTAAGTAAAAATGTAATATTTTGCTTCTATCATAATAAAAGAGTTTTTTACACACACACACACATGAGCATGTTACAAGTGTTTTAGACATGCTTATTATACAAAGAGGCATCGGCTTAATATAATTCCAACATGTAATAGTCTAGATATAATGCTTCAGAGCTTTACTCTTTTTATTTCATATATTTTCTTTTTAACAAGTATTAAGAGGGGCTATATCTCCCCGAGAGATGTGCTCTTTTATAAAATCTTTACTTAAAAAGATAAAATATTTTCTCAACCATATAAAATTAAGTGAACTATGAAGGCAGATTAAACTGTTTTCCAAGGGATATTACTGTGCTATTATAGCATTTGAATTACATAGCATCTCGATGTGTTATAATATATCAAAACTAAGTTAATTATATTGTTACTAAACCAGCTTTAGTTCTACAATAGTTTTAATAGTGCTTTATTTGACTAAAATTTCCTTTTATTTGACTAATTAGTTTCCTTATTTATACCCTAGCTTTATTGAAAAGTATTGTGTTTGCACTACAAACCAGAAACCGGCATTTTCCCTTAACTATCTGTTTCAGGTGTTTTCGAAACCTCCTCAGTGGTTCTTATCAAGTTGTCTGTCTCTGTATGTGTGTGTATGTTATCATAGCGTAACTCCTAATGCTAGAGAGTTGAAACTTCAAAAAAATCAAACTTTAGATCAAGTTGTCTGTCTCTGTATGTGTGTGTATGTTATCATAGCGTAACTCCTAATGCTAGAGAGTTGAAACTTCAAAAAAATCAAACTTTAGATCAAGTTGTGCCTTTCAGAAAATATTTTTTTTTTATAATCACATAACAAAAAATTTAAAAACATCAGGAGACAGAAAGAGTATGGGATCGTTTAAAAATGAGACACGTATATAGCCTTATTAAACTAGCAAGGCTTCATAACAAGTTTGATACCATTAACTGCATTAGTTCAATTTTTATTAATTAGAAATTGAAATTTCGAATAAAATGTTTAGTTTTTTAAAAAACAAAAAAATACTATTACATTGTATACAATTACAAGAACAATTGTCTCTCATTTTGTAAACGTCAAGAATCCTAAGTTATAGTTTAATATTTCTATCACTAATAATTAGCATCAGTATGAAGCGAGGTCAATGCCTAGACAGGTGACCGCTGGTAATAAAACAAATGTTTCTAATGTCTTAGGACAAACGCAACAAGTCCGAAAACAAACAGCAATATAAATTAGGTAATATCTATATTCTTGAAATTTTTGTCGAGCGTTGTGAATCAAATGTGGCGAGAAAGAGTTCTTACACGAGTTTTAGTTTTCATTTTAATTTACAACAAGACGTCAAAGATATTGCAAAACTGTCACGGTATAGTTGGATTGCTGTAGATCCTCATATTGCAAAACTGTCACAGTATAGTTGAATTGCTGTAGATTCTCATAACCACTTTAGTGAATATTAGCAGATTTTGCCTCGCTGTTGCCAGACAAACCCAATCTCAGTGTTGTCTTTTGAAGTTTTTGCTTTATAATAAACTTTTTTTTCAAGTAAGGTAGTGCTTCGAATGCAAAAATGTTTGTTGGTTCTTTAGTTTCATGTGTTTAGGAATTTTAAGAACTTTACCTAATAAGTCCGGGTATTGCTTAAGTTGCTCTAGGAAACTAGTTTTATCTTAAATCGAAGAGATTCGCATTTAATTAAGAATTGACTTTATTTCCTCTCTTGTAATTTATTATCACATGCTGCGTTCAATACATTGGAATCATTAAAAAAATCAGTAGTACTCCTTTAGATTGTCCTCGGTATTCCCACGATTTCGATAAGAAAATACGTCCTTTTCATGATGAAAATTCGCTAAAAAGGGAATTGATTACCTTATCAAGTTTTTCATCTTTATTTTAATCCTCTTTACTTTAGACCCTCAAACCACTTTAGTGCCTACTCGCAGCTATTGCCAATATTTAAGAATACAGAACGAAATTATTATTTATTTATTCGTTATTACTATTATTTTCTTTTACAGATAACCATTAAAATATTAATTCTTTAATTTTTACTTCTTGGCTTCACGAAGAGAAACACTGTGCGTATTAATATATAACTCTTGTTTATTTTACTGAATATTAGTCGATGATATTATACTTTAAAGTACATTACGTCAAATTTTAGTACTCACAATGGCATAAATTAATATCGAACTTTAAAAATAAGAACCTACCAGATGAAAGGTGAAGGCAAGGTTAATGTGTCGCGACCCAGAGTTTCCCGGAGGCAACCCTCCCTCTCTTCCATCTGTGAATCCATTGACCCTGATAGATAACTCCCCCTTAGTTTCCTAAAGAAACAATATAAATCTATCCATATTAATCTAATGAATATTCAATGAAATGGGACAGGTTCTGAAAATTTTATATCTTTTATGTAACCAAACAAAAGATTGATGAAATGGAAAAGTAACCTAAAAAAGTGGACAGACAGACAGCAGCTCACCCACTTGTCATGTGGCTGGTTTGTAAGCTAAAGTTAACAACCAACTCCAATTTACATTAAAAGAGTTCAGGGTCTTTTAAATTTTGCCATAATATATTATCGTAGCTATTTTCTTAACCTTTTCTTTTAAACTTATAAAACAAAAGGTCTTCGGATTTTTGGCCGCTAAGAGACGTCGTGGTCCCCGAGTCTTCGTGTGGCTGGTTCTCGGCCACACGGTTTTTGTCCTATAACAGTCATTACTAGTTTATATAAGTGGCATACTGCCACGATATAAGCGAATTTTTGACTTTATTAGTCGGGTACGGGGTATTTCGGAACTTTTACTCATCGCACAGGATTTGCTATGCTCATCATTACTATTTCGGACTAGCTTCGCTCGTCCTCAGGTAATATTTACATTCCTTTTTTTTCCAGCAGTCACCCATCTAGACAATTACCACGCTCGATGCTTCATAACTTTTATGATCCAACAAAGCCGTAGATATACTTGTCATATTTAAACAAAATTTAGTGCACTTATTCCTTACGTAGAGGTGTACACTAGTACATAATTTCAACTCCGATTTTTACAATTTTTTTAAAAAACAGTACAAGTTATGTGACAAAAATTAAAATGATGCTGTTAATGAGATGAAACTTAGCTCATACGTTAATCTTATACATGGCTGCATGCGTGCTAAATCTCAAATATTTGATTTTTAGACATTTTTGCTGAGTCAGTAATACGGATTAATGACGTTATAAAAAAATTCAGATAACACAACTACAACTATATTGATTGATTTTTAAACAAAGTTTTAAATCTCTTGCATAAATACACATATAGACAGGCAGCTTTGCGAAAACTACTCAGGAGCCTGTAAAACACCTGAAACGGATAATTCAGGTGACATCCTAGTTTCAATTTGTTTGCAAACACAATACTTGTCCTATATACCTATACTGTACACATGAGCAAAAGCAAAAACGTAATTTGTTTACTTAAAGCTAGATGTGTCAATTGATAAAGCCAGAACTACTAGTGATAATAAATTTTTAAATTTCATGAAATCTTAACAATACATATTAGTACATGGGTTAACAATAGCTCGATTAAACAATATTTGATGTTTTATGATTCTTTTAAATTGTTGCTATGTCATGACAGCAACAACGGTTAATGTAGTCAGATTTTTTGTACAAGGTCGATTTTTTTATTGTGTATCCTTTCGATCCAAGAAAGCGTTCGAAAGATATCGTGTCCAATAGAAACGTCTAAGAACAAAAATCTCGTACGTACATACTAAAGTAATATATAAACCAAGTAGGGAAACTCCTATATACTGACACATGTAAAAAAATTCAGACCTGCCCGATCAGCTGATAGCTGGCTCAAAAATAAAAAATAGCTAAAATTACATGGAGATATATTACTAGAAGGGCCCTATTGGTTGAATTTTGAAACATCGAAAAAGTAGCCTGACCACATTCGATTATCATTATCATCAAATAAACAGAACAAAAAAACAGTAAATTATATAGTAGAATATTTAAAATACAATTCACAACACAAACAATCTGCGGGAAGCCGAAAACAATTATAACCATAACTTCCTCTTGGAGGAGGTTTCAATGAGGTTAAACAGAGCCCCTGAGAGACCCACTAAAAATGTTTCAGGCCTCTCAATGTATTAAGATAGGCTATGCCCCCTCTAGTATATATCTCTATGTAAAATTAAAATAATTGCGCATGCGCCTTTTCGGATTTAGGTATTTTTATTTAATTTTATTGGCAACCCTGATAACATTAGGTGAGTTTTACATTTTATTGTGTTTTTCGTACTTTAATATGTACGTGATAATTTAATGATATAATTAATTAGTTAGATATAGAAATAATTGTTATAATAATTTAGTTAAAGAAATAGAAAAACTATAGTAAAGGTAAACCACATGTTTTTATTAAGATTTTGAAGAAAATGCAGACGACAGTGTATTGCCTTAAAATTACGATTGCTTTTAAAAAATTAGGTTAAATTATTTGTTAAAATTAATATTTGCAGGGAAAAAAATAAATATCATTTGCAAAAATGTACTAAGTTAAGTAGTGCACACGAAAAAAAAGTTTAATTAGCCGCTCGTTTTAAGTAATTCAAACAAACCTAGTATTTAAAGATTCGGACTTAAACCACTATTGGATGTGGCAAAATGTATTTCTTACACAAATTATTAACATTTTAAACTAAACTGTTCAAATAAATGCAAAACAAAAATTTTGAATACCGTAAATAGTTTGTTTACTTTACTAGGGTAAAACAAAATCGTCGCGGCCATAGGAATATTTGAATATTTTAGCCAACTCCCAGGAGGAGAAAATGTGAAGTACATGCCAGGTCTGACAGAAATCGATTTTGTTTTATACATACATACATACATACATACATATATATATATATATATATATATATATATATATATATATATATATATATATATATATATATATATATATATATATTATATATATATATATATGTGTGTGTGTGTGTGTGTGTGTGTGTGTGTGTGTGTGTGTGTGTGTGTGTGTGTGTGTGTGTGTGTATTCCCTTATATTTTTGATTAGTGAGTGCCCTATTTCAAAAATCCTCCCCCCCCCCTCTATGACTCTAATCGCATGAGCTCATTTTATTTGAAAATACCCTAATAACAATAATAATAATTATTACTTGTATCAGGTTAATCTAACATTAATAAATGATCCCTTGTCTATTGCTTCTAGAGCTTAAAATATACTGTAAAAGTGTTTACAAATTAGGTTTGAACAAAATAAAAATACTATAAGGCATAAACTGGAACCATTTCAGAGGTAATTCGTCCGATATGCGGACCACCACGCCGGGATTTTCATACGTCTCATGGGAATCATCTCCATTAAATTCTTCTATATAATTAATAAAGGTATTTTGAAGTCATAATTGTGGGTGAGAGAACTATGCTGTTGTTGAGAAAGCTATTTTTTGTTGCTTTAATAGGTATTTCACCGTCCCACTATTAGGTTTAACAGCAATTATTAGGTTACCGTAAACTTTACAGATAACCCTACTCATTTTGAGCCCTGTTCCCTTTGTTAGAGCATTTAATATTGGATTTTCTTGCTCAATTTAGTGCTGCCTAAACCATCAATTTAGACAATTCCCCTCTTTTCCTTATTTATAAAAGGGCTTACCTCTTTTTATTCTACTTTATTTATTGTGCTGCCTTAAATTTCTCCATTTTAGTATTGGTTCCTCCTTAATATTTATTTTAATTATTATTTAATACAGTTAATGAAGTATGAATGAACTTTTAAATTATTAATAAGGGCTGAGCAAAGGTTACGAAGCGTTGGTCATGTAGTATAATGGCAAAAAACCGTGGGAAGTTACTTACATTTGACTCTCGAGGCATAGGAGAGCCAAAATCTTCTATGCCTTTAGTATTATAAAATGTAACTACGACTAGTCGACTAAAACAAGCAGACTTACATGATTTGAAATGGTGGTTGAAGCTGTAAGCTTTAGACAACGAGTTGGTTAATTTTCTTAATTATTTTAAAAGGTGATTAAGCAACAAGAGAGAGGATTGAAGTGGTGGTTTGAGGTGTTTTCAAATGGTTTTAATTGATTAATTGTAATTGGTGATAGGATGATTAGAAGTGAGTAAAGGTGGTTTGAAGTTGTTTTGTATAGTTTGAAATGGTTATTTTGGTCAACGTATCCGTCGTCTCTAGCTTACGCAAGATTCCAACGCAAGTAGAGTTTTTTGACGGTCAGATCTAGGCATCAGGGTGGCATGTGTCCAAAGCGACTTATACTTAGAGGAAGGACTTAGGCAAAATAACATAGTGGTAAGGGATCTGGAAGTGTGACAGTTTTCATTCGGTGCCATAACTGTACTTACTCGTACAAGAGCCTCCCTTGAAAAATAGTCAATATACCTTTCTATAAATAACTCGGTAGTTATGATAAATAATATTTCATGGAAAGGTCGGTGAAATGTAGTGTTCTAGGAGGGATCTGTATCTATAGAAGCTGGGTAACACAGGACTGAGATTGAACTGTGTTGCTGTTGCATTATTAACAGTGACAGTAACGAGGGATTCACCTTCCTACAACTGATAAACTTGTTCTTGGCATTTTTTTATCTCTTTTCTAAACATTCTACGCAAACCAATGCAATGCACTCGATAACTTTTAATAGGAAATTCTTAAAGTTGATACTTACCTAATGAAAGCAATATTACCAGAGTTGTTAGAGTAAATTACCATGTACTTGTAATGGCATGACTTTGTAGAAATACATACACTTTTCCATTCATACTGGTCTTTCTTTTTATACAGCTGGTGTATAGAAAAAGTATTGCTCGCACTAAATAACTAAAATCAAGATTTTTCCTTAAACATCAGTTTAATGTGTTTTTAAGACCTCTTGAATCGGTTTTACCGAGTTGATCTGTACGTGTTAGTCTTTTTTTATGTTTTTCTCTTAGGAGTACCTAACTATAAGGTCATATTATCATCATGTGTGTCAAATATCATGATAGCTCTCAGAGTGTGTTTATGAAATTTAAAACAAAAATAAATCTTTGGGTCTTGTTGTGCTATTCAAAAATAATTTCACAGTGAAGCCATTGCATTACCTATTATTGATGACTCAGTTAAAAGTAGAATAATAATAATAATAACATGCGGAAAACCATCAAATTGAAATTCTACACACAGGGAGTCCCAAAGATGACCAGCAAACGTGCCCAGATTCATCTTAGTACTTCCATTAGTTCCATTTTTATCTAATAGCATGTTTGTAAAATATTATTAAAAATCAGAAAACCAATTAAAATCTAGCGAGAAGGTCCGCAAGCCGGGCGAATTTTTATTACAATTCAAGATTGCAATAAAAATTATGCAACGCATGATTGTTTCCGTTGATTATACCCTATCACCTAAGCAATAACATTATTTACTTCATACACATTTTTCGTACAAAAATTGGCTTTCGTACTAAGTTTCTACTCTCTAGCGCTAAAACAATCTAGGAGCCACGATAATAATCGACAAATACATACATGCAGACTATAACTACTTATAAACACATTACATGTTTTGTTCTGAACTTGTTAAATCCTAAATATATTAAATCAGGCATTCTCTCGTGGGCCATAGCAAGTCTGTATGCTGTCAGCGTGGAATAGGTAGACTTGCAAACGGCTATACCGCATTAAAATGTTTCTATAGTGGCCAATAATCGGTAGGTTTTTATAGGATACGCTTCTTAGTATTTAAACAAAAAAACATAAATGCTCTCTTTATCATCTCTATTTTCTCTTTGACAAAGTGTTTAAAAACAGAAAACTCTTCTTTAGAAAGAATTTTGACACCTGATATTAAAAAAATGTTTCTTTTCAGCCCTTAAAAGATAATTCATCAAGAGAGATCGAAATTTTTACGGATGGGACAAAATAAGTTGCTGAACTTAAAGAATAATTTAAAGAACTTGTTTGTTAAATTTAATATGTGAACAAGAAATTATTCCTTCCTTCAATGTTTACCAAGCGTAATACCACATTGGATATATTCAAATAACGTTTAATGTTCCTTAAAGTTAAAACTTTAAGAGAAATAGTAATTTTAAATAATAAGAATAATTACTCACCTAAATTAATGAAATATTGAAGACAAGAATTGTGAAATTTCAATGATTTGGAAATAGAAATAAAAGTATATTTATTTGCATTAAATCGTTTTGTCCATTCAATTCAATTCGTTTTGTCGACAACTTCATTAAATTCTATCTTCATTAAATTTACTTCAAAATATGTTTGAAATGTGTTTTAGATGGAAATTTCGTAGTTTGAATGAAACCTTCTTTCTCCTTTATTTCTCTTTTTTTACGGAGATTTCAACAAGTGTAGATCCTTGATCTGGCTTTGGCAATAATAATCTTGCTTTAAAACTTGAATATTTAAGATTATCATTATTATGAATTTAAATAATTCCTTTTTTATTGACTTAATAATGAACACGGCAAGACTTAGTCTCGATTCTCAGCACTGAAATCGTGTATCTAATATTGTTTTACAGATGACAAGTGTCATATAAAATTCTAAAGTTAGCAATAAAGCTTTTAATCCTGTGTTCTTTTCAATGTCTTCATACCATTAAAATTGTATTTTTGATAGTGCTGTTAACTATTATTAAAGTAAGCTACAAATACTAATTGTTACATTAACCATATTGAAATGGCCTAGCCAGAGTTGTTCAAAGATCCTTTAAATAAAATTCTCTTCATACTATGAAAAGAATTTCAGAAAGCTTTTGAGAAGGCACTGGCGTTAACTTTTGAGTGACAAAAAAAGTACGTGTCATGATGCATTGGTAAAAAAGTGGCGAATTAAAATTATTTTTAAAATTGCATTTACTTCAATTAAATCCAACGAGTAATTGTAGCGAAGAATATACTGTATGGTGAAGATATAGTCAAACTTTGTCTCATAAAGGTGAGACACCTTCTTTCCCACACATAACTCTGGTCCTGTCATAGCACTGGCTCATCAAATTTGAGCAGTTAGTACAACGAGTTTTTAAAATATTATAAATTACATCTATAAAAAAAATAGCATCTAAGGTTTTATTAGAGGCAACTGATAAAAACAATCTGGGAGCCATGATGATGTTTTTTATTTTGTTCCTCTTTTTTATCCCATCCATAATAATTGTAAACCTAACATCAGCATTTCCTAACCTAGCATCATCATTAGCGACTATTCATCAAAAAACTGTACTACAATGTATTACAGTTTTGAATGTATTGAATAGCAGTGTTCTACTCTGATATACAGGGTGTACAAAATAAAACTCCCTTCCCGAAAGGAGGTGGTACTACAGCTAATTTCCAACAAAAAACTTCATATTAACTATAGTCCGATTTTCAACCGTTCTCCCACAAGGTCAAATTTTATGAATTTAAAAAACGCGTTGACTTAACTTCATAAAATGACCAATTGTGGCTAAACTATAACTGCTAGCTTCAAAGTATTGGTTTCGTTGGAAAGCTGAGAAAATTTGCTATAAGACCACTCACTCGTATTTTCAAAAACAATTTAACATAACAGCCAAAAATTTGCATGAAATCAAAAATTAGTAAAATTTTATGATTTTCCAAAAATTTTGAAGTTACTTTGATGAGAAACTAGCAAACTTGAGAACCTCTTGGTTTCAGGAAAACTACCTTGTTTACTCCTCTTTAAGTCAATACCCATATCATTATACGTTGATCCGGTGATTTTTTCAGAAAAAGCAAAAATAGGCTCAAAAAACACGTTAAAAATGACTCTTACAGAAGTGATTTCTGTATAATAGTCCAAGAGCCAGACGCAAAAAACGTGACCGTCCAGCCCCAAAGGTTTAACCCACTAGATCGACATATTCTGGCTCCCTGATAATGAATCAGGTGGTCTGCCGTTTCAGATAAGGGAATTTTAGCCCCGGGGCCTCTTTAAAATCCGAAAAATGACCCCAAATTCTGTTTTCGCCCAATAACGGTGTTCCTATTGATTTTATCTAAAAACTTAAAGGGTTGTTTTTTAAAGTTTATTAAATTTGTGATAAATCCATTTTTTAACTATCAAAATCGGTCCAGTAAAACCGGAGATACAAATGTTGAAAGATCACCGAAAAAACATGTAAAAAGCATACATTTTTGTCCAAAAACGCACAAATACCTTAAAATGTCATGTTTTTCCATATTAACATGTTTAAGAATTCAGCAGACTTAAAAATCATGCATATTCTGTTAAACTGCAGGTAATTAGAGTTGTTCTAGAGAAAGCTCAGCACAGCTCTAATATGTGATGACTTACTGACCGACATATAATGCTGAAAGATAGGTTAAAACTTAAATTTTAGAAAAATACACTTTTATCACTTTTATTAGAGCTGTGCTGACTTCTTTCTCTAGAACAACTCTAATTATCTGCAGTAAAATGGATTTATCACAAATTTAATAAACTTTAAAAAACAACCCTTTAAGTTTTTAGATAAAATCAATAGGAACACCGTTATTGGGCGAAAACAGAATTTGGGGTCATTTTTCGGATTTTAAAGAGGCCCCGGGCTAAAATTCCCTTATCTGAAACGGCAGACCACCTGATTCATTATCAGGGAGCCAGAATATGTCGATCTAGTGGGTTAAACCTTTGGGGCTGGACGGTCACGTTTTTTGCGTCTGGCTCTTGGACTATTATACAGAAATCACTTCTGTAAGAGTAATTTTTAACGTGTTTTTTGAGCCTATTTTTGCTTTTTCTGAAAAAATCACCGGATCAACGTATAATGATATGGGTATTGACTTAAAGAGGAGTAAACAAGGTAGTTTTCCTGAAACCAAGAGGTTCTCAAGTTTGCTAGTTTCTCATCAAAGTAACTTCATAATTTTTGGAAAATCATAAAATTTTACTAATTTTTGATTTCATGCAAATTTTTGGCTGTTATGTTAAATTGTTTTTGAAAATACAAGTGAATGGTCTTATAGCAAATTTTCTCAGCTTTCCAACGAAACCAATACTTTGAAGCTAGCAGTTATAGTTTAGCCACAATTGGTCATTTTATGAAGTTAAGTCAACGCGTTTTTTAAATTCATAAAATTTGACCTTGTGGGAGAACAATTGAAAATCGGACTATAGTTAATATGAAGTTTTTTGTTGGAAATTAGCTGTAGTACCACCTCCTTTCGGGAAGGGAGTTTTATTTTGTACACCCTGTATATTGAATAGCAGTGTTCTACTCTGCTATGCATTGAATTACAGTGTTCAATGTATTGAATAGCAGTGTTCTACTCTGCTTGAATAGCAGTGTTCTACTCTGCTATATATTGATAGCAGTACTTTGCTATGCATTGAATTACAGTGTACATGTATTGAATACAGAGTGCTAATAGCAGTGTTCTACTCTGCTTGAATAGCAGTGTTCTACTCTGCTGGATAGCAGTGTTCTACTCTGCTATGCATTGAATTACAGTGTTCAATGTATTGAATAGCAGTGTTCTACTCTGCTATGCATTGAATTACAGTGTTCAATGTATTGAATAGCAGTGTTCTACACTGCTATGCATTGAATTATAGTGTTCAATATATTGAATAGCAGTGTTCTACACTGCTATAATAACATAATTTTATATTTAATTCAAATTTTGTCTATTACAATACTAAATCATGTAAAGAATCTAGTGTTCCACAACATCATATTTCAGAACAGAAAATTTTTATTTTCAATTCTATTACCAATGTAACTTTATTATTATATTTTTTTTAACATTTTATTTTATTTGATAAATTCTACGATATTAATTAAATAAAAAAAAATAACATGACATTAATACAAAAATAAACATGCATTATTAGTAACTTATTAACCAAAATATGACCCTCCATCTTTAGGAAAATCCCTGTGCTGATGTAGGGGAAATTATTTTTTCTGTTTTAAATTTAATTTCTATTTTATTGTATGTTTGCTCGCCTCTTGAGATGCCTTTATATATTGTATATTTTTTGTTATTGGACGCTTGTGTCCGTATGTGGTAATAAATAAATAATGCCTATGTCATTCCAGTAATATCATTTTATAGGGTAGACTCTGAATCTGAAGTATCCAACCTTATGTTTTGTTCTGTTGACATGTCCATATCCTGAATATGATTATTATGACTCATGTTTTAAGGCCATATTTCCGAGTGTTAAATAATACATTTGTACTTTTTCTTTCGATCCGTGAGTATTAAATTGTAAGCATGCGTAGCAAGAGGCGACTTCTTTTTCCATCCACATAAACTACTCTCACTTAAACATTGAAAACGGCACGCTACTCGAAACGAATTTTTTTTTCACCGAATTTTGGTTTCCGGTCATTTACCGGAAACCAAGTTAATGACGTCAAAACAAGTTAATTTTTCATTGGATTCGTGTCCTCCCCAAGGTTGACACGATTGGTTTACCGAACGCCCACGCCTAGCGATTTTTTCCAAAAGAAATTCTTTAAAAAGGAAATATTTTGATGAAACATTTCATCGCTGATACAAGCCTCAGCTTGCGTGCAGGAAAAGGAAAGACATATTCATTTATTTAATACAGTGTAATAATTTGACTGAACCCTCTACTCTGGGCTCGGCAAAGTTTGTTATATAACTAATAGCAGGAACATTTCATGAGGCAGAGTGTTGGTTGAAGTTGTTAAACTGTAGTAAACTAAACGTAATAGCTTTTAACACTTTGTCATTAAATACAACTCTACACAAACATAAAGCTAAAAATTAATTGACCGCTTAACGTCGACAAATTGATGCTTTATGTCGCATGAAACTTAACTATCTATATAATTATTTATTTATGAGATTGTTCAGATGACAGAAATGGAGAAAATAAGAAGGGGAATCGATTCCTGGTCAAGAAGCATTACGGAGTCAATCCCTCTCTACCACTTCCGTCATCCGAACAACTTTTTAAGTGTCATTTTCAGTTGATAATTCGCTAAAACTTGTAAATATCGGAAAAACGAGGTACCTCAAAACGCTGAGTAAACGTTTCGCTACTTAACAGATTCGCTACGCCCATCCTCACTACTTCGGACTTGCTTCGCTCCTCCTCAGAGTACAAAAATCACCAAATTTATTTTGTAACAAGTGTTTGCACTCGCTTCGCTCGTCCTTAGACAGTAAATACATTGATTTTATGTCTAATGTTATAATGCATCAAAAAACATGCATGTACTTGTTGTATTAAAACGAAACTTGGTGAACTTAAATATTAGGTTAAGGTATACACTTTTACCGAATTTAAATTCCATTATTTTTCGATGTTTTACAATTTGTTAAAATATGTAAACAATTATTGTGATCTGATTATCAACATTGGACTAATGCTGATAATCAGATGAAACTTGGCACATAAGTCGAACTTTTTTTTTTCAATTTTAACAATTCCTTTATTTATTGATAAAAAAGTACAAAAAATAACAAAATACACAGAAAAGTATGAAAAATTGCAAAAAATTTGTCATACTCATATTAATTTATCAACAACCACAAGATCATTAGATCTGAGTGAGGGGACAGTCTGAAGAATATAATAGCAACAAAGAATTAAGTGGCACATAGCAACTGAGAATATGAGAAGCAACTAAACAAAATATGAGAAAAAAGAAGTATTGATTTAACGTACAAGATTAAAACAGTAAAAAGATGTTTAAAATAATACAAGAAAAAATAATATGAGTCGTATCAGAAACGATACAAGGAAAGAGTTGTATGAGTAATAAATACTACGAATAAATAAGTATAAATCTAATAAATTATAAGTTTAGTTTATTAAGTTAAGTTTAATAAGTAAAAGTTATAACTTACTCTTTAGTATAAACAATATTCCATTAATATCATGGAGAGGAGAGTTAAACTGAGAGCAAGTGTATAGTATTAATATTAGTATCATAGATCATATCGACATATATAGTTGAAGTGAAGCAATTATACAGCAATTATGCTTAATGAATAATTCCAATGTTACAATAATTGAAACAATTAACAGTGTTCTTCAATATATATTTTTATTTATTTCTTTTGTTACAGTCAATATAATTTGTTTTTGACTCTGTTTTACTTGACGTATACATGACCACATGCGTGCTAAATCTCAAATTTATTGAAACATTTCTCTGCGTTTTATGAATTTTCAAAATTATTATATTACTATTTCCGGGTAAAGACGTTATAAAGAAATTATTTTCCGGATAGCAAAATTAAATCTAAACATTGATTTTGAATACAGTTTCAACTCGCTCGAATAAATACGCTGGTTGCTACAATGAAAACTGACACACACACTCACAAACACACATACACGCACGCACCCCCTCACACACGCACACATACAGACATATAACTGTATGTGTAACTGTACATCACATACATAACATACTGTGTTGTGGATTCCACTCAGAAGGTCTTAAAACACCTTTTGGTTTTAAAATTCAGGTAAAATCCCGGTTTTGGATTTTTTGCTACTGGCAATTAGCAAAATACAATTTTGCAGACGAATTTTATGAATTAGCCCCAGAGCCGAAGGCTAAGGCAGGCTTTTGAAATTTTAATAAAAACAAGGCTTTGCCTCTTCAGTTAAATGATTTTATTACCATTTGACTGACGAGGCGAAGCCAATTAAAAAAAAGTTTTTAATACGATCTCAACTCTCGTCAGAGTGCAATCACTGGATTGTCTCTTTTACCAGACATCTTAAACCAATGAAACTATATAAACTCTCATACTTGTAACAATATTTGTTGTTGTATTACTCAGTATAAAATGTTGGAAGAGATTTTGAAGGCCGTTGCTATAAAGTTGTTGCGACTCACGATGTCAGAATGAGATCTTCTAATAAATATAATAAATGGTAATGATGAAGCAAGTTTTCCGTGGCGCTCGAAAAGAAAGTTAAAATGACAAAATTAATGATGTGAAGAATATCGAGTTGAAAACTTGTATAACTTTAATTTTGCCTTCAACTTGAGGCATCAACCTCAGGTTTTTTTCTTTTTAACCTCACGTTGAAAAGAAAAGCAAAACTCTCATGTTTGCAATGACTCCCCCGCAAGATTTGTGATATGTGTCTTAAAAATGACTTTATAGCTTTCCAAGACAGCGAGTTTTTCAATCCAATAGAACGACCAGGAAAATATTAAACGTTTGCAACACTTTAATTGTTATTTACGCACCTAGTGAATAATGACCCCCATTATAACCCTGGTCACTGAAATGATTCCTAAGGCTGAAAGCCGAAGGAATCATGATTTAAAAATCCCGTGGCGCAAGCCGGGGGAATTATTTATTTTAATCCCTCGGCTAAAGCCTCGGGATTAATTACAATTAGCTCCCGAGGCTTGCCGAGGGAGATAATTTGACGAGGGTTATAATAGGGCATTATTCACGTGGTGCATACAAAATTTTATCTCCAGAAGGAAAAATTATATATATGAAAAAAACCGTATTTGTTTATATATAGAATCAGTGAAACATAGTTATACTATTTTATGCAAAATTAACAAAAATACATTGTATAATATATTATACATACAACCTGACCACATACATACATAACAAACAAATATCATAATAAACAAAAAAATATAAATACCTAAATGCTCTATTAATAAAATAAACAGTATTTACTTCGTCATCTATACAAGACGGTTGAGGATTATCGGGGATCTCGGAAAACAATTCATCTATGTCGTTTACTATCATTTCATTATCACTTTCCATAGTAAACACCCGCACTAAATCCTTTTATTATAAATATAACAGGAATATTACTTGAAAGATAAGAAAAAACTTAGTAAAAAAGTAGGTATTTATCGCCAAAACAGATTTGATAAAGAAATTATTTGTTTACAGACAGCTGGGATTTAATGAATCAGTGCTGCCAACATAACTTTGTTTACTCAAAATTCTTTACGTAGATTTTTGAATCTGTAATTTTAACTACTCAATAATTAAGTTGGCTATGCTGGATTATAACCCGGCGGGAAATAATTTATTATTATTTTCCGCCGGGTTATAATGACGGTCATTATTACATAAAAACAAGCCTCGAAATGTTTTGATTATTACCCTTCTGGAGATAAAATCTTTTTAATAAATTATTATAAATTGGATTACTTTATCGATTAACTGGATGGTGACCTTTGGGAATAAAACGGATGTTTTTATAGACGAGTCAAGGGAGTTTGAAGTAGAGAGAATGAGCGTAGTGATCTGTTGTGGTCGGATCACAACGACCCATGGTTCTAAGGAAATCGGTTCATGTTTTTGTGATGTAGGAAATAAATTCTTCTAAAGCAAGACCTGTTTTATGCACCATTAGTGGCAGTGGTGTAACGTCATTTGAATATTCTAGAACTCTTCAATAATCACTCAATTAAAAAAATAAGTTAAAGTTAACCTGTATATTAGAATTTAACGATAGATAATGGTCGAAACCCCTGATATTTGTATTCCTGGATCGTTAGATGAAAAGATGTAATTTACATGGAACAGGGAGGCAAGCAGCCTAGGTATTTCCAATCACGTACTCAACCCTCTTTTAAATTACCATTGAACGTTTCCAACAACAGATTGAGCGTTTAAGAACAACATATACTACATAAGGGGATTTTCAAAAGAAAAAAAGGAAGGCAATTTGAAGGAAAACGGGCCATTGGGACGGGGAAGAGGGGTGATTGCTTTAGAGCTATTGTCACAGGGCCAGGGGGTCGCCTTGTAAGGCTAATAACGTTTCCTATATCATAAACTTCAACTCTTCTCCTTTACGCCCATCTTCAGCAGGATCTACAATAATAAAAACATCTTTTCAAAATGATAAACTGAAACTAGTAAAGATTTTTTCTTCAATTTCAAGCTGATTTCCATTGAACAAAATTCGCTACAAATTGTGAGTTATTTTACTTTGCAAGAGTCAATTAGGAATATGATCGAGACCCTCAAGGCGTTATAATACACACACAAATATAACACTTTTAGCAGAATTCCTTCGAAAAATAACTAAATAACGTCAAAATAATTCTAGCTCGGAAGTCGCATCCTGGGCGAATTTCCTTGAGAATAATTGCTTCCTTGGTTAAAAATCGATTTTCGCTTAAGTTTTTGGCTTACGTCCATATGGACTTTTAAAAGAAAATGCGCTGAAATATATAATTATTAACGAAATATCAGCTTTAAAGTTTGAACTGCACCCCTAGTTATATATTTATTTATAATATTATTTAGTAGTTTTAAAGCTCTCAATAGATAAATCATGCAGGCTTATCATATTTGTAACCTAAGATATTAGATTATCCATTTGTAATCTGTAATCGTAATCTATAAAAGGCTTATGTCTGACCTCAGTCACTACTATTTGTCATGCAGTCTTCATAGGAGCTACATTTGACAGTTCCTGCTTTGTTCACACTGTCGCATTATTATTATTTTATGTAATTTATTATTTAAATTATGTTTTTCTTAAAGTGTAAATCAAAGATTTAAACTAGTTTTGTTTATTTATTATTAGTAACAATTGAAATTTTATGACTTCCTGACCATAAAAGTCAGTCTCAGGTCGGAGTACCTAAGAACATTTCATCACCATATCCGCATCTTCACTAATTGGGACTAGCTTCTCTCGTCCTCAGATAGTGCACATTCGTGTTATTCCCGCAGAAGTCACCCATCCAGGAACTGCTTACCATTAGTGATCCAACAAAACCTGTATTGACATAAAACTTTGTTTACTCATTTATTGCACAAATGGATGATCAAAACATTTTTTATCATAGGATTACCATGGGAGCCGATAAAAATTCTTCTTTTATTTTTTGTTGTTAGTTAAGTTTTTATAAATGAGTTAAACATTAATAGAAAGACCATCGGTGCTGAACAGGTTGTCAATATTTTATGGATAAATAGTTCGATTATTACATGATTTTAAATATAGAATCAAGCTCTTATCACTACAGTTTTAGATTTGTCCGATTTAACCTAGAAATAATAAAACCTAGACGGATAATTTAAACAAACATTTTACGAGAAAATGGGAATTTAGTGAGTTATTAATTATTTATTGAGTAAATAAAATTGATAAACTATTAATTAATTGAAAAAATATTATGGTGAAAATCAGCTTGTTATTAGTTGATTTAAATACCTGTTACGACTAATTTATAAAATTTAATGCCATAAAAAGGTAATTTTGTCAGTTTGTGCAAAATTAAATTATTTAAAAGTAAAATTAATTAACAATATATATAACAAAACACTATATTGTGACTTTCACCTTCTCATCGCTCAATTTAAACACTTGTGACACTCCCTACGCCCTAAAATTAATTAAATCAAGGCACTTTTAGAAAAAATGTAAAGAAATAATTGTCACAAATAAGAAAATCAAAAAACCCCTATAAGGACTTTAACAATGACCACCCTTTCGTTATCAATTTCTTATCAGCGACGCGACGCTGGTGAAGCTACGGCCTTTGAATCGCGAATATGAAACAATCTTATAAAAACTCAACAGGATCATATTTATCTTACCAAAAACTACTTACGTGGTAAAAAAAAACTCCCCGCCAAGTCTTTGGTCCAAAAAATTCTTTAATTAATGTGTACTAGCTTTAATAAAAAAAAGTCATCAATAGAGCTTTTGCTTTAATCATCTCAACGCTGGATACTGCTCAAAATCAGATTCACTCGTCCCAAATGTAAGATAATATATATGTACGTACTTCATTTAAACAAAAATAATTTAAAACTAGCAATTATTCACGTGACTAATTATTCATCCGGGAAACCAAACCCGATTGGTTCATTATAACCTAAACTTACTTTTGAAGGAGGTTTCAATGAGATTAGACAGAGCTCCAGAGAGCCCCAAAAATATGTTTCAGGCCTCTCAATGTATTAAGATATGCTATGCCCGCTCTAGTATAATCTCTATAGTTTTAACATTGAAGCCTTATAATAGCCCTAATCACCAGCCAGCGCTGCCAACATTAAAAAAACTAGAGCTGTCTATTTGAATCTTCTTTTTTTGTTAATATTAGTACAACCTATCCTTTGCCCATCCAGGACTCCTTGGAAGAATTCAAGACCAAAGCTCGTGAAAAGTGGAAGAAATATTACCAGGAGAACATCAACTTTGGTAAGGGGCTATGGCGTAGTAAGATAATAACCACGGCAATAGTTGATCCATGGTATAAGAACATCCATTTACCTTTAAAGGATACCATAGCTATCAACAGGATATTAGTTGGTCATGCTAACTCCAATTATTTTAGATATAAAATGAATTATAGAAAGTGTCCCAACTGTGAGAAATGCTCTCTACAACAGGTTCAGGACGTTGCACACATTGTATCAAGAAGCTCCTTTAACTTTGTCAAAAGAAATGCAATTAAAATAAAATACAATGTAAGATTGCAAGAAGATTTTCTCAGCTTAATTTCTAGTAACCTTTCAAAATCATCTTTTATAGAAGATTTATTAGACTTAGTGTCAGGTTTCACTATATAAATCCTCCATAATTATTAGTTTTACTTATAATTTTCTTTATTGTAAATAATTTATCAATTTTTGCAATAATTATGTAATCAAATATCATGTATATAGTATAAATTAATTTGACGGTCATGCAGCAGTTTTAACAGCTAGGTACTTTTCAATTTTATAATTAAAAACAATTTTTTTTTTAATATAAATTAGATTTTATTGGAAATTGACACAATCAATTTATTGATAAAGATTTAACTTTAATTTGTTTACATATGCAAATTACTGTTGCTTTTTTTAAGCATTCTTAAAATTAATTAAGTACATTTTTCATTTTCATTAATTAATCTAAGAATTAATTATCAATTTTTTTAAAAAAATCTAATATTTCCTCAATTTAAATTTTTAAAATCAAAAAGGTTTAAAGGTTTATGGACTTTTTTAAGAAACTTAATTTAAAGAAAAATTAATTAATTAATTAATAAAAATAAATAATAAATAAAAAATAAATAATAAATAAAAAAACAAATCATTAATAATGTTTGGTACGCACCTTTGCCCCTGTAGATGTTTGAATTTATTATTTTTTATGTTTATATTATCTATGTTCGGTGTATCTTGGATACCCCCTCTTCCGAGAGTTAGTTAGTGTCGAGTCTTCGTGCTGTGTACTAGCCCTTTCCAATCTATCAATTTAGTTTCAAATTACGTATTTTATTACTACGTAAAATTATGCCGTTTCTTATGTGATCGCCGTAAAGATGTTTATGGGGCCCCAATCGGTACCAATCGGCCGGTAACAACGCAATCTATGGTGAGTGAATTTTGCTTATGTTTTGTCTCATGTACCTAACAAATAAAATTAATTAGTTTAAAAAAAATATTTCCTAAAAAGTAAAAAAAGGATAATAAGTTCAATAATACTTCTTATCATCATAAGCTCTTTCATAACTTTAAAATATAGCCATAACCTGCAACAGTAGAACTCAAGACAAGACACAAATTATAATATGTACAACAAGAAAATTAAATATTAACTCCAAGTTTTTCAAGCAAATCACATCACCGAAATTCAACACACATATTTAACATACACCAGGCCACTTATACCAATTAATTTTAATTCAACATAATAACCAAAGTAATAAATTAAAGAAAGAGGCAGTCCGACATGTTTAGTCAGGACATTTAAAAGTGAAATAAAGAAAAAGAAAGAAAGATATTAGTAGCACAATTTCTTAGAATATGAATAATTTTAATTTTTTTGTGATTAACCATTTTGTATTAGATGTAAGACTATGTCTGTTGCTATTCTACATTCATGTTATACTAAGGTACGTAGGTGGTTTTGTTTAAGATATGTGTTTTCTGTTACTTTGTGTTAATCTACTCAAATTATTCTATTCTCTTTTTTAACATTTTAGTCTTAACTCCAGTAAAGCTCGGCTGTCGAATTAGAAATTTTCGATAATAGCCAATGTTTTGATGGGGATCAATTATTGATTTTTTGCTGCTAAATTGACAGATTTTTCAGCATTTAAAACTCTCTAGGAAATCAAACTTTTCTAGACCGTAGCACTGTTAGTTGATATAAATCACGATGCACAGACAGTGCATTAAATTCGCATTGATTAAGTTAACTAGTTAAATGCACTGTATAAACCATGCGGAGGGAAGGCAGTCGGGTACCCTAGAACATGGAAGATGGAATCAGGTTGAGTCTGCCACTTTGGTGTAATAACCTTATGAGATTCATCTCGGATATCACTTTGTACACAACATGGCTTGCCCACCAGATTGTTCCTTATTTAAATGATCTCTACTCTGTAAAGAATTAAATAGACATTCCCCTTTAAGTAAATTCTTATACCTTTGTCATAATCTCCTTTGAAACTCATCACTGACTTAACATTGAATTTCCAATCCTCTACTAATTTTTATTTTTTATTAATATTGTTGATTAATTTTATTGTTTTATTTGTTTTACATTGTTGTTTTGTTTTGACATGTTGTATCCACAAAAGTGGCCTTATGCAATACATAAATTTAAAAAAATGCAAACTCTAAACTAGATATTTTTCCCCCGTGGTCTCACTCAACCTTGAAACGTGTCCTCTATGAAATGAGGGAGTTTTCATTGTAAGGATTAAGACCACCAAGGTAGCCGACTCCTTCAAAATGTTTCTTTCGACAAGGAAACAACACTCATCCTTATTTTTATTGTTTTTCCAAAATAAAACAGGTTACCTCTACTGCAAGATACTGGTGAAACCTATTCTACTGTAGCATTTATGTGTTAAAAATGATTTATGATGTTTTTACAGGTGGACAGAGCGAGGGAAGAGTTTCGGTTTACCTCAACAGATGCACAGGATTTGATCATCAATGTCGAGTGCGATACAGCTTGGTGCTTGGTGATGGAGACAGGCGTCTCGATTCTGGCATTGTGGATGATGTATCTGATCTAAATGGAAAGAGTTATGGGTGGCATCCTCGGGCCAGATTCTCCGATTTCTTGTACAAGGTAGATCCATTTAATAATTGTTATTTCAAATATTGTCATTTTTTTAGATGATGCTTGCATTCATGATAACATTATAATTATAGGTTACAGTAAAGTAACCAGTCAATGTGATGGATAATCAATATATATCTTCCTTAAACACCCTTAATTAATGTATCGTAGTGATTATATAGTAAACACCATTGGGATATTAGGTAAAAGTAATATAATATTCTCTCTCTCCAACCCTATTTATGCATGCATTATCAAACACTTTGAATAGGTATCAGAAGACCACAATGATCAAGCGTTTTGTATTATTATAGGAAGAGTATTAATGAAGGCATTCAAAAAAATTAAACAAACTAGCTGCCCTGTTAATTACTGTACACAACCTGTGTAAGTATATGTTTAACCAATCAGAAACAAATATATAGTCTTTGCTTTTGTTAACGCTCATGTCTAATGGTTTATTTCCATGGATAGTCTTCAAGATGTAGACTATTCACCATCTCTGCAAAAATGGGGAAAAAGAAGGATCATGAAATATGTGGTATCTTCTGAACAGGACTCCCAAGAACTTACACTACATGATAACATTCATGGTTTCTTTGAATAAGTTTTATTGTGGTTCACATTTCTTCTTTCATTGAATACATATCTTTTGTGTCTTATTACTTGATTGACTTATTATGTTGTCATGGCAACTATATTAATTATAATCATGGTAAGAAAATGTTATGAAGCCTCAATGGTAAAATTCTACTCTCAAATCGAACCTCTTTTTTAGGCTCCCAAAGATGAAATCTGCATCAAGTGTGCCTAGGAAACAAGCCTTTGATTTTTAATGCATGATATATTTTAATTGTATTGTATTGTACTCTGGGTTCAATATTTTCCAGGGAGGCATAAGAGTTCATGTTGAGATGGTTCTAGCCAACACACTTAGTGAAGTTATTAGTAAAATATCATTAGATCCTCAGCTAGGTAATACCAACTGCACTGTCATCGGACCACCTACTCACTGCTACGACAGAGATAAACAAGGATGGGCTATTAATATGGATGCCAATTCTGAAACTGTTCGACTACATATGGTCTTTAAAGATATTCATAATATACCCAGAAATCATTTAAGGTGATATAGTCTTTATTTTTAGTATTTTTACTTCTAATATAAAAATATGTAATTATCCTTCTGAATAGCCAGTACTTTAATACTCGCTTGTTATGTATTTTTTTATATTTCCCTTAATTTTATTCAAAGATGTGAAGAGTCAGGCTCTCATCTGTTACTTGAATTACTTTATGAGAACAATGTTAACCTGACTTTTTTAAATTTTCTAACCTAGTGCTATAAAAGGAAATTACTGTGTTCCCATATAAGAATCCGACTGTGATTTTTCTCCTGCATTATCTGCGTTAAAGACTTCCTGCATGGTTTTACGTTGGTATGTGTGTGTTCAGTGTTTGGTATCTATTTAGTTTCCAGAGAGTTGGAAATCTTGAATTCCCCAATGTGAAAAATTCATACCTATATCCCCTGTTAAGGACTCATAGAAAATCCATGGAAAATAGATTTTGTCAGATCACATTAATTAAGCTGCATTGTGCATGTTCAGTACATGGATAATTGACCTCAGTGTATATTATCTGATTGTGATTTTCTCTTTTCATACTCCATGGGCATGCAAGTTGAGTCCAATGTATCAAATCATTACTTTGAGCAACTTCTTTATTCTGAGATTGAGGATGAGCATAGTGAATCCAAACTTGTGAAGTAAAGTTCTGATATTCTCCTTACTAGATTTGAAAAATGCTATGTTTAGTATAATTGTTTCATGATTTTGCTTGATTAGGTATGTTTCATGGTCTGCTTATATCTTGAGATTTACAAAATCTGGTCAAATAGAACCAGTTATTTTACCTGGGGCTCCATTCAGTCATTACTATGCTCAAGAACCCCAGGATGAAGGCATTATCATGGAGACAGATGTGACAATTAAAGAGGTAAATCAATTTTGTTATTTGTTATTGTTTCATTATTTTTATTTTTCATTATCTATATTTGGGCTGAAAGCTCATAATGGTTTCTTTTTATTCTTAAATTCCTAAAGCATTATTTTTTATTTCACTGTCTCATTTTTTTACAGTTATCTGAGCCTGGATGTCCATTTTTATCTGAGAAAGGGCAGCTAAGAGTCCAAGTGGAGTGGGAAGAAAGTTATTTATTATTTCAGTCTATATATCATAAATATGATGATGTCAGCAGATTGCACAACCATCAGATGAAGTATGTAAATAATTAAATTACTAGGTCCTTTTGTTTGTTAATGCTAAAGTTTTTACCTGCTGATTCAATTGAATGAAATAAAATATTTTAAAGAAAAACTCTCATTTATCCTCCAGAAGTTGACCAAACAAGGCAGTCTTTTCAATTGTTTTAAAAATTTTGTTGCATTGTGAGCAAAACCTGATAATTTTTATGTATACTAGCAGCCCTGTATCATTGTCATTGCCATGTAAAACCAAGCTTCCCTTAAGATGCTAAGTTCTCACAATTTTGTGCCACCCCTCCTATTTTTAAATGTTTATTTATAGATATTCATATTTTGAAACTTTTTGTTCATAAAAAATGGTTGTTTCTAGCTTTCTTGTATCAAATTTTCATTTATGGAAAAAACTCCCTAAAAGCTTTTGCAAAAGAAGAACAAAATCCTAAAATTTATGTGCTTTCAGAAGTTGAAATAAAATATTTTGTCCTAACTTATTGTTATTTATTTATTTTGTAATTTTTATCAGAAATGTTTGCATCCCCCGGAGCCTGGGCCTGTTAAGTAAATTTTGTAAAGTAAAGGCTGAAAAGACTAGAATATTTAATTTGTGTCGTTTTCAGCCATGCTAGCTTTTGTTAAGCTAAGCCCTCATGAGCTGTTTGTCTAAAGAACTAAATCATCTTGTCTTAAGTCAGGGGTGATTCCCATGCATAAATTCTATTATGGTTGAAACATTTCCTCGCTGGACACTTAGCATGCTATTGATTGTAATTTTTAGGAAAGAAATAGCAGCATTGCAAGCTGAGAATTACAGTTTAGAAAGACAATTATTTAGTTACCAGAAAAGTATTGCATTTGCTCATTCTCGAGGAACATATTCTGATGATTTGGCTTCTTTAGAAGGAAGAGGAATTGAAGCTGACGAAGAATACTATGAAGAAAGAACATCATATTCTTTAGGTGATAGAAGTCTATCAACTGATACTGAATATGCCTGAGACGTTCGAAACCTATCATTACATTCATCTACCAGATCTAAAACTGGCAGTAAAAAAAGTTCTGGTAAAAGTAAAAAGTAATTGTTTGTAACCTTGAACAAGGGTATTTCTAATCTTGTTACGATAAGGTCAACACCAACAAATTATTTTGGAATTGTGTTTTAGGGCAATATAAATTACTTTTATATTGCTTATGGGAGCAGGTAAAAATACCTCTATGATACAAAATGAGTAATTAATTTTATTTTATATTATTTAAATTTTTATCAAATATTTATGAGGAAAAACAGTATGTGGTTTATTACATACTTAAATCTGAAATAATTATTTACTTGTTTTCTTCTTAAACCTAGTCAAATTTTTAACCTCATTTTTATTCTGCATATTAAAACACTAATTATTGGATTGCCGTTAAAGTTATCTTGTTTTTTTCTTGTTTCTTGAGACAATTTTTAGATCTGATATATAAAATAGTTTACTCTTTAACAAAAATATAGAAATATAGATCTACTTTGAGTGGTCTAAATTTGATACTGCAATAACAATTTGGTTGGATTTATTTGCAGAATACTCTTTAAGTAACTAATTTAGTGCGTTATGATGTAAACATTGATCTGTAATAAGTAATTGTTTTTCAACTTTCAAGTGTTATTACCTTTACTAGGTAAAAGAATAATTTAATGATTAAATATCAACATGAAACAGATAAGGAAGTAATGTCCGCGGACAGTCACTCTATCCTGTACTTGAAGTATTGAGCTGTTCTGGTACCGAAGGATTTAAAACAAAAATATCCTTCCAAAAGCAAGGGCTGGAGATTACTTTAGAATCTCATTAAAATGTGTTTTCGGTGTTACTGTCTATTCTGTCTACTATTCCGAATAATTATTTCAATGTGTATAATTAAGAACAAGAGTGATATATAATTTTAAAAAAATCACTAACAAAGTGAATACATATAGTTTAAATCATTAGTTATTTTGACGGAGATTTTGTGGTATTGACTCCTCATGATGTTTAATAAAACAAGAAACACTAGAATTAAAAAAAATAATATATTGTCAACCACAATTGTATAAAAAAAAATTATAACGGAATATGTTATAATTTTATGTGTAAGCATAATAACTTTTAAGTTACATTCTTTTTAGATTTTATTGTAGTTAGTTAGTTAATTAATAATTTTAAGTATTTTATGTTCCTTTTTACTGTTATACCTGGTTCCCTAGACTTCTTCAGACACAGCTAACCCTCCCCCACTACTACCCCTAACCACACCCACACTAACTCCTTCCTCTGCCCCCTCCTTCTTGCTACCCAAAATACTCAGTCTCTAAACAGCTCTGATGATGACGCAAAGTCTATACCATTTTATACTACTGTAGTTGACAATATATTTATTGTTTTTAATTCTTGTGTTTTTTTATTATTAAACATCATGGTACATATAGTTTGATAATTGAATTATAGAAAATAGTTGACAGCTGTGTATAATATAGCATCAGCCTCAATAGGGAACACTGAAATTTCTAATAGGATTCTATGGCTGCAATTAATATTATTACTCTTATAGCCCTAACTACTTTCCAAAACATCTTAATATTCAAACTTACCATTGACATTCATGATGTCAAGTTTTTTCTTATATTGCATCAAAAGTAAAATGTTATTCTTTCATAAATAGCTAGCTCCATAGTTAGCTCCAGCCTCCTCTACTTGGACATGCATCTCTACAGGTCAAGCCGATAGACTTGATTATTATTACAATATACTAGATTGACTCTACATGAGTGACTGGTTAGCCTCCTTGTTGTCGGACAGACAGAAAGGATAGCCAACAATGAATTGTCTTTATTATTTATCAAGTACTGGATATACTAAAATGCCTGATGTAGTGTTACTTAACAAGCAATACTTTTTTAACTTTATTATTATGTTGTCTTGAAACACAATTCCGATTGTTCTTTATACATTATATAAATACATATTTACTCTAAATTAATTTAAAATGCCAAAATAAGTTAAATAAGTCCAAATTTGCATTAATTAATAGACAATCTATTTATTAATTTGTTTTTAACTTACAAAAATGTATTATGTAATAATAGAAAAAGTAAAACTGAACTATATTTGCACTAAACTAGATTTAATATTATTCATACTTTTCCTCTCTTATATGACAGGTATATGAGAAAAGTAATGCCATTGCACTGAGAATCTCATAGCAACACTTTACCTCAATCATCCGTTTTTAACACCTCTTGAGTAATTTTTACCAATTTATCTGTATGTTTCTGTTATCATAGCTCCCAGTGTTATTTTGTTGGAGAATTGAAACTTGGTACATAAATCAGCCTTTAGGTCTAGTTATGCTTCCTGAAAATTAATTTGTTGATCTGACCATCATTAATGGCTTAAAAAATATTTCATACTTACATGAAATACAAAATATATACAATAATAAAATATGTAAGAAAATACATATTACAACCTTGCAATTTATAAATACATAGAGTTATTTTGTCATTATTATTATTATTTTAATAATAATATTGCAGTTTAATGTCAATAAATTCTCTTGTTTTGTTGAACAAATTCTCTGCTAAAATTCTTTTGATATATTTTTTGCATTGTGTGTAACTTAAACTTTTTAGAGCTTTTAGTTGAAATTAATACCTTGTACGTAATTTCCAACTTCAGATTTCTCTAAGTGGTGTTTTGAAATATTAAAATTGTTTCAACTTTTTGTTTAATGTTATGTACATCTTTGAGCTGTTCAAGAATATCCTCATTTGATTTTATGTAAATTTACATTTAATTGAATTTCATAATTAGTCTTAAAATTGCCTTTTGCATAAATAATATTTAATTTAATTTTATGACATGTCACATAGAGGGATGCCATATAATATTTTAGATTCAACTAGAGCTTTTTATAGAGTAATCAAAGTATCTGCAGGTTTTTTTATTAAAAAAAAAAAATAATTATTTACTACACAATTACCTAATATTTTTGTTACAATGCATTTCGGCATCTATTTTTATGCCCAAAATAATAGTTTTTTGCTTTCTATTCCATTTAAGTTATTATTAATTCCTGATTTTTTATGTATTCATAATCAGGATATTGGTTAATGTCCTGTGCTAACTAGACTTTAAGTATTTCTCTGCTGCGGTTTCTTTAAGATTTAATTATTTTGCTTATGCATTAAGTTTTTAACAGAAAGATGTAGTCCAACATGATGTCCTATATGTGGTTATCATGATTAGTTCCCTTTTTGTTAAATAACATACTTTTTTAAAAAATATTTAGAAAAGTCAATTGAATGCTTGAACTGTGGCACAAGTTTTATTGTAAATTAGCCTTGATTTGTATGTCTAATGTTTTTTTCTGATAACATGTTTAAGCAGCATGTGCAGAGTGTAAATGGGTAACCTTTGGTAATAAACTATTTTTTTACTGACTAAGGATGAGCAAAGGCAGCCCAAAGACATGCATATTATATATTAGATGATTTTAAAATGCTGAGTTGGAGTGCAGTGAGTTTGAAGGGGTGAGATGAGCATAGCTAATAGAGTAAGGAGTGGAAAAGTTCCGAGGTACCCCGTACCTATTTCTTTAATTGTTAATGTGTGTATAAAAATACAAAACAACATAAAATTATACTTATTTTTAGTTAAATGTATGAATAATTATAGTACAATTAAAGCATATTTTTAATTCACTGTGTAAAAAGATTCTAGTCCAGATAATTATTAACTACAGTCAAAAAAAATCTGAAGTGTTTTTTTATTTATTTTGTGAAAATAATATATCTTATAGATTTCTAAAGAGAAATATGTTTCTCTAATAATTGTATTTCAAAACAGTTATATATTCTGAACCAGTAGTTTTCAGGATTTTTAGGAAAGAATTGTGAAATACATGGATAATTGGGTGGTCTAGCATAGCAATTGGTCTTATCTGGGGGTTGAGACCGAATATCCCGGTGTGGATGTACACCACAATGGTCTTACTCATATTTTCCTACGCTTGTGTGGTTTGTGGCGGACCGAGCTACCTGTGGCCTTCTGGTAAATAAGTTTCAAAGTGCTCTGTAAAGTCGTTGATGTGGGGGTTAAAATCCTGACACCCTACACATAACACACACCATCTTTCTCAAGACCAACCTGATGATGGGAGAAATACTTGCTCCCGAAAAGTCGTTAATTGTGAATAACATTGACTATGGATTACGTCCAACTAATTTAACTCACCTCTCCATAGTCTAAGAATATCATTTTTAAACCAATTTCATACAGATTTTTTAAAATTTGTTATAGTACTTTGTTTGTAGATGCAGGGCCACATTTTTTTTTTCCCTCATAATCATCTCATCCTTTCAAAAAACTTAATTTGGAACCAAATAAATGGAACAGTAAATGGCCAAATAAATGGCCTGTTGCATATTTATGAGATATTATTTCGGTATTAAGGTAAACCATTAAAACATTCTAGAGACTAATAAAATTGTTACGATATTCCATGTAATGATGTGCGCGTAAAAGGTATTGTCTCCCTTCTTTTATTTATGTGATTTTTTAATCACATAAATTTTTTAATCACAGTTTTAAAACTATCCATGGACAGGTGAAAATGTTAACGATCAATAACCACTGTTCCAAACTATAGTTTTACTTTTTCTTGCCATTAGTGGAGGTACTACCTTCTTTCTGTACATTAAATACACTGTATGCATATGAAATTCATATTCAATAGTGAAATCAAATCAAGTTACACTATAATCCCTGGGTGAAGAAAGAACCGTGCTACAGTGACAACACTCTTCATATAAAATAATATAATATAAATATATATAATTATATTATATAATTATATAATATTTATAATATCTTATATAAAATAATTGAAAATAAATTAAATACTCTTATTTTATAAGAAGTGATTGCTAAACAAATAGTTAATTTTTAGCATTCACAAAAAATATACCAATATAAATTCTTCATAATATTTAATAGGACTATGAAAATTCTTTTTGTTTTGTAATAATTATGAATTTTCTGTTATCATTTTAACTAATCTCTTTCCGCTCATTGTTCTTGTAAATAACAAAATACATTGTACATATATAGTGATATTGCTTCAATTTAAAAAAATAATGGTGGTATAAGTAGCAATCAGAAAAAAACAAATATCTTAGTATTTTATCAGATGTATTAATTTTTGTATAATATTTTGTAAATTTTAGTTACCTTCTATTTTAGTTTAGTTCTATGAGAGGCCGCTGGGAATTTCACTTAACTATGATTCTCTTGTAATTTTGTCCGAGAATGAGCAATAGAGATTCAAGTATCAGTCCAATGTTCATTTTGAGAATCATGACTGTATATCAATATGTGAGAATAAGTTCCAGTGTTCCCCGAAATTGTTTTATTGTAATTATTAACAAGAATTGTTTTTAACTAGATCTGTGATTATTGTTATTAATTTTCTATATAATTTTATTATGATGTTGGCTCTCTTTTCTGTTACACTATTTTTCATTGTTCTCTTTTTGTTTGATTTATATTTATGTATGTATTATTTTGTTCTATCACTTTAATTAATTTTTATACATACATGTATATATTATATATATATATATATATATATATATATATATATATATATATATATATATATATATATTATATATATATATATATATATATATATAATATATATATATATTATATATATATATATATAATATATACATATATATGTATGTATATATATATATATATATATATATATATATATAATATATATATATATATATATATATATATTATATTATAATAATATATATATATATATATATATATATTATTTGTGTTGTGTACGTTATTTAAATAAATATGTAATAAAGTTGGAAGAAAAAATATTGAAGATACACAAATTTGGGACCACAAAAATGAAATTGCATAATGATTTCTAAGAGTCTGTGTATCCTAATTTTAATATAATAAAAAATAATAATTCGTAAAGGCCTATTCAGTGCATAAGTAGTTTTTGTCCATTATTGAACCAAAATACTTTTCCCTTCGTCAAACTAATTGTACTATAAATATTGTTGGGAAAAATTTAATAATATTAATTTTTTGTGATAATATGATAAATATTTTTTTTTTAAACCAAAGGTTGAATTTTGGGTTATAAAATTTGTAAATGGTGCATTTAAATAAGTGTAATTTAACAATAATTACCATTATTATTTATGAAATTAAATCATTTATGAATTTGTTCAGTGAAATAGCTTCTTTGCCAAAATATTGGTGTTAGTTTAATTTTTAGAAAGTGAAGGAATATACTGCTGAGGCATCTGCTGTTATCTATTGTGGTGATGACTGCATTCATGATTTTTGTATGATGAATCAGATGTTTCACTTGCTCTGTGTAAGGCATCTTGGTCAACTTTTTCACATATTGCACCTCAGAAGTTCCCATAGTGGCAGCAATTATTTCACAGCAATTATTTACAATCGATGACTTTCAAAGAGGTACACGGTGCACATTTTTAAATCAAGATGTGTTTGTTAATTCAATTGTTTTTTTTACTAACAATTTATTTATTCAAAACTTTTTTTTAATAATTATTATTTACAAAACAGTGTATATTTATTGTTCTTTTTGCTCCCTTTAAAAAATTAAAAAAATTTGGTGGAAACCGTAGCTTTCTTGTCCATTCTAACATTGTTTACTTCCAAGGAATGAAAATCACACTTATGAAGACAATCATACAAAAAGAAAGAAGTCGAAACTGCTACTTCCTATTTTGTATCTAACTATCCCTCCTCCTGTAAGTTTTTAAATAGAAATATGTTTTTATCCTGATTTATAAAAGAAATAATTAAGATTTATTTATAATATGGTATAGTAATTATTGTTATGTATAGTTGACTTCACAATATTGTATACAAATAACTCTTAATTCAGCCGTAATGTATTATAGTTCATAAAATCTATCTTTAATAGTTAAATTTATCTGTATTATAAGGTAATAAAATATTTATAAATGTAATAAATAAAAATTAAGTAACTATACTCAAAACTATAAATTAATAAGCTGGCTTTAATATTAAAAATTGTTTTGCATAATTATCTTTTACTTTATTTTATTAGTAGAATATTTTATATATATATATATATATTTTTTTAACTCAAATTCTATTTAAATTTATCGATTTTATAGTATTTGAATTGTTATAGATTTGGATAATCATTCAAGTATGTGAGTTGATATTATACTATTTTACTTTTAAGTTTTATTAATTTCATGAGTAATATTATTATACGCATAGTGGTATTTCCATTTGTTTAGTTGATCTCTGCATTTAATATGAGTAGAAGGTTATATATGAATATGGCTGTATATATTGGTTTTAGCAAAGATTTATTCATATTACGCATCTTTATAATTTATTATTTATATGGAATGTGTAATGTTTATTACACACATTTATTACACAAAGTGAATGTGTATGTGTTCTCAGTTATTGGAGCAGAAAAATATAAATAATCAGATATAGCTAAACTTAAGTAATTTTTGTTTTTGTTCAGAATGTAGCTATGCGGAGGTATGAATATCTTGTTCCTTTTCAGAATAGATTTCGTATTATTTGATTATATATTTTGCTTGTGTGTGTTGTAAATTGTAAAATCCTTTCTTTAAATGTCTTGTATTTTAAGTTTGAAAATATTGTCCTTTGTCAATTACAATTCCATCCCGTCACTGAAAATGCATTTTGTATTAGAACAAATTTTTATCCTTTCCTATTGTAATTATACTTTATTTTCGTAAGAAACAACCCTGTAGTGATAATAAACTTTTCATGTTGAGATTAATTTATAACAAACTTTATAAAATACACGAAAAATCTATATGTTATGTAGAGTGAAATGATGCTTTAGCAACAGTAGAAATAGAATGGGAGACCATGCCAGGCAACAAACAAGCCTTGTTGTCAAAAATATTTTTCTATGCATTAAAAGTATTTTAACGAGTTGTATAATGGTTTTGTTTTGGGAGAAATAATTTTGTATTAATTTTTTTGCTAAATTGTTGCAATGATATACGAGTATGTAAGTATGTTTTACTTTCTTTTTAATTTTTTAAAAACGTGTTAAATAATTTTAAAGAGTTAATATTTATTACAAATTATAAAAAAAAAATGCAGAACTCTGAGTCTGAGTAAGCCATATTATGAGGAGTTGTTTTGACATTTTTTTTGTCAATTTCCAAGAAAAATAACGCTAATAAGATTGTCACAAAGGAAGTAGTGGAGAGGCTGGGAGGGAGTGGGGGAGCTGGGAGGGAGTGGGGAGGGGCTGGTAGGGAGTGGAGATGGTTGAATTGTACTAGTTCAAATTTACAATTAATTTTTGGTAACTATAGCCCAAATATGCTAACTTAGAAATGAAACTAGAACTTACTCTTTAAATTGGAACCGAGAATTTTAAGGAAATATGACGAATTATTTGACACAATTTAGACTTAAAACAGAACATCATTTTTAAGTTAATGCTATATAATTTTTTTGTTGTAAATGCTATTTCTATTCAAATGGTCTCTCTGTAGGGTAACTTGTAGTATATTTAGTATGATAATATGTGATAAGTTAATATAATCTAAATATAAAATTTGCTTCATTATGTAGGGAAATATATCTATTTTATCTCTTCATGGCTCTCTGTAAAACAGTTCTAATATTTTATCTAATAGTTACAATTTTTAATTATCTCTATATTTATAAAACTAACTGGTATGATATGTAAAAATTGATTTTGTATTCTCCTTATTTGTGATTAAAGTGTTATTTTAATTTTATTTGACATATTCTTCAAGTATAATGTATTACTACAAAAAGGACATTTTGTCACTATATTTAGAAAAGCTATGTTTTAAATTTAAAAAAAATATATATCTACTTGTTTTCCCCATCTTTAAATTTTGTTATTTTAGTTAGTTTATAATGTAATTAAAATAAAAATATATTGCTTAAAATGCGACTTTAGATTGGTTTTATAACATAATTTGATCAAATAAAAAATATCATTAATAAGACGCTGTCCTGTCCCTATGCTACTTTGTTTACTCTACTTTTTATTTTGATTGACTTATTTGTCAAGACTGTACCTGTGTGTGCTATTAACAACATTTTCACTATACACAAATCATGTGTTTAATTTTTTCATATTTTTCTTAGTCTTCTTGTTTTAGTGAAGAAATTCCATAGGATAAATGAACTAAATTTTAAATATACTAAATCAGTAGAGGAAGTATGCTAAAGGTGTAATTCTGGTGTGCTAATGAACATTTGGTTTTAGTCATGTTATTAGTGTTAAATTTAAGCTAATCACATCTTAATTTTAATTAATACCAAAGTAGCACCTACAATACTATAGATCCCTCGCCTCCGTGCAAAGGTTTTTATATCCTCCTTCTACTGTTAATAAGATAAGTGCTTGTTATAAGATAAGTGAGATCTTTAATGATTTCCTGGAATACCACATTTTAACCAGAGTTTGTAGAGTTTGTATGGTTATCAGTCAATTATTTTACAACATATATAATATTTATGAAACCTATCTAATTTGCATCTTCCTTCAGAAGTATACTCTAAATTCTAAATAAATGTTATTAATATTTAACTCATAATAAGACTTTTGTTTACTTATAAATTAAAAAGAAATTATATAACAAATAAATTGAATAACTAATAAATTATTCTTCTCTTGAATAAAGTACATTGACCCTGGCAGAGAAAGGGGGTTACGCATTCCAAAAAAATGCCAAATCCTAGGGCTATAACATTCTGTTCCCTCAACTGGTCAGCTAGCCTGTCGAGAAAAAATTCATTATAACGTTCAACTAAATTACGAATTAAAATTTTAAGCTTTGACATTTCTACAAGGTTTTTGTCAATCAAAACATTTTTATTTTTTTAAATATATTAAGCATTTTTATTTTAAGTAATTTTACCATTGGTAGTTCAAATTTACATTGATAATAATACTGCCTGGTATTGTTTGTATGATTGATTATTTTTTTACCTTTAACATTTCTTGCAATTCTCTTTTAAAATGGGTGATAATTCAAAAGGTCCTGGTGTGGCATAGTTCACTAATCCTGAAAAATTATCAAAAATGTCTATGTAAGTCTATATTTTAAAATGAGTTTGATTTTTTATATTTCAAAGTATTCAATATTGAATAAAACTGTCGAAATCCCAAATGATATGTTACCCAACTTGTTTACTGCTTCCTTAATTTGTTTTTTGTAATTCCAGCTTTAATTTAATATAATATTTTTACTCACTTTACCATTGACACGAATGTGGTCACTACTTTGGTTTTTGATTAGCTTACATTTATAATTGTTACTAGTTAGTGAAAACTTGTCAATTATCCGAATAAAATATCCTTTAACCTGAAATTTTCCCAAAATATAAAAATCCTATTTTTCCAATGTTGTTTATAATGAACTGTAATTAGATATTATATAAAAATATATATATATATTATATATATATATATATATATATATATATATATATATATATCAAAAGTTAAAATTTCTTTATATACTATATTTTGGCTTTCTGATGTAGATAATGTTAAGTTACTTGGGTAAGGTACTAGTCCTCTCTAATTGTTTTTTTTTTGTCATAATTTAAAAGTATTTTTATATTATTTTGATACATAAAGCACGTATAGCTACATGTATTCTTTCCATTAGTTAACAGCTTAGGAAAAGTGATATTTGAGGAACGGTCTGGTCTCATTGATAATGATCCAAGGGCAGTATAATGAAACTTAATCAATTACCTTTCATCCATTTGAATTACTGACCGATCACCTGCATCAAACTCATTTTTGTGACACTATGAAGTGTTTTTTTTTCATGGTATATAAATACAACAATATAGCTGCCCTATGGAACAATGCAATTTCGCTTGATGTCTAATATATATTTACGCATAAGTGTGCCAAAGATACTGTGTTATCATCAACTAATAGTGCTGGACCTCTGGGGTGTTTCCTGTCTCAGAAGCAGATGGAAAGCTGTAAGATTTGCAGGACCATAAAGTAGAGTATATTAACCACTAGTCTGTCTCTTTATATCAATGCTATGCATCATGGTGACTCATCAATATTTTTATATCATCAGAACTTTTCTATTTATAAAAAATTGTAAAAATAGAAGTTGCAGTAGGTAGTCATGATAAACATTTTACATTTATTCTATTCTTTTTTTGTTTACATCACTTTATAATCAAAAGATTGAGGGCTGAAGTTATTGCAAAATGTAACAAGTGTGTGAGAAGGAATGTACAGTCAGAGGGAAAATGTCATTTTTATCATTATTTTAAATCTTAGAAATAAAGCCATGTAAAAAAAATATAAACCAAAAATGCTTTGCCTTCTTGTAACTTTTCCAATCCTCAAATGAGCAAATGAATCCATAATCTATAAAAATAAAGAATCTATTTAATACTTCTGATGAGTCAGCATATTGTCCAGCCCCGTAATAAAAAACCTGAAGTGACAGATACCCTGTGAACTCTTTCCTATGGTTCTGTATATCTTATGGCTGAATGATGCTGCCTTCTTATGTGGTAGAAAACGACCCCCGGGTTCCCAACTAGTTTTCATGTTACGCAAAATTCTATAGCATCGAATAATAAAAATAAATGTGTAGGGAGTCTTTTTCATGGGAGTATTATTTTGTGTACCTTACTGGGTAACATGCTTTATTAGCACTTTGTATTGTTTTCTAAATAATATTGAACTTTCCTACTTGTCGCCTTACAATTTTTTACACAATTATGTTGTATTCAAGAAATATAAAATTCTTGTTATGTACTGGGTTCATAGTGTATTTTTCTTTCTATTTTCCCCTGAATATAAATTAAGTTTTAACATTAGTTAAGGCTGTCCTAACTAGTTTGCCCAGACCCTGTTTCTGTGCAACTGGTTTCAGAATTGCAGCTATTGCAATTTTTTTATTGATGCAGATCATTAATAAAAGTAGATACTATAAAGAAAATTATATTAATTTAAAATAGAGAAAAGGCCAGACAAATTTCCTTTTGAATGCTTGTTTTCTTGCCCTTATTTCCTAAATTGCATTATCATCACAAGCAAGCCTCTTTTAGGGAATTTTTCAAGAAAATTGACCTAATAATGAGATTTAAAGGTGTGGAGGTATTTGTCTGTAAGGGAAAGAAATATCGTCATTAATTTATGGGGATATAAAGAGACATATATTGATCATTAATGTATATGTATATTGTTTATTATGCGGCGTCGAGTTAATGCAGAGGATTTACTATGGTTTAGTAAAGTCTGTAATTACAGTCTATCGTTTAGTTTAAACGAGGTCATAAGTATTTTGGGGATTGACCAATCAGAAAAGCCGCTGCCAACCTTTCACTTAAAAAGAGAAAAAAATCCCTACCGCAATAACCGCTGTAGGGAAAAAACCTTCTTCCCGGCAATCGTTCACTTGTTTGTGGTTCTTCTTTTGATTACACTGTTTTGAAAACTAATTTCAAATTAATCTTAAAAATGATATTTTAAAATAAATCTATACAAAAGAAATTTAAAAAAAAATATCGCCCAGAAAATTCGGGTAAAATAACCTGATTTGTTTACATAGTTTTTTCCCGCTCTCTTCTTGCAGGGATTTTTTCCTTAAGACTCAGTGGTGTCTAAAGTGACCTGTCAAGATTTTTAAACTAAACGATAGACTGTATATATGGAATTATAGGATGGGGCTCGGCTTGTCCTACGAATCTAACGCTAATTGAGATAGTGCAGAAAGCTATCATCAAAACTATAATGAAGAAATCTATTCTATACAATTCTCCTACTGACATGATATACATTGAATTACAGGTTTTAAACCCGCAACAATATTACATTATTTTAATTTTTCCTATATACCTTCGGTATAAATTAGGAAAAGTAAAAATTCAAGATCATTGCCTTGTACTGAGCCTGCTTTGTTGTTTCACGCAAAGCAGGTCTGTACGTAATTAAATATAACGGAATATGGCGGTCCCAATCCATCTGAACTCTGCCAATACTTCCTCCAGATGTTGGATTGATGTTCTTTTGACTTCCTATATGGCGAAGACCTTAAGACAATATCAACAAGAGTGTTTCGAAATGCTATCATGCCTACTTATGACTTTCTGTTGTGTCTTCAATCAAACCTACTTTTATAAAAGAGTAAATTTTTTGGACTGATATGATAAATATAAGTTGTGAAGATTATATGTAAAGGTTATTAAATAAATTAATATTTATAAAGGACTGCAGTCTTCAAGAAATTTAAATTTTATATATAAACCTACTTTTGATTGATCTGATTTTCCTCTATATCCGCCCTAATGTTAAAACGTGTTGCTAGACGTTTGGTCATAGTCCCCCTTACTATTAGAGTTAAAATTTGCAAGTATTTCTTTTGTACCTATTGTCTAAATACGGTACCTACCATATTTCATTGGTATGCCGTTTTTCTGGGTTACGGAAAGTGTGGTCCGCAGTTCCCTGGGTATCGGTAGAAAGATTTTGGGGGTTCCGTGAATTAATGTAATATATATTGTAACTTAACTTAAATGCTATTATAATTAATAAATATGATAATAATTATTAGTTCTAATATCCTTTTACTGAATTTCCAAACGAAAAATAAGCCTATGAGATTGTTTGAAAAGACATAATTATTTTATCTAAGTCTATGAATCAAGAAATTATGTCAATATAATTTTATTGGTAAACCTAAATTTCTTATTTTCAGTGAGATGACCAAAAAATGGACGTCAACATATAAATGACAGAGATTTTATTTGTGGGAAATACAATTTAGGACACTTTCCCAACATATTTTATAGAAACAGACAAGATTAAGGTTTTAAAAGAAATATTTTTTGTTCGCGATTTATCAGAGAACTCATAGAGATATATTACTAGAGGAGCCTAATTGATTGAATTTTGAAACATTGAAAAAGTAATCTAACGCCATTCGATTATCAATATAAATAAATAACTTTATTCAAGAGACTGTTTACATACTGATTTTACATTATTATTATTTTAATATTTTTTTAAATATACATTAAGTTGTAAATATTGCACTTGAATCCTGCAAAGGACTAACCTGTACGCTGGTTGTATAGTTTACCGCAGTTTGTCAGGAGTGCACTCATAAAAGGACATAAAAAAACTTATTCAATGAAATAGAAAAAAGTTTTAAATCTAGTTTCACTGTTTTTTTTTTTAAACAAGTTCTTTATTGGCAAAAGTAATACAATATTTATTTTGTGTATACCGGAGCCATATTATATTTATTGATTAGGGTAATTTGTGCCTCTTTATTTTATTTATTTTTTTTTTGTTATTTTTGTGGTATAAATTTTGATTATTTTTGGGGTGAGGGGGTTTGTTTGGGTCAAGGATAATTTTATATTTTTTGGTTTGGGTATTTTATTTTTTATTTTTATTTTTTATTTATTTGTTTATTTTTTTTTGGGGATTGCCAAAAGGTATTTTTGGTGGTGTTTTGAATAGGATTATATTGTATAGGTAGTTTGCAGGAGTTTCAAAAAGGTTGCCTATGCAGTCTGTGGACTGACTTTTAATGATTCAACCTGGCATTCGCCTGTAAAATTGAGGGAAACCACAGAAAAACCTTAATCAGGTTGATCGGACACGCGGGTCCTGGGTGTAAAGGTTATGTTATTATTTTTTTACGTTTGGGGATTTAACTGTTAAGGTTTGGTCTCTAGATTTTTTTTTTTTGAGGCTAAGGGGAATAGTTAATTTTTTTTACGAATTTGAGTGTATTTATTATATTTTTTAATTTGAGAAGAGCAGAGTCTTGATTTTTTCAGTATTGTCTTGGATATCTTGAAGTTTGACATCTTGATATAATTTTGTTCGTTCTGTCTTGTATTTTGTGCAGTCTAGTAGGATGTGTTCTACTGTTTCGTCTACTGTCGGGCAGGAGTGGCATGCTGGGGAGTCGCTTAACCCAATCTTGTAGTGATATTGAATGCATCTGGCATGTTGACTTCTTAATCTGTTTATGCAGACAATATCTCTTCTTGTCAGTCTCGATTTCCAGAACCAAGGTTTAGCGGGAACTATCTTGATGATTTCTTTAAAAATTTCCCCTTTTCTGGTTCTTCGTTGAGTTTGGTGTTCCAGTCTTCTAGCATTTTCTTTTTTGATACTGATATAAGATCACTTGCAGGTATTTTATAGCTCGATGATCTAGTTGGATTTTTTGCAAGGAGATCAGCTTGTTCATTTCCCTGGACTCCAGAGTGTGATTTTATCCATATAAAGTCTATTTGTTTGTACTGTTTGGTCAGTTCATTTATTTCTTGTAGGATATGCATATATATGTGATCCATTTTGGAAGTGAGTGAAATGTTGGATATTTTTGTAAGTATTCCTTGGTTGTCGCAAGCAATAGTGTATTTGTTTTGAGTATTTTGTAATGTTTTTATATATAAGAGATTGTAAGATTCCTAAGCTTCTAATGTAAATATGTTAGTGTACTGTGGGCATGAAAAACTTTGCCCAATTTTTAGTTGTAAGTCATAATATGAGTAACCAGTTTTGTCTTGTTGTTTTGATCCGTCGGTAAATATTAAGTAGGTGGGTTGTGGATGTATGTTGTATAGTTGTTCATGGAAAGTTATGTTGTTGTACGGATAAGTAAGTTTTGGTATGTTTATTGTTATTGTTTGGTAGATATCTTTAAAAGAAATTTGATAGATTGGGAGTAATTTATGTTGGTATATACTTTGGTTGAGATGAGGTTGTAATAGTTTGTAGCTATTTATATGTAATGGAGGTGTTTTATGTCGCCAGTATCGATGATTATTAATTATTTTGTGTTTAAATTGACAATAGTTGTTAGTAAAGGAGATTGTTGAGAGTATAATTTGATGAAGTGTTTGTCAGTCAGATATTGTCTTCGTATGTTAAGTGGTGGTTCTGAGCATTCAGTATGTATTATTGTTATTGGTGTGGATTTAAGATATCCCATACATAATCTTAAAGCTCTGTATTGTAAACGGTCTAGTTTTGTAAGTAAGTATTGTTTGGCATTACCGTAAATGGGGGAGGCAAAGTCTATGCATGCCCGTATTGTTGCCCTATAAAATGTAATAAGAGTTTTTGGGTCACATCCCCATGCTTTATTGCTGACCATTTTCATGATGTTAAGGTATTTTTCACATTTTGAGACTACTGTATTTATATGGTCTTTCCATGTCAGTTTTTGGTCAAGGTAGAGTCCTAGAAATCTAACAGTTCTTTTTCTTTTATTCTTATGTTGTCAAAAAGAATCTCGTCATCAAGAAGGATATTGTTACGTCTTGTAAAGATGCAACATTCAGATTTGTCTTGGGATAGTTCTAACCCAGTAAGTTTTGTCCATTCTTGTATTTGTTTAGGTGTTTAGTTAGGTCAGTTATCATGTCATTTATTTTGTTGTTTATAGTATATAAGTATGTCGTCAGCAAATTGAAGTATTTTTACAGGAGGGGTTATAATTTGTTCTAAGTCAAAGGTATGTATTAAGTATAAAAGTGGGCTTAAGATGGCCCCTTGAGGGACACCTCGTCTTGTGAGTCTACGTCCGACTATTTGACCGTTAATTCGAAAAAGAAGGATTCGGTCAGTTATTAATTTAATGATAAAGTTTGCAGTTTGTTTTGGTATGTCTAGTCGTAAAAGTTTGTGGTAAAGTATAGTTAAATCTACGTTGTCATAAGCTCCGGTGATGTCTAATAAGAGAGATAATACTGATTTTTTTTGAGTAAATGCACTATGTATGTCATTTGTTAGTTGTTTGACTTTCTAGGGTTGATTTATTTCTTCTGAAGCCCTTTTGTGAAAAAGGCAGTTTGTTATTAGATTCCAACCACCATTCTAATCTATTTTTTAGTAATCTTTCAAATGTCTTCAGCATGCAAGATGATAAAGATATTGGTCTATAGTTTGAAGCTATGTCAACAGTTTTTCCTGGTTTTTTTATTGGGAGTATTATGTATGTGCGCCATGAGTCAGGGATTTGTTGAGAAGTCCAAATATTATTAAATATATTTAAAAGAATTTGTTTTGATATTGTTGGTAAGTGATGTATCATGTCATAGTGTATATTATCAAAGCCGGGAGCAGTATTACTGTGCTTTTGCAGCATTTAATTCATTGATTGTAAAAGTTTCGGTCAGTATGTGATTATTATTGGTTGGGATATAGGGTGGAGTTATGTTGGTAACTGAGGGAGGGGCAAGTTTGTCCATAAAGTCTTCGAGCCATGGTCCTGTATTAGTATGGGAGTCATTAATTTCAGTTTTGTTTATTTTTCTAAAAGATTTCCAAACAGATGATGGGGTATTTTTTGTAAAGTTTAAGCTGTCACAATATTTTTTCCAACCACTTTTTTGTTTACGTTTTAATGTTCGTCTAAATTTAGCATTTGCTCTTTTGAAACTAATAAAAGTTTGTAAGTTAGGGTTAGTATTGTAATTTTGGTAAGCATTATAACGATCGTTTTTAGTTTGTTCACAAACTAGAGTCCCACCAATGAATTAAATTAGGGTACGGAATTGAAGTAATTTTACGTTTCTTTATTTCAGGGATAGATTTTTTGCATGCGTCGTTAATGTCTTGTAAAATTCATCGTAAGTTGGTTGGATGTGATTATCTAATACTTTTTGTGTCAAAGTTAGTAAAGTGTCATGGTATTCTGTCCAGTTAGCTTTATCAATATTCCAGCGTCTTGCTGGATACCGGTATAGTTTAGGTATATTAAAAGAGTTTGTTTCAATTATTATAGGGAGGTGGTTGGAACCATGTGGGTCGTCTAAAATTGTCCATGTAAAGTCCGTTGCAATAGTGTTAGAAGCTAGAGAAAGGTCAATTACAGAGTTAGTTTTTTGATTTATTTTGGGTATTAGGGTTGGTTTGTGATTGTTAAGAACAATTGTATTGGTATCTTCAATTGCTGTCAGTAAGTTGTCTCCTTTTAAGTCACTATAAGTACATCCCCATGCCGTGTGATGGCTGTTAAAGTCTCCTAATATTAGGTATGGGGTGGTTAAAGAGTTGAATAAATTAAGCCATTGGTTTGTCGTTATTTTATTTGTTGGTGGGTTGTATAATGAAATTATATTTAATGTTGAGTGTTTATATGTTATTTGTATTCCTATAATGTCTGTGTGTATGTGTGGTAGGTTATGGAGTGGTTTGTACTGTATATTAGATTTAATTAATATTGCGACTCCACCACCCTTTCTGTCGTCTTGTCTGTTAAAAGATAGTAAATTATATCCTTTAAAGGTGATATTAGTTTGTTTGTCAAACCATGTCTCAGAAAGACATGCTATGTCTATATTGGATGTGAATAAGAGGTGTTCAAGAGAATGTTTTTTGTTATTTGCTGACCTAATGTTCCACTGCAGTATCCTGAATGCTCGCAAGTTAAACTTGCGAGCATTCAAGACACTGCAGTGGTTGTTTGTCTTGTTAAGAGGCCAAGACATGTTATGGTGAGTTGAGTTTAGAATGTATTAAGTTTTTTATAGTATTGTCGTCTATGTGAGTTTGTGTAATGTTTGTGTGTAATTGTAATATTGTTTTGTTACTTCAGTTATAATGTTTATTATGTGTTGTTGATTAATGTCAATATTATAGTTTTCAGTATGAGTCATTGGTTTATAGGGATTTGACTGTATCAGTCCTCCCGGTGTTTGTTTGGGGTTTATAGGGGTTTGTATATATAGTTTATTGTCGGGGCTATATGATGAAGTTTTTGGCGCTTAGGATTATTTTTGGGATTGGTAAGGTTTGTATTTGATATTTGCGTGATTCAGTATTTATGGTTAGGTTTGGAATAGTTTCAGTTGGTTCAGATTGAAGGACTGTTTGCATATGTTTTGTTACTAATTTTAATTTTGCTTCGCCGAAAGATATATTATTTTGTATCATAGTTTTCTTTATGCTTTTTTGTATTTTAAATTCGGGACAGTCTTTTAAGTTTGTTGTCTTATGTCCTTGTTTACAGTGAATATATGGGGGAAGTTATTTTTAGGACATTGTTGTATCTCGTTTTTATCATTTATTCCATGAGTTGAAGGGTTTAACCCGCATGTTTCACAGCGGGTAGAACCTTTGCAATCAATTTCTCTATGTCCAAATCGGAGACAATTTTGACACTGTATTACTCGGGGAATGTACGGTTCAATTGGGCATCTCACAAAGTGTAGATAAGCGTAAGGTGGTAATGATTGGCCTCTAACAGTTATAAATATTGATTGTGTGGGATAAATTTTGGTGTATTGTTGTCAATCACTTTTCTTGTTATTCGTTTAACGTTAATTAGTTTTATATTTGTATTCTGAAAATTCATATTTTGTAAAATTTCTGATTCTGTTAAGGATTGCTCAATTCCCCGAACAACCCCTTTTTTGTAGATTATTGATTTTGGTATGAATGTATTATAATTTTCATTTAGTGTTTGGGAAGTTATGAGTTTGTTTGCATTCATTCTATTATTAAGTGTTATTTTTATTTTGTTTACAGAAATACTGGTTATTTGAGTAATTTCGTTGTTTTTAAATCCTAAAGTTTCATGTAATAGTTTACCTATCGTCATGGGGTGGAGTCTTGATATTCCTTTATTATTAGAATTGGTATTTTTGTTTGTATTATAACATGGTATGGACCCATGTCATGTGTGTCATATTGTTCTGGTGTATTTGGTATGTCCGTCATTGTAAGTTGATTGGTCTCCATTACCTCGTTTAGTCCTCCGCTGTTTTCTTGCATTTTTTTATTTTTTCTTTTTGTTCTTCTTGACTTCTTCTTTCTTGGTGCTGTCTTCTAGAAGTTCTTAAATACTTTTTTTCTTATTTTAGTAGATTTAGGGCGGTTTTCTTCTCTTTTTTTTAATTTATTTTTACGCTGTCACTGCTGTCAAGCGTATGAGTTTCACTGTTATTTGGTTAAAAATACTAAAAAAATACAAAAAGAGAAAAAATATAAAAAGATAAGGAAAAGTAAAAAAAGATAATTTTTTTGCCTAATTTAAAAAGAAAGATAAATAAATATGTTGGAATTAAAAATAATAAAATAAACAGAACAAAAATACAGTAACTTATATAGTAGCACGTTTAAAATACAAAATAAAGCAAGAACAATGTGCGGGAAGCCGAAAACAATTGATTTATTACAACCTAAATTCACTTTTGGAGGAGAGTTCAATGAGGTTACACAGAGCCCCAAAAAGATGTTTCAGACCTCTCAATGAATTAAGATAAGCTATGCCCCCTCTAGTATATATCTCAATGACGGAATTATCAAAATTATAAGCATATACTGTTGATAAATTTCAGCTTATTAAGGCTGTTGTGTTGAATCTGAAGAAAATAGTCACTTGAAACCTAACTAAACTTATAAAAAATACAATAATTATTTTTTAAACTCTCTTGACTGCTTCGCAAGAGAAAATTTATAAAGTTAAGAACTAAGTTTAGCGATGAGTTATTGAATTTATAGTTCTGAAGGGGGGGGGGGGGGTAACGAGAAGGACAGGGGCCCGCGGGGCTCTAAAGTTTCTGTATCTCTGTTTTAATTGATATCTTCTTATACAAGCTATTTCACTTCACTCATCGTTTGACAAACATCATATATTAGTAATTTTGTTAATATTATCTTTTTATGTAGTTTTGATAAAAAAAACTAAGTCTATGTCAAATAGCAGCTTGTTGGAAATAGAAAGCTATCTGTTTAAAATGTCTTAAAATTAACTGTAGTGTTTCGAATAGTCTGTATAATATTATGCTCTAATTTTAAAGTTATAAGGTCCGAACAAAAATAAAGCATTTGGGTAATAGATAACAACATTTTAGAGAGTAATGTTTAAAAGTCTGAGACCATTATCTGACGCATCTGAAATGCTCCACCCGGTACAATCAATATTGATTACTTCCAATATAAAATATTACGCCTCTAAATTTGGTTAGTCGACATTACTTTTTTGTCATAAACTAATCTTGGAACTTCTATTGTTAGTAATGGTTACATGAAAGAGCTATACACTTATTTGTAGTTTAATTACACTTTAGAACGCTAAGTGATCTCAACGAGTCCTTATAAGCTCCATTGGATGTAAATTATTTGTAAATAAATATGCGGATTTATAGCAATATACTTACGATAAATGTTTTTTTATTAATAATTTCAACTGGATCTTTATCCGGACCATTATGTAGGGGATGTAACAAATTCAACAGTTAAGTGAACAAATTCAACGAACCACACGAACCACTTTGCCTGCAATCATGCAGTCAAAGTATCAAAATCATAATATATGGTATCAAAATGGTAATTTCCTTCATTGCAAATTACCATTTCTTATTTTATAGTCAATTTTAATTTTTCCTATAGCATTGCATTAGTCAGGACCATAAGCTTCGATTGGTAATCTGTCGCTATCAGTCACAAAAAAAAATAAAAGCTTTATTATCGTTTCAAGGAACTTACTAGCCTTCAATTAAAATAGATGTATGGATGCAAAGGAAGGATTAGAGTGTGTCAGGTATGTATATTCTTACGATATGACAGCGTAACAAACTATTATGTTTTGATAAGACTTTACACTTGAGGAAGAGGAAGTACTGTCAGAAGGACTGTACGTCAGACTCAATGGCTTCTATGACAAATAGTCACTGAGTAAATGTTTCACTGAATCAAAACAGTTTTTAAAAAGAATCCATAAAGTGCGTGAAATAACCTTTCTATTTATCTTGAACCAATTCTATAGATCGGGTAGACATGTCTAGCAATATCCCACGATGAATCGTCGTCTCCTTTTTGTATTGCTTCTGAGCTAGTTCCTCTCCAGAGGAATCTTTCGACAAAATGTTTAAGGCAGGACGAAATAAAGAATTAACAAGTTTAAAAGCCTTCACTCTTGATAATTTATTTAGGACTAATTTCATACAGTGCAAACCATACTTTTTTTATTTCTCCAAATCGCCCTGGCTCTATTTGTTCTAGAGACTTGACATTTTTGCCCATGCTTAGCAAATCATGCTGATGAGTCTGGCGTCTTCAGAATGGCGATATAGGGCTTAAAAATTACCTTTTAAACTTAAAAAAAAGATAAATAAGCCAAACGCATTTGGAGAATCTAATATGCCGCATATACCAAATTTAATGTGATTCCAGTGAGTTTTGGTCGTAGAAAGGGGAATAAAATATATGTTTTGAGTAATAAGATAGTGCTGTGTAACTCTGTAGTCAATACGTTATCATTATGAAGTAATAATAATATGTAATAATAACCTGGATGACCCAATGTTAATTTAAAAATAATTATCGAATATATATATTTGTGTGTGTATGGATAGACATTTTATAATCGAAAATAAAAATGATTTTTGTGTCGTATTGTTATTTTAATAAGCTGTTGGTTAGATTCCTAAACAGAGAACCGAGGAATATCAACTTCGAATCAGAAGTATTATTAATCAGAGTATAAAGCATGAATGGAAAATTTGAGCATGATCTGGATTGTTTTCCAAAGAAGCAAGGAGTCCAAAGGAAATGTGGATCTACCTACCTTGCGGACTTGGTTTTTTATTTTGGAAAAACTATCTTGCACCTTAGTGAAGAGATGACACGCTATCTATCAAACCAGTGCTGACAACCTGTCCATCTAAATATGCAGGGATACTTTTGCTGACGTAATACATTATGCCGGACAAAGAATCTTGCAATTTAATGTTGCTCCAATTTTATTACATAAATTAATATATTTTCTTATTCTACTTTATGTTTATTGAGTATGAGAATGAAAATTTATAGTTAAACGTTAATATTTAAATTAATTAAGACGGGTATAGCGGGTACTGGGTCTTGTACAAAAACACGCTACTCCAGTAGCGGGTGCTACCTTATCTATTGCTTTGTTATGAGTATTAATCATTTGTATAGATTTTTTTTTTAATTTAAATCAGATATTTAAAATAGATAAAAAAAATGAAATCGGTATAATTCATATTTACAATACATTTAACTATTCTAAAAACTTGAGAAACATTATTTTATCCCATACCAATCCCTTTCTCTTATAGGTGGTTTTTTTTATTTAAATTTCTTAGATATTTAGCTGCAGAACATCAGCTGCGTGTAATCACAGTGCTTTCACAGCTCCTAGACTGTACAATAACTTGCCCATACATATTCTTTCTACTGTCCCTTTCAAGACCTTTAAAAATAAGTTTAAAAAATTCTTAGGCACCTAATTAGGCAATTCATTTATTTTTCTCTTTTGTTTGTTTAACTTTGTTGACTTAAATTTATAAATGTATACTTTTTTATGCTTTTTACTTTATTTAATTAGATATAAGAGTAGATATAAGCATTAGATATAAGGAGTAGACTCGTGTCGAGTCTTGAGCCTTGAGCTTATGCGACACAAATGGTCAATATATATTATTTTATTTATTTATAATTTGTAATTTAACCTTTCTAAACAGGTATTTATATATAAATAAACGATTTATTTATTATTCATTTATTAACTATTAGCACTATATATTTCGTTATTAGCACGTATGTGTTTTATGATTTAGTATCAAATTTATATTTTATGGGTTCTAGTAAAAATAAGTAATAAAATAAACAAAATAAAATAATAATAGTAATTTAAAATAAGTATTAGTTGAAATAAGTAAAAAGGCGGGTGCGGGGTACCTCGCAACTGTTCCTCAACACAACCAATTCTCTACGCTTATTTTAACCACTTTGGATTCTCTGAGCCCGCCCTCATAATATGAAAATGACCCAATTTGTCTCGTCTTCAGAGAGCAAAAAAACCTGGTTTTTTTCTAGCGGTCACCCATCCAGGTACTGACCTCGCTCGATACTGCTTAATATAGTCGCGCCAAACTTCAACTAGATTAAACCATTTTTTCATTTTCCAAAATCGGGTACAGGGTACAACAGAACTTTTCCTCATCGCAATAGATTCGGTACGCTCATCCTTTTAGTCCAAGAGCCAAACCTAAAAAATTCTGGCGCGGTGATCCGCATGTCGGGAGAATTTCCTTTGGATGCGAGCACTCAAACCCAGAGTACCGGGGTTCAAATTCTAGTAATTTGACGTCATAGATAATTTATTTTCAGAATAGACGACTGCACCTAATAATTTTTTTACCAATTTTCAAGTCGCTAGCAAAACCCACTAAGAGCTACAATGAAAATAGTGGCTCACATACCACACATTGACTGAAAACTTAGTAAACACCACTTAGGAGGACATAAAACACCTGAAACGGATAATTTAGGTGAATTTTAATACTTATAATACCAGTTGAATACTTTTGGTGCGTGCAGACAGATATATTTGCAATATACCTATGGCATAAATGAGAAAAAGCGAAAGTACACTCTGCCGATTCTGACTTGGATTCGGAGTTAGATTCAATCCAAGCAGTCAAATAAGACGATTTCCTTTTTTTAAGTTTTTATAAAAAAGTTGAATTTTATTGTTTTCATTGTTGTTTGTCTGTTACTTTGAAACCATTGAAAATTTAATCATTATGAAATTTTTAATGACGTCAGAGCTAACATAAAAGTATTTATGTAAATATACCTACGGTAGTAGGTAGAAAAAAGTAAAAAAATGATGGCAAAACAAACGTTAAGCATCAGTACAAGGGTTCCGGGATCCGAACCCGTGCCCGGCCCGGTACCGGAAATAGAGGTGTGGACCACTGGGTCAACATATTTTTTTAATGATTTTTTTTTTTAATAATATAGTTATATTTGAATAAAAAAGAAGAACACTATTTTAAAGCCTATTTAGTACCGATGAAAATAATATTTTTCCAGTTCTGTAGCTTTATCATAAGCTGAGTAGGAGCAGAAAGAACAAAATAACTCCTTAAGCGCGCAGTTCCTTTTTCTCTATTTACTATGGATCTGTAAATAAATGTAATAAAATAACTATGGTATGAAATACAAGTGCAGAAGTATAAAGGATAGGTAATAAACCTATAAGCCGTCAATAATATCTTGGTATCTAAGATAGTGAAGTAGATTTACTTCACTATACTGACAAATGTTCAATTAAAGTTAATAAATCATGTGAAAATTAGATATACAGTCGAAAAAACAAGGTGTTTCTTATTAAAAAAAATGAGAATGGACTTGTTATGGAAGAGAATAACATCTGTGTGGGCTTACTACCAAACCAAGACAGTCGAACCAAACTCGGCCCAATCTTGTACTTTTGCAGGTAAATATATATTTGTTCGCTATCCTTGTTAATGCCAGCTATTCATTTTAATCTCTTCAAAGGATCCAGGTTTACTTCTATTCCTTTTAAATTAACCATATCGTCCAAATAAATAATTTTCTCTTCTCATCATGCTTAACCAACTCAACCTATTCCCTTCTTTAACTGCAATAATATCATGGTCTGAGTACAATGGGCAAGTTCTATACTTGTTATCCCTAAATATTTTTAAAATATCTCAAATACATTTGATATCTATATTTATACATTATTATTATTATTATTAATATCTCTATTTATAGATCCTGATAGATCATTCTCATACGTGCATTTTCAAAGCATACTAACTTAATAACCATTTTTTGAGAGACAGTACATCTAGTTGACAGTATTGTAGTTAGCTTTCACAACATGAGTGTCAAGTCAAAGCGAGGAACGTTGATAGCGTCAGGTATGAAGGTGTTACGTATGTTAATACTTGAGGTGAAATCCTGCCATATACTACCAGTTCCTTATGACTAGTTTTCAAATCAAGTTACCATTGTCAATCCCAACCTATATGTATCAACATTCACTATATTCATTTCAATGTGCATTTATATTGATTTTTTCTTTTCCTCGCCTACGATTGTAGGTGTTTAAGAATAAGAACAGGGACGACTTGATCAAGCCGAAAGTGAGGATTCATCTGTTTTTAGAGAATTTCCAATTGTAAAATGAGCTTACGATGTTAAGGTCACAGATGATGTGGGAAGATGTTTGGGGCCCTGCAGTCCCGTAGCTACGTCTCTGGTTAGTCTGAATCTCCCTTCGTTTTAGTCAAAACGGTTTTTGGGTCAGAAATCTGACCCAAAAACGATCGATCGAAATGTTGAACAATGAACAATTTAGTTCTGAATAAATTTAAATAAAATGTTAGCGAATTTTCTTTAGAATGCTTGGTTTTTTGTTGGACAATCCATTTCTTTGTTAATTTGTGGTTTTTGTTAAAATCAGTATTACTTCGACTGATGCACCATTTTTGTCTAGATTTTCCAGAGGAAATGCGCTTGTTTATTGCGCTTAGGAAGCTATGCTAACACTACAAAATCAACATTTTGCACTCATTAAAATCTTGCCTATCAATACAATTTTTGCCTAAGTTTTTGATATAAATTCAATAACCTAAGCAGTAGCGTCACAGTTCGTTATTTAATTTTTCCAAAGTTTTCAAAGAAAATATGCTAAAAAAAGAATAAACTGAGCTGGAAAGTAGTGCATATAATGCAGTGCCGTGTAGAGTATAATCTAATCAGGGATCAATATGCGCAATGCAGTGCCGTGTAGAGTATAACCTAATCAGGGATCAATATGCGCATTTTCTTTACAAATTCGAAAAAGTTAAATAAACACTTGTGACGCTCCTGCTCAGCTTATTAAATATGTATATAATTTGATACTACCGAGTTTTGCTAATCATAAATAGTTGACACAATATAATTGTGCGAGAGACACCTAGGAAATGTAACTAGCAAAATGCAATGCTACATGTGGAAACTGTCCCATCATTCGACATTCGTCATCATTGATGACTCGACATTATGTCATGTCCCACTCTGTTTCGCTACGCCTAATTCATCAGGGTGACCCAGAGACTGAACTCACTCTAATCTTCAATTATAATTTGGAAGAGTATAATGTGAAGTACTTACCAGAGACGAGCGGTGCTCTCATATCACCATAATTGTGCGAGAGACATCTAAGAAATGTAACAAGCAATATGCACTGCTACATCTGGTAGCTGTGACATTTTTAAGCCATAATTTTTGCTTGTTACATTTCCTAGGCATAGGCAATTCTAAGGGGGGGGGGGGGGCTAAAATCCCCTCTGGTTTGAATTAGTGCCCTAGAAAACATATTGCCTTTTTTACTAACTAATTATTATTTAAAATATTAAGAAAATAATAATAAAATAAAATATATTTATTTATCATATAAAAATAAACTTTGTCAATTATGACTTTAATGTAAGTTTAGTTAGGAACCAAAGGTTACCGATCAACAAAATATTACTTCTTAAGATTCACGTATATATATATATATATATATATATATATATATATTATATATATATATATATTATATATATATATATATATTATTATATATATTATATATATATATATAATATATATATAATATATATATATTTCATGATTAGAGTATACTTCTAGGTATTTATAGGTGCTGATATAATTGGATTTCCTGTACTCTGGGTAAGCTAATAAGAGTCAGCTTATATCACTAGTGTAACAACTTATGGATTTGGCGGATAAACTTTTGAAATCTTCAAGAAGTATCTTGGAATAATTTACTATACAGCTAAGCCTTACTTATCTAAATTATTTTATTCTATTTTCTAAATGACTTCTACCTTTCTATTTTAATTATATGAAACCTAAATAATATTGATATTGTCTGTTCGATGTGAGTGTGTGTGTGTGTGTGTGTGTGTGTGTGTGTGCGTGTGTTAGTACAAGTCGCAATAAATGCCGTAAAAATAATTAATTTTGTTTAAATCTGGCAGGCTTGCAGTACTAATTTGGTTTCAGTACTTTATTATTTATGGTTGAAGGTCTCCAAATATTTAAAAAATGTAAAGTTCCTAATGTAACGTATTACTGGAACTACATTATTATTTACTACATTAAATTAACAAATAATGAATACGTTTATTTATAAAGTACGTGTAAATTATTATAAATTAGTATTATAATTATATTTACAATAATTATATTATTAAAGCAACCGCCTAATTTTTATTGGAAAGAAAATAAACTTTTTTTCAAGTTGCAAAAGCTTGAGCTTGTGGTTAAATTAAAATTAAAATTTGTTTATAAATAGTAAAAAAAGGTTGTGAGTTGTGACTGAAACCTACCTGCTTCAGTTGCAGTGCTCCAGCAATTACCTGAGTTGTGACTGAAACCTACCTGCTTCAGTTTCAGTGCTCCAGCAATTTATAACCTGAGATGAGACTGAAACCTCCCTGCTTCAGTTGCAGTGCTCCAGCAATTACCTGAGTTGTGACTGAAACCTACCTACTTCAGTTGCTGTGCCCCAGCAATTACCTGAGTTCTGACTAAAACATACCTGCTTCAGTCGTAGTACTCCAGAAATTACCTGAGTTGTGACTGAAATCTACCTGCTTCAGTTGCAGTGCTCCAGCAATTACCTGAGTTGTGACTGAAACACACCTGCTTCACTTTCAGTGCTCCAGCAATTTATAACCTGAGATGAGACTGAAACTTCCTTTCTTCAGTTGTAGTGCTCCAGCAATTACCTGAGTTGTGACTGAAACTTACCTACTTCAGTTGCTGTGCCCCATCAATTACCTCAGTTCTGACTAAAACATACCTGCTTCAGTCGTAGTACTCCAGAAATTACCTGAGTTGTGACTGAAACACACCTGCTTCAGTTTCAGTGCTCCAGCAATTTATAACCTGAGATGAGACTGAAACCTCCCTGCATCATTTGCAATGCTCCAGCAACAACCCGATTTAGCCATTATTTCATTCCTACTAAACACAGAAAACCCCAAAAAGAAAAGAACTATGAAAATATAATCCAATTATATCGTTAGTTTAAATTTCTAACAGGTAGTTAGATTGATTACTTATAAATTTTGAACTTATAAATTGACCCACAAACCTATAAAAACAGCATTTATCTGAAATTCTAAATTGGAATTTAAACATCTTATGTAAAGTCTGACCGACTCAAGAAGTCATCGTTGTCTATATATTGCCTTTATAATGACATCCTGCGCTCTGTCAATATTTATTTATTTTCCTATTATGTATTTATATATTTTATATTAAATATTAATTAATAAACTAAATGTATGTATTTCTTTAGAATGCATAGATAAAACTAAAATAATATAAAAAAAATAAGTACAAAATGGTTTGTGTGATAGAATTATTACGAGTGCTATGTGAAGAAAGGTTACTGGGACTACGTAATCATCGAGCCCCCTCTAGAGTAGAGCTGCGAGCTCGCTATCAGTCCGTAAGTCAGTGGGTCTCGGTTTACAAGGCAGTAACAACTCTCGGTTCGCTCCTTATTATTTCGCTTTTTATCACTTCAATTTTAATTTTGTCGTAATTCGTAATCATGTGTCATAAACTCAGTTGAATCTGGATAATCAAATTATTTAAGTAAGTATAATATTGTGGAAACACTTAACAAGTATTTAGTTTAAAAATCCGTATTTTGACTGTGTTTCATTGAAATGTGATAGGCAGGAGAATGTTTTATCGATTATGTTGAGTTATAACATGCAAAAATATACATTTTTTTATAATTTTTGGTTCATTTGTACATTTTATTTTTTATTTATATTTATTCATTTATATTATTTGTTTATTATATTCATATTTGATTATTTATATTTATTATATTTTATTTAAATATAAACAGACAGAATGAAGCGCAACCAACGTAAATACAAGTACTCAGTAATGATGATTATTACTACTAACTAACCAACTAATTTACTCCCATTTACATTATTTACTCTCATTATGCAGTGAATCAATTTTTTTAGTTTACTTTACTTTATTTTATAACGCGAACCAAAAAAAAGCGTTTAATTTTATATAATCTTTAATATTACTTCAAATTTGATTATTTGTAACTTGTCGCGTATTCTGTAAATTCTATAAATGATAAGCAAAGGTAAGCTATTTCCTTACTTTTAATACAAATAAGTGAAATCAATTGCACGCACCACAAGATTGTGTTCTCAATACTCACCGGTAGTTTCAATGTGCAGCGGTAGTTCAGATATTTCTCCCTAGTCATTCATCTCAATGAGTAACACATGAAGGTACTATGCGTTTGGATAGTAACTTCATATGTATCTTATAACGTTGATTATAAAATTGGTGGCCAATATCTATTTTCTCTTAGAGAGAGATTGATGTGAACAGTCTGCCTCTCTAAGTAGCATCTCTTGGATGTGTGGACAGGGATTGAACCCAGTATAATATAGGGATTGGGGCTGAGAGAAGTGTAAGATCGTACCTGAATCGCTCCTGTATACGTATAGTGTTAGGTACCTGAATCCTCGTGATACGTATAGTGTTAGACCGTGCCTGAATCCCTCGTGTATACGTATAGTGTTAGACCGTACCTGAATCCCTCGTGTATACGTATAGTGTTAGACCGTACCTGAATCCCTCGTGTATACGTATAGTGTTAGACCTATTTATCATTTTCCTCACCTAGGAATTTATCGTAGGTATATTATAGGAAACTATACTATTATTAAATAGTATATTGTTCTCCCTAATATATTAAACGGAGATATCATAACCATCCGTTTCTGGCACTTTTATGGTCTTCAGTGTGTTTACTATGCGCTGTATCTTTGTGTCTGAGTCTCGCCACTTCCGTTGCGTTTATGCTAGAGTGTTTAAACTTGGCATAAAAATATGACTAGGTCGAGATGTGCGGGCCGGAAGATAACATTTTTTTACACCACGGTAAACCATTTTGCTGAGTTGTCAAAATTTTTCAAGCTCTCTGAAATTCTTCAGGATTTGCCCGGACTACCTCTTAGTAGTCTAAGAGGTAGTAGGCTACCTTAGTATCTACCTTAGTAGGCTAACTGGTAGATTCGTATTTCAATACTAGGCTCCTACACCAAAGGATTTAAATAAGTATAATAAAAACATTATAACTTTATTGAACGAACGTATGTGAGTTCTTACATTACAGAAGATTAGGACGGTGCGTATGTTTGTTTGTTTGTATGTTAGTGTTTGTGTGTTTGTTTGTACGTGTCGTGATAACTGCCGTAAAAATTGACCGATTTTGATAAAATTTTGTATACAGGTAAAACTAATTACGTGTCAGAGCTGTATAGTTTTTGGAAATATCCCGAAAAATATTTTCAAAATGGCAGCCAATATGGCAGACCGAATACAAAAAAATTTAAGCGAAAAAATCGTGTTGCTTATCTTTTTAAGCTTTTAAAGAGTAAAAATAGAAAATATTTGTTTCATCGTCAAAATTTTATTTTTTTTACAAAATTTAAAAATTGCGGCAAAAATAATGAACTCAAAAAAGTGAACTTTAAAGGAATAACTCGAGTAATGTACCGTTGAAAAGCTCTTGAGTAGTAGAACAAAACATGTTCGATGCGAGCCTTTTTTTACTATCTATTATTATTAACATCCACACTCTAGCGAACATGGCTGCAAATATGGCCACCCGGAAAAAATAATTTTAAGCAAAAAAATCGTGTTATATATCGTTTGAAAGCTCTTAAAACGTAGACTAGTTTTCACTTCGTATTATTATAAATATACGCAATCCATCGAGCGATGCGAGCCTTTTTTTACTATCTATTATTATTAACATCCACACTCTAGCGAACGAAGCAAACTTTTTTTGCTCTACATTATTATAAATTTACGCAATCTAGCGAGCGAAGCGAGCCTTTTTTACTATGCATTATTAAAATTGCGTATATTATAAACATACGCAACTTTTATTATAATAAACACCTTTTTTACGGTATATTATTATAAACATGCAAAACTAGCAAGCGAAGCGAGCCTTTTTGAGGTTATACTTTACAATAGTATAGCGTCCGAATGTTTCCTTTTTTTCTCTATGTAGCGAGCGAAGGGTAATAGACTCTCTTCGCTTGCTTTAAATAAATACTTTTATTTAATGTATTCTTTTAACGTGAGTTCTTGATGCAACGCATTATTAGTTTAATATTATCTTTATGCTTACTACTTTGTAGCGCTTTCAACTATGTTAGTATAACATTAAATATTTTAAAGCTATTTATAATCATTAGTAATAGCTAATGCTATATAAACGTAGAAGTAAATTTTTTGCAGGTAATAAACGAACCTTTGCAACACTGTTCACATAGTAAATATGTCAATTTTATTTGGGCCAAGGTTTATTATTAACGTATTTGATATAATTTATTAATTAATATTCAATTCGGTTCAGTAGGGTATAAAACCTGAGGTTGGAGCTATAAATGTTGTGCGGCCGAACGGTCGCATGATTGCTCAGCTAATGAGGCTCAGGCAAGCGTTTCAAACCATCATCAGATGCCATAACGACACCTTACTCTTTTATTATATCATAATAAATACAGCATTTTTTTAAAAAATAAAAGAATAAAGTGGCTCGAGCTTGTACGATAATCAAGTTTTAATAACAACTCAATTCCTAAATAATTTGTACGAAAAGTAATAATTTTTGAAAAAAAAAACAAGTATGAAATGACAGGATTATTGCAACACTGGAAATGAAGTATAGTAATAAAAAAATTATAAATTAGAAAATATGACCTAATAACTTGGAGAACTGTCAATCTTATAGCCTGATTATTTTTTAATAACAACGATGTCATTGTCAAATAATTTGTACAAGAGTTATAGAATAATTAGTGAAAATTTGGAACAGTTGTTGGCAACAGTGCTCATTACCTACAGTCTCCACAACTCCAAACTTAATATCTTATTTTAGAATGATAAATTAGAGTATCTATGCAGTCAGAGGACGGATAGCTGGATCCTCAGTGGTGATTGGTCTTATCAGCCACAATATCTCGAGAGGATCTGATTATTCTTTTTCATATAACAACATAAAGATTTATTACTAGAGAGGGCATACCCTACTCATTACATTAAAAGACAAACATATTTTCAGGGGCTCTCAGTTGCTCCGTGTAACCTCATTATAACCTTCTACAAAAGTGAGTTAAGGATATATGTTGGCTTTCCTTTGATTATTCGTGTTTTGTCTTATTTTATAAAAATTACTATTGTATTACTGCAATTTTGTTTTGTTTATTACATTATATTGTTTATATATTATGTATTAAGGGGTTTGTGTTGCATTTTGTATGTTTCAAAATTTAACTGATAGTCTATTTAAAAAATAGTCGACACTTTCAAAGTAGTGACGACAATTTTTGTATGGTATATAAACATGTTGGTAATGTTCTTAATTGTGTTTTACTGATATTATCTGTTATCACTTAATCAATACACTAATGAAACTTAAAAACCTGAAACAAACCTTGTCAGTGTTATTCATAGATATTACTACTAGAGACACGGTTTGTTTCGATAACAGGCTTTTTGTAAGTTTCATTAGGGTATTAATTAAGTAATAATAAATAATATTAGTAAAACACAATTAAGAACATTTTTTTTAACATTTTATTTTATTTGATAAGTTTTACAATATTAATTAAGTACAAAAAATAAATAACGTGACATTAAAACAAAAAATATCATGCATTAATTGTAACTTATTAACTAAAATATTACCCTCCATCTTTAGGAAAAGCTCTGCGCTGATGGAGGGGAACCAGTGACTCCTGGTCATGATTATTCTTTTTATAATTGCTAATAAAATGAATCAATGTAAAATAATTTTATAAAAATTTCTGAGAAAAAAAAGAACAAATAAATAAAAAATAATTATGACTATATAAAATTTCATCTCATGTATTTTTTATTTTACTTATATTACTTATATAATATTTTATTTTTATACAAATTTATTATTTAATTTTATATTTTAGAAGTTATATTTTTGTTCTTTTTATTTTTAAATGTCTTATTTATTTTTATTATGATCAATATATATTATCTCTAACTAACTATTAATTAAAAATTCTGTTATATTTATTTATACATTTTTTACAACATTCTTCAGAGGTTTGACAAGTTAATCCTATTTTACTAAAACTTTATCTGTTTAGTATAACAGATAAAGTTTAGATTTTTAATTCTTGTATATTGAAATGAAATGAATAAATAGCTTTGATAAATTATTCGTTGTCTTGTTGCTGTATTAAAAAGTCTTTCAGTTTGGTCTTATAGTTCTTGAGAGTTAGGTTGGTACATTACCAACATGTTTATATATCATACGAAAAATGTCATCAATACTCAGAAAGTATTGATGACATTTAAAAAATAATTTTCACTTCTCCCCATTTATACCGTACCTATATAGGAGAAGTATTTTGTGCGCACTAAAAATTCGAAATGGGGATTTCAACTGAATTATGGATTTCAGTTATTTTTAAGACCTCCTCATTGGTTTATTAGGTTTGCTAATCATGAATAGTTGACACAATATAATTGTGCGAGAGACACGTAGGAAATGTAACAAGCAAAATACAATGATAACTGTTCCATCATTCAACATTCGTCATTATTAATGGCTCGAAATAATGTCATGTCCCACTCTGTTTCGTTACGTCTAACTCATCAGGGCTTATATGGCGTCAATGAGGTTTTCACGAAAAATCTTTAAATAATTTCACTTGATTTTTCTGAATGGTTTTTACCAAGTTGTCTGTCTCTATATAGATCTGTTATCATCGTGTTGTTGTGTATATGATAGAGATGAAACTCGGTAAAACAATATTAACCACGTTGTGCTGTATATTTTAATATTCAGCGTCGTCAAATTTTTACGACGTCCACAATAAAATTTGGTACAAATGTCACTTAGAACTAACCAATTAACAAAACCTACTTGTTTAGCTGTTTCAGCAACCGGTTCGCCATTGATCACTCTTGTTTGGAGGATTGAGCGTGGTTTGTAATTATATGGATGACCGCTTTATCTTAGCTTTCAAAATTATCAAGCTAAGAAGAACAATGTTATATTTATATATTTTTCTTTTCCTCACCTCATTTACAAAGTAGTGTGTCAGCACTAAGAATCCTAAACCTGAATTCAGCTGAATATTCCGTTTTAGGTGTTTTAAGACCTCCTGGGTGGTTTTTACAAAACTGTCAGTCTGAATGTGTGTGCGAGTCAGTTATCATCGTGTCTCCCAGAGTATTTATACAAAAGAGTTGAAAATTAATGCAAAAATTAATCTAGTTATGCTATTTGGAAAAATATTTTGTATGGTATCATTATCCAGCATTTCATTAAAAAATTTCAAAACATTCCTACAACGCGGCAAAATGATTACCTCGATTTAAGATTCATCGCACATGTAGTCATAAATAAAACGAACATATGTGCCAAGTTTCGTCTCATTATCAGCATTAGTTCAATTTTTTAAATGACTTATATAGGTTTTTAATAAACTTAAAAGTAGAAAAATGGTCTAATTGAATTGAAATTTGGCACACGTGTCATATCCTTTTCGTAATATATAGTATGTTTTGTTTCAATACAGCAAGTAAATCTACGAGTTCTGTTAGGTCATTAATGTTAAGTAGCAACGAGCGAGGTTAATGCTTGGATGGGTGACCGCTTGGAAAAACGAATGTATTATATGCATGAAAACGAGAGAAGTGTGTCCGAAAACGTGTTGTACTATAAATTTACTCTTTTGTATTCTAAGGACAAGTGAAGCAAGTCTAAGCAATAAAGATAAGAGTAACGAATCCGATATGAGTAGAAAATTATCATTAATTTTTAAATTAAATTAAATTAATTATTAATTTTTATTTGAATATAATAATTGTTAAATCTCTGGTAACGATTAGTAAATTAGCACAGAGATTTTCAATAATTTATATTTTGTTATATAAAGTTGACATGTTTGATGCTTGGCACTATTAAATGACACAGACTCAATTTAGGATTGCACAGTAGGCCTACTTTTTCAAGTAGGCATTGTTTTCAAGGGAACAGCCAAGTCATTTGTTGGTTCTTTTAACTTGGCCCATCATCTAACGAGGCGGAATCAGCGTTGTAAGAAAGAGAATGTTCCTAATTGACCTGAATGACCTGATAAACTTTTTCTTGTTAAATAATAGACAGGTTGTCAGTCAGGTAGTTGAATGTGTTCCAAAACCAAGAAGGTTTCAGCTTACTCACGTCTTAGGCATAAATACTATAATTAACTTCTTAAAGCTCTCTTGCAGCATAGTAACGAGATCTTTTCAATTTTATCTAATTCTATGAACGATTTATAAAACGTGGGTGAAAAACAATCTGTAACAGGGGTTTCAGCTCCTAATAAGAACCTGAACAACACCTGCACGTGGGATCTTAAGTAGGACATTTTCAGAAATAATAACAACGAAATTAAGGATATGAAGTAATTAATGTATTTTGTAGGATAAATTATATTAAAGGGCTGATAATATTATTGGGTTACATAATTAGTCGGATTCCTGAAAGGAATCCAACTTAGTATTAAATGTCTATGGTAACTATAAGTTACCTAAGTATAGACGGACAGATGTGATTATGTGATCATACTTTAAGATGGGAAGTTATCACCCAGGAGGAGTCAGAACCATTCTAATAGAATCGTACCCAAAAACCTGATGGCCGAACTTCTCCCACTAAATCCCTGACAGTCCCTACTTAGACATAAAGTCTACCCTTTTTCTCATAGCGGGGTTTATAACCCAACATGTAAACATGCTGACACAATCAAAAATGAAATAAGAAGTTTTGAAGTAACTAAATGATGTGATTTTAACATTCTGACCAATAATTGGGAGTATGAGCTTATTTAAACTGCTTGCTCAATTTAGAACCGCTACAAATCTCATCTGTGAAATCCTGTAGGACTCTAAGCAAGAATGTTTTATTGATTTTATTACAAGATGTTATTTCTTCACTGTAGCGCTAATTATCTTTTAGTACTCCCATATCTTAATAGGAATATTTAAACAATATGGCCTAAACTTCTAGAACAAAAACAAATAATACATTTTTTAGGCTATCTGAGATAACTTTTTACATAATCATAGCTGACTAGAAAATAAATATTATGCCTACAAACAGAACACAGAATTAATAATATCTATTTATTTTAACACAGTCACTCTTAACACATAAAAGCGATAAGTAAACCAAATTTTAAATAATACAAGCAGTTTTAAAATTTTCGTTTGTATGTGTAATTGTTATTATCTAAATATCCCTAATAAGATGACACAATCTCTTAAAATATTAAACATTCGCGAGATGGCTCACTAAAGTTTAAATAGGTAAATTTAATTCTAGCTTCTGCCTATTCAAATCTCTGACTCCAGTATTTTACTGTTTGCCTTGAATTCGTAAATGATCCCTAATTTCCTTCTAAGTAAGGTTAAAACAATTTATTTAATGATGGGAGGGTTTCAGTGTTGAACTTTTCTTTGATATTATTAATGCTAGCTACCTATCGCATCAATGAAGAGATCTAATCTGTAGTTTCATCTACCCATAGTAGTTCTTTCTTGTTAGCTGCCGTATTATGTAGTGCTGTTTCTGTTGATTAAGGTGCTCAGGTTTACTTGCTATTATTTTCTCCATTAAATGATATCCTTATACAATGCTTTCTAGCTTCCTCATAAGGTAAAGCTCAGTGGCCAAATATATTTCCCCGACCTTTTTCTATTATCTATTTATCTCTGCTTTTATTATATAAACTTCCCTGTCAACTCCTCATTCCTCAGGGTAAGTTCCCAATGGTATATTTTTCTTGAAAAATACTTTTATTATTAGCAATAAAAATTCTCATAGAACTAGTGCCGGGAAAATTCCATCCTGACATGCTGCTTTCAATGGTCCAAATTGCTTCATGACCTATTTTATCTGGGCGTTAATCTAGAGCATAGCGAAATTTCACTTTGTAATAGGAATTGTGGTCTTACTTACGGCATTTATTACTTTATCTTGGAACATGAGATTACAGAAGGAACTCGCAACTAAAAACTATATATTAGACACCTATACACCTGTCAAACTAAACAAGCAAACATCTTATTGATAGAACCAAATTTTCTTCCAGGCTGAAAATATTTACAACTCTCTAAGACACGAAGAACGACGTAATGGCACCACAGATGTTTAAAATTTAAAATGAAACCCCAGTATAAAAATCAATCTTATTAATCTCCTAAACTTTATTATTTTTTTATAAAATATGTATTGTTTGATATTATTAACCTTTAATAAAGACTCAATAAAAAATTGATGATTTAAATGAAAAAGAATAATGAGTTCAAATCAGACAATAAAAGAGAAGAATCGGTTGTACACTGAGTACAACTAGCTACGTAACCCACAGCTTTATCTTCACAAATCAACTTAAATGCCAACTGTTTCATCCATTTTCAAAATCTTATAATATGTTCTAATAAAAGAGACAAAAGAGAAAAAAGAATGACAAAGTCTAAGGTTAATTGGACATAGTTTCATAGGATTACGTGGCGCAGTCTGATGGTCCACGTTTGACTGATGGTTTCCTCGTCAAGTCGGTTCCGCCGGTTAAATCAAACTCTTGTCTCATTTAATATTTTCCTTAGTTATTCCTTTAAAAAGATTTAAGCTATTAGATTTCACGCTATAAATACCTAGTGATCAATAAACTCCTATCATTAGGAGTCGCTATCGATATATAATGTATCAATGTAATTATTGGTAAATATATTATTATTATAAACAGTGATTAATGATTTCGAAACTATTATATGGGAATGACTGAAAGAAAAAGAAGAAATGCTTTTTACATTTGCTTTCTATTTATACCGTAGTATAATGACGATGGATTTGATTATTTAGCTCACACGTAATCCTATGTAGAACCAGCATAAGTTCAATTTTTATCAAATAACAACAAGTATACCCGAATATCCAAAGCAACAATGACTTTAAAAGTTCAGATTCAAGGATGAGGGGGGGGGGGGTAAAAGGGAGACATACTGATCTAATATATGGTATATATATTATATATATAATATATATATATATATATATATATTTATATATATATATATATCTGTGTGTGTGTGTGTGTGTATGTACGAAATTTCGTAAATAAAAAAATCGTGTAATTAGTTGAAATTTGTCGCGAGTATATCTTCATAAAACGAACAAGTAATAAATTATTCTATCTAATACGGCCAGTAGGGTTTTTCGGATCAATAGAGTAAGGAACATCGAGTGAGGTCTCCACGAGGATCGATGACCACCAGGAATAAAACGGATCTTCTTACTCCCCGATGATACATCTTGTAGATAGTGAAAACATACGCCGTGGGATTTTTATAGGATTAGAGGCAACCAATGACTTTGTTAAATGTCCTCGAGGAAGCAAAAAATAATATTTAACTCGTAAACAAATGCTAACAAAATAATCGGCTCTGCTGATTATTTTTAAAAAGCAATATATTTGCACAACAAAGTCATCATCAGTCTAAAACAATAATATAAAGCTAAAAACTAGTCGACTAGAATTTAATTAATATAAATTAGTACTATTCATCAATTTAAAATTATAGATAACATAGATTAAATTATAGCATAGAAATTATAGATAACTAATAGATTATAAGATAAACAGAAATGAACGAGGTTGAGTATGGCTTTGCTGGCTACAAAAAGAGTAGATTATCTTGAGATTTATTAAAACATTAGTTCTAGCTGCTAAGAAGAGGGAAGATCAAACCTCTTTTTGTTCATTTAAGGTTAATATGTCAGGTGTTTAATCTGAGAGATAGATCTCTAGGGTTTCTAATTGGTTTATCCTCAATGGTCTTTTCTCATCAAACGATTGATGGCAAACAATACCCCCTACCAGAAGGAGTCTATCTTAGAGTTACATTTATTGTTATATTCATAGATAACACATTTTCTTATTCATGTATTGTTACTCTGACTGCTCCCGTATCCTATAGTGCTCACTCCACTGTAGCTGTTCCCATGTTACCTTCGATTTACTCTAATTTTGTGGATAATACCATTTTTCAGCATAATCACATAAAGTAGGGCCAGTAATTGCTCTAATTATTTTGTGCCTCATGAAAATCAGGTTCTCTAAGAGTTCTATATGTAAATCCGTTCTTAAATTCAAAACCTGTTGTTTGTATAATTGTTAAAGGTTAAAAAGAATGGTTATGCCGAGTCACGTAGGATCATTACAAAGCGATCGGTGCGGTAACTGCTTGGTTGGAGTACGTGGGACCCGACACAAACCAGTCCTACTGCCCGGTGCCGTACTAATCTTACGTCACTACATACTTCCTTCGTTAACTCCTTAATATACGAGGCCCAATAAAAATTGTATATAATCTGGAAACCTACTTTTCAATGTAATATAGGGCAGTGGTTTCATCATATTAACGATTCATTGTTTAAATTCAATTCTACTTATTGATACTATTGTGTTACAACTTATTGTAATGTCCAGAACCATTTGAATTCAAAACACTTTCTTAATAATCATGTAATCAATAAAATATATTTATATAATATATATAATATATATATATATATATATATTATATATATATATAGCTCTCGGTTTGTATGATAAGTAGAAGATTTTGCCGATTTTAATTAATGCGTAGAGCATAGTGGCTACCACCTTAGGTTGTTCCCGCAGGTTGAATACCATAATTTTGGGTTAAATACTAATTTTGGAATTGCAATGATTTCTAAATAACTTTCTGCCGTTCCGCGAAGGTGGGGGTGTTGTATTTAATTATTTTAAGAATCCGCAACAATACTAAGATTTTAAATGGCAAAAGTCAAGGGTTAAATTTTCTTAGATTCCTCATAAAATTTTTTTATTTACTTACTCAATCTCTGCTTTATCATCCTAGTATTACTTAAGACATATTTTTGAAATAAAAACCGGCCGTAGGTCTTGTCCACCAAGGGTCTGTTGGCACGAACCTTACTATCTACTCTTATTGGACTTTGGCTACCTTCGAACTTTCTTTTTTATTGTGATGATAGACATGTCATGTCTATCATCATGTATCTCTTGTACGAAACGCTATTTGATGCTGGCTAGTGAATAGATTCAAATAGGTACTTAAGGTGTAAGTAGGGTCTGCGCCTTGTAGTATCATAAACCTTCATAAAGCTCTACAAAGATATAGGGAACTTTATTAGGCTCTTTAAAAAACAGTATAGCTATTTCATTAAATATCACAAACGCCCTTCAGCTTTTTGGCCTTTCCAAAGTTTCAGTGCTGAGGTCCGCTTGGTTGTTGTCCCGTAAAAGTTTGTTCGATAAATAGTTTTTTAAAGATGAAATATTCTTTGTGTGGAATTGCAGGTTTTATACTTTATTTCTAGAATTTGATTAGTTTTAGCTATGTATTTTGCATGTTATAATACCTTAAGGCATAAACAATGGTTACATAAATACTAATATTAAATAAATCACTATTAAGATCAGATTAAAATATAGTAAAATGTCATTAAAATATCACATATAAGTTGACTATCACACACTAACCATTGCATGTTAGCATTGGTCAGGTTAGGTAACACTGTCTTCACTATAATTTATCTGATGGAGTTTCTATAACAGATATGAGTTGGACGTTTTAATTTGTTTAAACAGAATGGTTGTGGTTCTCTTTTTGCTTTCTTGTTTTTGGTAAGTATACTTTCTTGCTACTGTTGCTAAAATTAATGTTTGAGTGCAGGTTATAGGTACATTTTAGGTTACTGTCAAGGTAAAATTTCCCTTTTTTCGGACTTGCTATTCTGTTTTTGTGGCTAAATGTTCAATACACCTAACTTTTACAGGTTTTACAAACTCTACGTTACAGTTAGATTCCGTTCGATATTGTCTAAAGGCGATATTGTTGCCTTAGTCATATTTTTATACCCTTTTTAGTTATGCAGCATATTACCCAGGTTGTGATTGCCCTACAGTGAAGCTTCAACCTCTTCCTTGTTGATTTCCTTATATCTCGTCTTTGGTTTTACAAAAAATATAACTTTGCAATACTTTTAACTTTTCTATAAAATTTTATTTAAAAATCTATAAATTAAATGTTTCCACGGAAAGAAGTCCTTAACTAACTTTTTTGAGGTACTGAATAGAATGTAACAGGTCTGGAGGCGATAAGATCGCTTTAAATATCCAAAAAGCCGAAAAAACGTGTTAAATAACTGAAAACCAAAACTACGGCCAGTAAACAACACATTTAAAGTAGCCCTTTTAAATGGAGTTTGGTGTGCTGAATCAAACGAAACTGTCTTGAAGTCGATACGACTACCTTAAGTGACTGAAAAATCGAGAAAACCATGCGGTAAATAACTAGAAACCAAAATTACGACCAGTAAACAACATATTTTACATAGGGTGTCGTTTTTAATGTTTTTGGGGCCCGAAATCGACAAAACCGGTCCGAAGTCGAGTTGATCGCCCAAAAAACCTAAAATAGGTCGATAGGATCGGACATATATCCAGTAGGATGCCGTTTTCATTGTTTTTGGGGCCCTAAATCGACTAATGCGGTCCGGAGTCGATAAGATTACTGAAAGTATTTACAGTCAGAGTTCTAAGGTTCAAATCTTGATACAGACGATAATTCTTTTATGGAGATAGTTTAGAATATAAGTTTATAATATCAAAATTACTCCGCAAGCCGAGCAAAGTTCGTTTGAAATGCGTGCTTTCTTGCTCATTATTACATTCCTTGCTTAAGTTTCTGATAAATGCTTTATATCCTACCATTAGCCTACAAATTAGCATACTTCGAGCTTTATATGCGTGCGAATAATGCTGTCATGCATAGTATAATCTGTGGGATAATTATGCGCATTTTCTTAAAATAATCAAAAGGATTAAATAGCAAGTTGGGAGGTACTGCTCAGGTTATAAAGCATTTATCGGCTAATTAAACAAGGAACTGATTTATGAACATGAAAACATTTCAAAGAAAATTCGCCCGGCTTGCGGACCTCTGCGCTAGCATTTTTAAAATGTCATTAACTGGCGAAAATAATTGTTACTAAAAACACTTTGTAAAATTCATAAAACACCAAAAATGCTTGGACCAATTAGAGATTTTTCACGCATGTCGTCATATACAAGACCAATTTATGTGGCAAGGTTCATTTCATTATCAACTTTAGTTCGATTTTTAGTTACTCAATTGAGTTGAAGTTTGGTACAAGTGTATACTTATACTTTATAAATAAGTATACTATGTTTTGCTTCAACACGCAAAGTATATCTACGGTTTTCTACGGCTCTTAGAGGGCATTATTTCTATTATTTGTTTATTTACATGATTTTCTTCAGAAATTCTCGATTCATCAAGATCCTCTTGTTTTATTGGGATTGTTCGTTCTCCATGTTATAGATCCGAACGCTGAATCCTTTTACTTCCTCGAACGGTAAGACGAACTATGGACCTATAAGAGGTTTTAATGTTTGTTCTTTGCTCCTGATAAGAAAAACTTATAAGGACATGTGTTATTTGGGGTCTGAATGTAATGAAACCGAAATCGTACGATTACGTGAAGTACTTATCATTAACTTAAATTTTTCTTTAATAAAATATTCTCTAACAAGTAGATGTGTTGCCCAGACCATAATAAGCCATGCTTTTTGCTTAATTAAGTATGAAATAGATTGTTGAGCAAAGAAGCAAACGTTTCAAATGAATTTTGTCCGGTGCACCACGCCACAGTTTTTTCAAATATAGCATATTTTAAACAAATCATGAACTGCAACTCTGCCTCCTATAGTCAAAAACTCACTATAGTTTATTTTCTTCAACTTAAAAGTGATTTATTGTCATTATATCAAGAAAGAAATGAACATAGTAAGAATATGTTCTATTGCTCCTTCTATATGTCTTCTAGCTCCACAGTCTTGTGACCTAGTTCGCCTGGTTCTGATAAAGATTTACAGAATTTTGTTTAGAAACGAAATTAATAAAATCTAAACTCGTTTATGAAGATTTGGTTATACACGAAATACTAAATTTGAGCTTTAGAATCTAAAGTTTGACCAAAATTTCTTTTTAGTTTTGAAGGAAATAATTATAATGTTTGTTTGCGACACATCACTATGGTGACGACAAGTTGTTCTGCCGTGCAACTGGCCTCTTTCGGCTTATTAGCGTCTTTCAATAAGGCAACAAAATATAATAAAAAAATCAGGATTATTCACTAGAATATTGTCTTTTGTTACACAACCACCCTATACTCATATAGGCTGTCTTTTGTCCAATATATTACCTAGTGCAAATATATTTATTTACACTATCACACTCAGTAATAGCTCTTACATTCTTACGCAATAAGCCTCGTTTGCTTAAAAAATCAAATATATTACATTCTAGAAATAAGTATTTCTTATTACTATTTGTGGTTAAAGTAATTTGTCAATCTAGTTTAGGAAACTATTACTAGTTGGATCTGAACCGTCTCTGTTTCGCAGTATCGTGTATTCAATGTTTATCCAACCGTTTAGGTACGATTTCAATTGAATCGTATTTATATTATTTCTACTAGAGAATATTGAGATTGATTCGGTTTAAATTCCGAATAACTTTTGGCATATTTCCAAGGGAACAAATCAAGCACTTCCTAAAGGTATACACTCTTAACGCAACTCTTAACTCTTAATATTAAGGAGTGCTATATTTTTTTATCAAACATTATTTCGAGAAAGAGTTCTATCTTACAGATAGCTGTTATTGTATATATTTTGGTTAAACTCATACGTTTGCACGCTGCCTAACCTGTATCTTGAGAATACCCTGTAAGCATTTTCATTTTTACTATTATTATCATATTACTAGAGGTTAAACTATAAGTTAAATTTTGAAACATCGAAATAGTAACCTTACCGCCTCGCTTAGAAACAAAATGAAATATCAGTACAAAATCACAATAACTTATATAATAGAACGTTTAAAATACAAATTAACACAAACAGTGTGCGGGAAGACGAAAACAATTGATTTATTATAACCTTAACTCACTCTTGGAGAAGGTTTCAATGAGGTTACACAGAGCCCCTGAGAGCCCCAAATAGATGTTTCAGACCTCTTTATGTATTGATATAGGCTATGCCCCCTCTAGTATATATCTCTATCATTATTATGCCATAATCTTACCTATATTGAATGAAAACTAATTATTATGTGTCATACAATATTTCTCTCAACATGCTTTTCTTTTACTCTGAAAATATTTATCGTGCCCTCTTAATTTGCGGCGCTATGAGTTTCTGCTTTTATAGTAGGTTGAACAGCGTGGTAAATGCAATACCGACGAATCCACGTTTTAATTTAAATGCACCAGATAAAAATAAATGATTCGCGGATTAACAGCCTGTATTACTTCATCACTACATACCTCAAAACGGAACGAATCTCCGTAAAATTGCGTTATTTGTGTGAAATAAATGATGTAGAGTGTCGAGTGGCCCTAGTTGAAACGTTATTGTGCAAGACGTTATTGTTAGTGGCAGTTTGCATTCTAATCATAAGCCGATACAGCACAGACTCAGGTAAGAAGGCATCAAGTAGTGAAAGTGCATTACAACTTACCTAATGTTATATTATTTAAACATTTATTATTTTATCTTATTTAGGTATTAAATAATTTCCGTAGGTGTTGGAAGTGCGGAGCTTGACTTCTCAGATTAAACTATTAGACTTCCGTTCGGTCTTCTTCCGGCCTGGTTATCCGTGGTCTTTATGTGTGGCCTTGTCTTCCGCAGTCTTTATATACGGCCTTTTTTCCCCCGGTGGAGATTATCTCCAAGGCATCTAGAACTCTTATGTGGCTCCATTGTGCCCATTCTGGAAAGTTATTTTGTTGAATAAGATATACTGATAAATACATACATATGATAAGGAAGTAAAGAAAGATGATTATAAATAATAATAATAATAAACACTATGTCCATTTACAAGGTTTCCCCCATTCGTTTAAAAATTAAAGTGGCAACATTGTATGAACTTATTGATTTTTATTTCTTTAAGTTGCTCGGGTTTAAAGGTAAATACATTAAACATAGAGATATATTACTAGAGGGGCCCTATTGGTTGAATTTTGAAACATCGACAAAGTAACCTGACCCCATTCGATTATAATTATCATCAAATAAACAGAACAAAAAAAAACAGTAAATTATATAGTAGAATGTTTAAAATACAAATCACAACACAAACAATCTGTGGGAAGCCCAAAACAATCGATTAATTATAACCTCAACTCCCTCTTGGAGGAGGTTTCAATGAGGTTACACAGAGCCCCTGAGAGCCTCACTAAAAATGTTTCAGGCCTCTCAATGTAATAAGATAGGCTATGCTCCCTCTAGTATATATCTCTATGACATTTAAAGTCAGTAAACGTTGTGAGTTCAAATCAAGACTTGGCCCAATCTGATGGGATGGTGTTTCATCTTCTTCATTGCAAAATCTATGAGTGGCCTGGTCTTCCGCAGTCTTTGTGTACAGCATTGTCTTGCAAGTCATTTTGGCAGGAAATCTTTGCTTCCTCGGTGTGAGTCTCCATCTAGGACGTACAATCTTTGGCATCTAGATATCCTAATAAATAGTGGAAAAAAGTATTAAAATTGGTTCACACTGCTAGCACGTGCCACGGAGAAGAAGCTGACGATTGTCTCTCAATTTAAATGAGGTCCTTTAGTATTGGTCCGTTAGTAGAAGTCCTCATATTCTATAATCGGTTGAGTAGTTTAGGCTGTGGGAGCGTCAACTTAAAAGTGAAGGAAGAATAAGAATATGGAGTCGTCAAAAGTGCCAATTTCAGACCTATTTCTTGCTCTTTTATTTAATCAATTTGAGTGATTTGTTTTCATCTTAGATCTGCAAGACACGCACTTTAAAGGTATTATTTATGGACCATTAGCCGTTTCCACGCTTCAGACCCTCAAAACCACGACTTTGTTGCGTACAGTATATTACCAGTTCTGCCAGTTATATTGATATTATTTGTCCTGCCATTGTATATATATATATATATATATATATATATATATATATATAATATATATATATATATATATATATATATATATATATATATAAATGGCAGCTTTTGTGAATTTTAACTTTTTTATTGACTTAGCGGGGTATTTTATTTTTGACTGAACTTTAAGTTTGAAAATGCTGCTGAATTCTTAAAAAATCAATACAGAAATTACATATTATTTATTATTTTCAGAAACCACAAAAAAGAATAATTTACATAGATCTCCATTTCTGTCGTATAAGCAGATCTTTTCTGAGAAAAGAGCCTCCAAGAGAGAGACCTTAAAACAGGAGGATCTTTGTTGCAGATTTGAAGTTCTTGCTTTCTTATATAGTGCATTATTTATTATTATTTATAAAAAGAAAAATAAAGTAATAATAAAATAAATATAAACTAAAACTCCTCAAAATTTGTCCTATACTAGCTATCCTTTCAGGTGTTTTAAAACCTGTCTGTAGCCTTTAAGTTGTCTGTCTGTATGTGAGTTTATGTGTGTGCCTAATAACATCATAGCTCTGAGAGGTGTTTAAGATAGAGAGCTGAAGCATAATACAAATATCAATCTTACGGTTTTGTTGAGTTCTTCGGAAAATATTTTTTATGACGTATTTAATCGGCATAATGTTAAAAATACATTAAACGAGGAAAAATGTTTTGATCGTATCAAAATTTAGCAGGCATGCATTCACATAAAAAAACATTATACATGTCAAGTATCATTTTATTATCAGCATTAGTTTAATTTTTATCAAATAGTTTTTTAAAAAAAAGTAAAATTAAAATAATAAACCTATTAAATTAATTTATGTTGAAATGACAATACGGGAAGTATATCTACGGTTTCGGTTGAATTACTAATGCAAAGCAGTATCGAACAGGGTCAGTACCTGGATGGGTGACAGCTAGAAAATAAACGGCTGTTTTTATTGTCCGAGGACGAATGATGTGTGTCCGAAGGCAAACTGCCATGGAAATTAGGTGATTTCCATATTCTGAGTCAAACAAAGCGTGTCTGAAGAGGTTATGATGAACGTAGCGAATCCGGTAAGGAGAGAAAATGTTCCGAGCTACTCCGTACCTGATTTTTTTAAAATAAATTTATTTACTAATTAATTACTACCTTAAAAATTGATATCAAGTACACGGTGACTACAAGATCAGTGCTGTCATTTTACGCAAACGATAAAATGGCTGAAATGCTGTCAAATTATTGCTATGCTGCTCTGATCTGCTTTTTTATTCTAGTGAATTTTATTAAACATTAAATAAGGCATACCGAGGAAAGTACGGCCCCTCTGCTAGTGTTATAATCTAACTGAAATAAGTAAAGAAAACTATGGTAATAAGATGTAATATTCGATGCATTAAAGAAAGTAGGTAACAAGACTGGATAAAGTAAAGTAATTCAAGAAGAATGTAGTTAAGACTTACGCAAGGAGGCGACCCGTGAGTCTAGACCTGAAAGGCATCGGAGCACGGCAACGCCATGGATGAGCGGCCGAGAGATCACCAGGCCAAGGTCCCCCTGGTAATTACCTTTGAATATTCCACTCATTTTTTATAGCATCTTCACCTACAAGTGTTGCATCTTCATTTATATACATGATATAATTTGTGTTTGCGACATCTTTAACTCGTTTTGTTTATAACAAACTGTCAAACCTGTCAGTTACAATCACTTCTTAATCTTTTAATTTATCGTTTTTACCTATTTAATCTTTTGTCTTTATCGTTGGTTATGAACAAACAAAAGGATGCTTACTGTCCTGTGTCCAGCACAATGATAATTACTTGCAAGATATCTTTATTAGCTTTTTAAAGCTGGCATATGACTTCTATAATGCTTGTCAATTTGTATCTTATTAACAAATTAATTATTATGAAACTCTGTGATTTTATCTATTTTTAATGTCTCGAGAAAGGTTCAGCTAATATAAAGGATCCATAAGCAGAAAGACAGATAAGGAAACAACATCCATTCGTTTTGTAGTTGGTTGGATTTGTTCAATATCCGTTTTCGGCGGATCAACGTTAGAAATCTATGGATAGATAAGTTAATTCATTACTTGATTATATCAAGGAGATCCGAAATGTGAGAGGATGGAATCATTGGAAATTTACTTACCCTTCATACATGCCTACTATCATAAACATATAATGTTCTGTGCTGAGCTGAGTTCCGTCAAATACCTGCCCAGGGGCCCACACGAATAACAGTTCGATTAAACTCAACTGAAGACAAGTCATCGGTGGAGCAGTAAAGAACGGTAATTTATATCCAATGTGGTTAAAATAATGGCCCCGAAATTAAATTTAGATTTAAATCGTTAGTACGAGTATCGATGTTGATTTTGGCCCATAGCCGACAGGTAAAACATAATTATGTCATGACATGGTGCAACATAATTGCAACCCTCATGCTACATGACCACTAAATGTAACATGACCATTGTTACTTGCAAAAATGGACAAACCTGTAGTTACGTATATTTCTGACACAAAGAGGCGAGGTCAAAGGGAGGACAGTTAAACACATGAATTGTTTTAGGAAGCGTCATCAACTCTGGCGCTTTGTATACATTGCTGTAAGATGCACTGTTTAAGGCAAGACACTAGATTGGCAGTTTTTTTTAATAACCCATTGTATATTCACTAACATAAATAAATGTTCACTTGTTTCTGATACCATCAAGGAACAAAGTATCGTCCATTAAATCGAATCGACCTGAAAGAAAGTAAAACTGAGTTCAATGTCAGATCCGCCCTAGACTTTCCCTCTTCTTCATTTAACAATCTCGTTTTCTGCTTTCCACAGTACCTTTTTATAGATAATTACATCCACAAAAACAATCTAAAATCTTAGCTTCTGGTTGAAAATGGATTCAAAATATATTCATTAATATGATGTGTACAAGTATCAATGTATATCTTGGGGATGCATTATGACTCAAAGCTTAGCGGATGCAGTATGACCCATAGCTGAACAAATCCATTATGACACATAGCTGAGCAAATCCATAATGACCCATAGCTGAATAAATCCATTATGACACATAGCTGAGCAAATCCATTATGACACAATAAATAAATAAATAATTTTATTATTGCTTTAAGTACAGATTAGGTACAATCACAATTCGTCATTATTTAGAGCTTAAAATAAATATTTGCAAATGAACAAAAGTTCTTTTTTAAACAAATAACCTGATATAAATTTACATAAAAATCATTTGACACAATTTTTTTATATACATGGCAGAGACATAACAGCTAAAATCAAACATCAGTTTAAAACCTATAATTATTAAAACAAAAACAATCTAAAACAATTAAATTTTAAAGAAATCTTTAGCTTGAAACTCAGTTATTTTGTAGATGGGTTTATTGAATAATATATTATAAATTTCATCCGCAAACACATTCGCTTCCTTAATATTCTTTAGTTGCTCTGGTAAGCTGTTGAAAAGGTTAATACTAGTATAGTACTGACTTTCCTCGAATTTGCAAGTTCGGTGCTTTTTAATTAATAAATTATTTTTATTCCTAGTATTATAGGTATGCACGTCAGAATGTACACATAGCTAATTATCAATGTAACACATAGCTGAGCAATCCATAATGACTCATAGCTGAGCAATCCATAATGACTCATAGCTGAGACTCATAGCTGAGCAATCCATAATGACTCATAGCTGAGCCATCTATAATGACTCATAGCTGATCAGAAAGCTTATCAGGTTACATTTGTTTTTTATAAACAAGAACCAACCTATAAAATTACATTATCATTTAAATAAATACAGCCTTGTTTCGCAGCTGTTGTGATATTACAGAAAAATAATATTGACTAATAACGGAACAGATTGGACTAAATAGATTCAACAATTGTTTGTAATGAGCCAAAACCCACCGATAAAATTAACTAAGTAAACCCGTTTTGACTATTCTCCCTGATGTATTCTGCCCTCTCCACATATAAATAGAAGAATAAGGCAGGTCCTCAGGAATAAGGATAAGTTATGTTGATATTCCTACCCTTGTATGTACAATCTGCAAACACGTGTTAACGTTTTTTGTTTTACCATCAACATCTCATATTTTTAATGTCGCCTTGCACTTTAATTTTAGATAGAAGTCATAAAATAATTTTTGCTTCAGAAAATAATTAGAAGCGAAAAAAGTAATGCAGTCTGACAATCTACCTGTTCGACCTCAAACTGCCGACTCAAGGTGGCTCTGTAAGAAGTATTTTAATTGTAGTTATTAGTTTTATTGCACGATAAAAAGTTTTATCTGAGACTGAAAGCCGCAGCTAGAACTTATCAACTTGTTTGGAAGGAGCCGAGTACTTTGTCAGGTTCGACAAGTCAAGAAATACTGCGCCCTAAATCCCGTGTGCATCAAATTTTTCGTCAACGACTATTTAAGTAATATTTATTATTCAGGGATCTTTTAAAATTCACTAAAAATTTCTCCAAACAAAATTTCGGGGGACCCAACCCCTAATCATTGATTGCTCCCTCTTTAAAACTAGACATCAATAATATTAATCTTTGAAGAAACGTTTTCGTGTGTAAAATAGCTTCGTCGAAACTAAATGAAATATCAAAGACAAAACTGGGTCAGTGTGACTTATTATAAGATAGAGGGCTTGATTTCGATTGCATAAATACTGCCTTGATGATTTGTATTTCACAACTAAATACTTTCACTATGTATAACAACAATGAATACTTAGATAATTGAAATATAAGCGTCATTTTAATTATAATACTAATAATATAGGTTTCAAGAATAATACTTAGCAGGAATTTCTTGTTAGGTCATTTAGCTGACAAGTCTCGTACTTGCTTTCTTAATCTCGGGTTTACCAAGACAATTAATCGGACACATTAAGTATTCAAGAACATTTCTACAGTTTTGCTAAGATTATTTCTGCGCTAGTTACATAAATATGAGTCTCACTCAATATCAAGAATAATCTCTTTTAAAGTACCGGCCTAGAACCACTGTTCAAAACAATTTAAACCGGAAATCGGACATTATAAATTGTGTTCCTGAATACACCGAAAGATCGCCTGGCCAATCGTAGGCATTCCGAGTCTTTATGTTACAATCGGTCGATTAAGATCAGTCTAGTTGATCATGCATTGGTTGTGCTCTAATAAAATTTTCTCGTAAAACAGGTTCTCGTAAAACAGGTGTTTTACGAGAACCGAGGTATGGCAAATATATTGATATCCTATAATTTTGCAATTCTATAACATTCTTTGAAATCTTTAGGAAGAATATGCCATTGGGAATGGTTGTTGCTTATGGGATTGATACAGGTCTCAGTTTCAGATGCGTCAGTAAAAATGTATGTCCCATGTTATTCACCTTTAGCTTTTATATCTGAATAGCGGATTGAAAGTATACAGTAACGGTAGTATTGAGCTTAATAATGAATACCATGATAACCAGAGAAGTGTTATGAGTTAACACAGCGCACGACTTAAGAAAAAAAATGTTAGTAAATAGTGGATTATGGTCTGTACAGAAGAAGGAACTTCTGTACAAGGAACGACTGCGATCAAATTAAATGGACGGTTATTTGAAACACGAGCTGAGCTGTAAGCTTTAGATAACTGTCTTATTATCTTCATAACTAGACGTAGTTCCAACATCAGTTCTCAACTATATATAAACAAAACAAAAAATACTTTAATATATATTTAGCGAATTTCATTTAGAAATAAATTCGATAATGGGATAGGCGTCATGGCGGAAGTCGAACCTCAGACTACAACACAAATCCGTTTCAGCGGTCCCTAATAACGAAAACAACATACATATATATATATATATATATATATATATATATATATATATATATATATATATATATATATATATATATATATAATATATATATATATATAATATATATATATATATATATATATATATATATATATATATATATATATATATATATATATATATATATATACTTCTAGACACTTTCATGTAAACACTCCATCTTTCGAACGGATTAATATTTTTAAATTAAACTAGGTACAAACATCAACCTTGGGGTGGACACGAACCCTATTAAAAAACCAGGTTTTTGTGACGTCAATACTCCGGTAACCCGGTTTGCTGAGTCAGCGAAATTTTCAAAAAATCTGCAAAATTCAGGGTTAATATTTTTTTCCGCAAAAAAGGTTAAAATTTAAGTTTTTTAAAACGCTGAATCAAATGAAATCGGTCCGAAGTCGATACAACTCTAAGTGACCAAGAAGTCGAAAAAACCGTTGTAAATTACCGAATACCAAACTTTAGGTCGATAAAAAAATAAATAGAGTAGGGTGTTGTTTTCTATGTATTTTTGGGCGCTGAATCGAATGAAACCGGTCCGAAGTCAATACGACAACTTTAAGTGACCAAAAAATAAAAAAAAAACACAAAAATTATTAAAAACCAAAATTACGGTCTTTAAAAAATCTCTTATAAATAAATAAATCTATTTATTTATAAATAGATAAATCTTATAAATGAATAAACAATTTAATGAGTGAAAAACAGAACTAAATATTAATTATTTATTTTATAATTTCCTATTAATCAGTTGATAGGAAATACTCTTTTAGTCTCTTTTTGAAGATTTGGAAATCAGAAAAGATTTTTAGATGGCTAGGAAGAGAGTTGTATATTGTAATAGATTTATAAATCCATTGTTTTTGTGCTGCCGAGGTATTATATTTAGGAATTTGCAAATTTCTATAGGTAGTCGTTTGAGACCTCGTTGAGTGAGCATGCTCGAAAAGGCCAAAATTATTTAAATATTTGAAAAGTTTGATTAATGAGATTTTGAGTGCAACATTTTTATATGTTCTAACCTTAAAAATCCTCTTAACATTTAAAAATACATAAAGCATTTATTTAATCTTTTAGTTAATAAATCTACTTGAGGCTTCCAGCAGAGTGTCGAATCTATAATTATACCCAGGTATTTAGCTGTATTTGCTGTATTTTTCAAAGGAAATGCGCTAAAACCTTTAAAGATAACTGACTAAGCTTAAAGATAAGTAACTAAGCTTTAAACTAACTAATGCAAATAATAGTGCGTACTTCTAATTTTAGAGGCATAGTTTTGTACAACCAATTGGATAATTGTGCGCATTTCCTTTGAAAAATACAGACAAAATGAGTTACGAGCAGTGCAAATATAAGTTTTACATTGGTGCGATATCTATAACAGTATCAAAACGTTTGTTTACATCTGTAAAAATTGATGCTTAACCTATTGAATTCAAACGATTAACAAGTAATTTATAATCATTCATTACATTGCTAATATTCATTGCTCGCTAGTTAAAACTATTTTTGAAGCTTTAATTAAGCTAAGTTACAGACACTATACATTGAGTTACTCAATTATTCTAAGGTCGAGCGAAGCGAGTCAAAAGTTAAAACTCCTGATTGTAAGGAAAACAAAGTAATTCCACATTCAGCTTTATCTAATGGATGAACATGACATTCAATACAGGAGCGAAGCGAGTCAAAAGTGTTGTTTGATACTTGTTTAATCTAAAGGTGAAGGTATCGAAACCGAATGTAAACTAAAAAGAAACCTGTGTTGGTACAGCAAAAAGCGTTAATAAGGATCATTACATTTAAAACAAAATACGAACATACAGTATCACTATTTGACAAACTGACTATTCTGAAGACCGACAATATGTTTCGACAGAAATGTTTAATTAGAATATACGATGGAAAACATTCTCTATGACTTATTCATCACGACAGCATTAATACTAGAGCACAGACTAACCAACTTTATAGACTACCTCAGTATAAGACTACAACTGCACAAAGACAGTGGTTATATCAGGCAACTTTACTTTGGAATGACTTACCTCACGACATTAAGCAGACTGATAAAAGAAATACTTTTAAGAATAAAATTAGACATATTTTACTTAAAAAACAACTTGAAGACGGACAAAAACTTATCAGATAACTGACACAACATAACATAAATAGGGATAAATAATAACAGATTAGTTATGATATAATTAATAATATAAAAAAAGAACATTAGATAATAAGGAAAATTTAAGTATATTTTAAGAAAATAAATAATTATAATTATAAGACTTTAAAATAAATAAATAGTGATTCTAAGTACTGCAGTACAAAATACTTCTCTTCTACGACACAAGGATACGTAAGTATCCTTCTGTAGAGAGATAATTCTTGTAAATTATATTAAAAAATAATAATGTACGAAAAATATTTTGTAAATAAAGGATATGTTTATAAAAAAAATGTATATCAACCTAGATATTGGTTTAGTTTATTTTACTGTCTAAGCTAAGTCGAGCGTAGCTATATCCAAGTAATACAAGTTAAGTTAGGTAAACACCATATTCAAAGCATCAGCTTATAGAGGGCCAAGTTGTCAAAAAAAGTATCCAAGTACCCCGGACCCTATTTCTTGCCAATTCCCAAAGTAAATTGAGATTATTTTATTTTTTTGGACGATTTTAATTTTTCTTACATTTAACCAATAGATGGTAGCCGGGTTTGGTACAGGAGGACAAGATAACTGGATGAAGTAAATGTGGAGTGCTATTGAGATCAAGGATTTTGCAGGTGAATGAAAGCTACCATTTCTTTGTATATACTCAGAGATGTGTTAAATTATGAGATGTTGCTTCACGTGTAGTATTCATAAATGATTTTACACTCTATTCCGACTATTAAATAATTCTAGGTCGAACGTCCGCTAGGCCGGCGAATTTCTTTTGAAATGTTTTCTTCTTAACTTAACTTTAATTTTGATGGTGGCTTCAGCTGTACATTGGGGATCGCTTAAGGTCAAAACTCTGTGGATAAGGTTTTTGGCACAATTTATTTTATACAATTGGGGTTGATGGGATAAATAGTTTAAAAGTCTGCCAGAATAGGTGGGTTTGGTGTAATGTTTAATATGAAGGGTATTGTCAGGTGATTTATTGATTAAAATATCTAAAAAGGGTATGGAAGAGTTATTTTGGGTTTCTAAAGTGAATTTTAGATTTGGGTGGAAATCGTTGAAACTGTCCAGAAGTTCGTTTATTATTGATTTATTTAGTATTAAAATATAAAATATAAAAATAGTCTTCGTTAATTTAATTGATATTCTTAACTTAACGATCAATTTTTGGCTTAAGTTTTCAGTTCGACATTATTACCTTTTTCCTTTTCTCATTTATACCGTAAGTTGGAAAAGTATTGTGTTTGCAAAAAAATCCGAAACCGGGATGACTCCGAAATTATCCGTTTCAGGTTTTTGTAAGACCTCCTGAGAAGTTTTCTCAACATTTTCTCTCTATATGTTTGTGTGTCTGTTATCATCGTAGCTTTCAGTGTATTTACGCTAGAGAGTTGAAACTTTGTACAAAAATCTGTCAATAGGTGCAGTTGTGCTATTTGGAAAATATGTTTTAATTAACCCACAATAATGACTCAGCGATATTTTGATAAATCATAAAATGCGCAAAAATGTTGTGATTTGACTGAAATTTAGAGCGCATGATGTAGCTATGTACAACACTAACATATGTGCTAAGTTTTATTTCATGATCAGCATCAGTTCAATTTGTATCAAGTGACTTGTGTACGGTTTTTAAAAAATAATAAATTCTGGCGCGGTGGTCCGCATGTCGGGCGAATTTCCTTTGGAAGCGTGTTTCTTTGTAAACTTATATTAAGTAAAAAAACGATAAAAAATTATCGTCCCTTCCAGGATGTGAACCCAGGTACCAGGAGTTTGTGTGGTCGTATTGACTACGGACCACTGGCATTCTACTCAAAGGCCCAAAAAACATTGACAAGGACACCCTTCTCGAAATTTATTTTTCAACGACCGTAATTTTAGTTTCCTATAATTTTTGTGGTTTTCTCGACTTTTTGGTAACTTAGAGTGGTCGTATCGACTTCGGACCGGTTTCATTCGATTCAGCGCCCAAAAATACATAGAAAACGACACCCTACTCGAAATTTACTATTTATCGACCTAAATATTGGTTTTTGGTCACTTAGTGTGGTCTTATCGACTTCGGAACGGTTTCATTTGATTTAGCGTCTCAAAAAACATAACCGTCGCTGATAAAAAATTGATAACGAAAGGTTGATTCAAATAATTTTAGGGCGTATGGACACAGTATAGTCCAAGAGCCAGGCCAAAAAAATGTGACTCATTTATGAAGAAATAATATACCTTAAATTATAAAGGAAATGCATAGTCTGCCTATCCAGAGTGGAGCCCTTCATATGAATGCGGTCGCTTAAAATATTAGAAAAACATTCCAGCACAATTTCCAGTTTTCTTGTAATAAGTGGTTCCCTGTAGGACGTGAGAAAAACATGAAAAGAACTTTTATTAAGGCTGATAAAATTTCCTCTAAAACTAGTGTTTTATCGTCAAATTCGGATGAATACAACTAAAGTTATGACATTTGTTAAATGGCCAAAAACACACACAAAAAGCCAATATATTTCCAAAGAAATTCGCATACATTTTTCCAAAGAAAACTTTGCATAAATTAACAAATTTTTAGTGTGTTTGAAAGAGTTATAACTTTGGTTGTAGTCGTCTGATTTTAATGATTAAGCACTCGTTTTATAGAACATTTTATCACCTTTAAAAATGTTGTGTTTACGTTTTGCACACGACCCACAGGGAACCACTTATTTTATGAAAACTGAAATTTGAGCGATTTTCAAGCATATGAAGGGCAATTTTATGGAGCATATGAAGGGCTCCACTCTAAATAGACAGACTATTTTTTTTATAATTTAAGGTATATTTTCAGAAAAATTTGATTTGAAGTAGTACAAAATGAGTCACATTTTTCATGTCAGGCTCTTGGAATAGTAGAATCACTAGTTCATTGAAAAATTATTTTAATGGGTTTTCACGAGTATTTAAATTGAGTGTTATTAGAGAATGTTTATTTCGGTTACTTAAACAAATCGCATCGACTCTGGACCGACTTTATTCGATTCAACGCTCGTAGAATTTACTTAATAACAAGATCTTGCGAAAAATTGTAACCTATAATTTTACCCATTCTTTTAAAAAATAGCTGTTTCAGCAAACTGGGTTGTTAAAGTTAAAACAATTTGTTTTTCAATAGGATTTTTGTCCTTCTCATAGCGCAGTTAAAATATATATAATTATTGTAAGGGATCTCTGAAACGGATATTGGCACGCATTTGTGTCCGACTCTCTCTAAAACACCCATCCCATTAGTGATTTTTCCAAAGGAAATTCGCTAACATCATTTAACTTTTTTTTTAAACCAAGTTAGCTAAGTATTGTTCGGGGTCAGGGTTGAAAATGGGTTTTACACAAAAAGGAGAACAATGGAAGGAAGAATCTATAGAGTTTTCAGTTTAATGCTTGTTTATAATAGTCATTATATGCAAGAAGAGACTGAATTGGTTGCAGAGCGTCATGACGTAAGGCACCAAGTGGGTGTCGATGGTCGGATCACTAACAGATGATAGGGGTTACCTCACCCCAATGTACAACTCACGTGTACCTTGCCATACTAGAATTATATAATCGCTTTCACTGTTTAAAACTGTATTCCTACTGGCCTTGGCCGGACCGATGGCCTACAAGGCATGACCTGTAATCCTAAAGACTTGATTTGTGATCGTAATGTTCCTAATTTTACTCAATCGAAAGAAATGTTAAAAAACAACTTTTGAAACCTATAATAAATTAAAAGGAGCAGAAGTATTTCCTGTGATTTCTTCGTCAAATCAAAATGTATGTCATTATGTCAAGTTCACTTGGCTGTGCATTGGGTATGTCTCACAGTGACTTTTTTTCTATCAGTTGATAGTTAAATTTTATTGCTATCCTATATAGGGCATTTTTCTTGTAAACCAGCTGAAGGTCAAACATCCCACCTGATTTAAATGTAACTTTAAACAAGTTGCCATTGCCCTCTAAGTACTTTGTGGCACCAGGTGCCGCTTCACGGTGCCCACCCTTTGTCTCCGAGCTGATTCCCGACCTCATGGTTGTTGTGTTTGTATGTTTTATAAAAGACATGCTTCCACAAAATTATCAATTTTTTAAAGGTGTTAGTCGGAAACCTTAATTTGTTTAAATATAACTATACATTTACATCGATAAAATTGAAAGTAATTCTGAAAATTAAATTAGACTTGGGCCTGCTACATGATACAAGGTCAATTCCTAAGTGAAATACCTTGTATATAAAATAATCAGAGACATTCAGCCACTCAGGAGAGGTCCCTTGTGTATTGGTAGTTGCTTTGTATTATTACTGATTACTTGGCATTTTGCCATGTATTTTTCGAATTTTTATAGGGTCTGCTACGTGGGCCTGCAAGGCATTCCGGGCACAAACGTAAATTCCGTTGATTAAAAACATTTTGTTTTTTTACTAATTCTGTTTTATTAAAAGGAGATATTGACGTCAATAGGTTTCGTGTCCTTTCGATGTCTGATTTATGTGAATCATAATCAATGAAAATCCTTTTACTTAGTGAGTTCGACAAAAAAAAGATCTGTCCTTAGCTTTGGAGATTGTGATCAAATATACAGCGGTGACTTTAGATCATATATGTATATTAAATTAGAAAATACACGTTGAAAAATTGTTCAAAAAACAACCTTAGTAATGTGGCAATTTGGAGGATGGCATGACGGAACCAAAAGGGCTTTGACCAAAATTGATAAGTTAGACATGCAGAGCTGCTGTCTGGTCTAAGATAATAATCTAATTGGGTGGTTGAG
>JACMZG010001893.1:7923167-7971470 GCA_018340805.1 Microvelia longipes
GTTTCAGGTGTTTTAAAGGCCTCCTGAGTAGGTTTTCACAAAGTTGTCTGTCTGTATGTGTGTGTGTATCTTTTATTATAGTAGCTCCCAGTGTATTTATGCTAGAGTGCTGAATCATTGTGCCATAATCAATTTACCGCTGTAGTTTTGCTGTTCGGAAAATATTTTTTATGACGTCATTAATTCGAAATAATGACTGCAAAAATTTCGAAAAATCATCAAACGCGGAAATATGTTACAAACCGATTAAAATTTAGTACGCATGTACTATATGTATAATACTAACATATGTGCCAAGTTTCATCTTGTTATCAGCATTAGTTCAATTTGAATTAAGTGACTTGTGTACGGTTTTTAAAAAATAAAAAATCGGAAAATAATCTAATTGATTTTAAATTCGGTACAAGGGTATCTTACATAATAAGAAGGTACTCTTAAATTTCATTTCAATACAAGTATATCCATGATTTCTCTTGGATCATACAATTTAAGCTGCATCGAGTGTGGTCAGTGCCTGGATGGTTGACCGTCGGGAATAAAACAAATGTATTTACTATGTGTGATATTGCAGTAAAAATTAACGACTTCTACATTCTGAGGACGAGCGAAGCAAGTCCGAAGTAGGGAGGATGAGCGTAGCGAATGAGGAGTGGGTGTGTATGTGTGTGTGTGTGTGTGTGTGTTATCATCATAGCCTCCAGTGTTCTTGTGCTGCAGAGTTAAAACTTTGTACAAACATTATTTTACCGCTGTAGTTTTGCTATTCGGAAAGAAAATATTTATGACGTCATTAACTTGTAATAATGAATCAGCAAAATTTCGAAAAATCATAAAACGCGTGAAATTGATGCGATTCAATCAAAATTTATAATGACATGAATCCTGGAGCATTATGAGATTTTTAATGCTGATAACGAGATGAAACTTGGCACATATATTAGACCTTTATATTGGCTACTTGCGTGTCAAATCTCAATCCGATCGATTTTCCGCGTTTGACAATTTTTTGAAATTGTTAAGCCGTGAGAGTGACTTTCAATAAGTGCACTGGCTCACCAAACTTATATTTAGGATATTTTGGAGGACTGTATTTCTTAGTGATATATATGTCGAGGGATAGCTTAGCCTAGGGGGTTGAAATAAAGATAAACCATAATAAAGTGAATACAAATAATTATGCACGCCTTTACAAAGTACTTATGCTAAATATATTGCTTAAATTCTCCGCCATCAGCACAGGGCTTTTCCTAAAGATGGAGGGTAATATTTTAGTTAATAAGTTACTATTAATGCATGCTAATTTTTGTTTTTATGTCATGTTTTTTTTTTATACTTAATTAATATTGTAAACTTATCAAATAAAATATAAATGTTGAAAAAAATAAGCTTGCAAAAACTTAATAAGTGAAACTAAAAAGGTACCTGATATTAAAAATTAAATAAATTTTATTAAAATTAAATTTTTATTATTATTATTTATTTTTTAAAAAGCATATACAGTAATAATATAAAATCAGCATAAAACATTTATAAGTAATATAATAATAAAAGTCTATTTGACAATGGAATATCAAAAAATGAAAAAACAAATGAAATAATTATTTAATAGCCGCATAAGCTATAGCTTGTGCGCGGCTATATATTTCATCTATCTTTTTTTCCTTATAGATAGTATTTTTAACTTATAGATAGTATTTGTTATTATAAATGTTAATCATTCATAATAATTTATTTACAAATATTTGGTTAATTTATAAATTAATTTACATTCAAAGGTGAAAATTCCATGCATTTTGGTTAATTAAAAACAAAACATTTTTTTCCTTTTCATTTTTAAAATTAAAAAAAATAAAATAAAAAAAAAAAAAAATAAATAAAACAAAAATAATAATATAATACATATTATACAAAAAAAACTAAGTAATATATTAAATAATATATTTAATATACTATATTAAATAAACCTAGATGAAGCTGTGGTCCCCTAACTGTGCTAGCTAGCATAAATAACAAAGCCCGAATGAAAGATGACTTATGCGAAGTCTTTAGCTGAGGGTACTTAGCTGTATTTTAGATGACGAGTGCTAAGCCCCTGATGGTTCCTAAACATAGGACGAAGTTTATACCGTCTTGCTGGCTACGTAGGAAATAAATAAATAGCTGTACGGTGATGCGAGGCCTCACCACACAAGATTTTAAAAACTTAATAAAAACTTAGGACGTCCACACTTAGCTTGTAGGCTGATCACACACACAAATCTTGCAGATTTGCAACTTACCAACTTTAGGGTAAAACTAAACGTAGATTGAGTCCCATATGGGGGTGAAATATTTCTAGAGATGGTCAAAATGAAGCTTAGTGCTTAAAAATAAAGTTCCTGGAGATTCTAGCTGTGACTTATATTATTAGTAAAATACAGTGTGATACCTGAAGAAGGATGATTGAGCAGTAAATCGCGTTACTAAAACCGTCAATAAATATTAATAATGCTGAATTAAGTATACCTAATTAATTAAAGGCATAACTCAATAAAACCCTAAATAACCCTAACAGGGGAGCATAATAAAAATTAAGGTGGTGCATTACTAGTACATAAAATATGTATGTGCAGGCCACATTAAGGCCGGAACAGACATTTTTATTGAGTCATTATTGCGGGTTAATGACGTCATAAAAAATATTTTCTGAATAGCACAACTACGCCTACTTACTGATTTTCATTCAAAGTTTCAACTCTCTAGCATAAACACACTGGGAGTTACGATAATAACTCACACACACACACACAGAGACAACTTTGAGAAAACTACTTAGAAGGTCTTAAAAAGACCTGACACGGTTAATTCCGGTGACACCCCGGTTTCGAATTATTTTGCTAACACAATACTTTTCTTATATACCTAAGGTATAAATGAAGAAAAGTAAAAACGGAGGGAAATGTCATCGCTTGTTTAAAAAGAAATGTAGTGGCAAAGTATTTACTTTTAGTTTTCATAGAGTTTTCAGTTTAAATGGAAATATTTTGGCAGGTCGTGCTTGTCTTGGCTTCAGAGGAAACCGCTGCAGCTGGCCCAGAGGAAAAGTTCTTGGAGGATCCTCTGTCCTCAATTATATGCTGTACGTCAGAGGAAATAAACACGATTACGATCTTTGGGAGTCCATGGGCAACACAGGATGGAATTCCAAAAGTGTAAATAATCAAACTGTTTGTTTTCATCTATCATGTTCTAATACTCTATACATACTTTGACAAATTACAGTCTCATTCTTGGTGATTCTCTTGAACTCTCCTACTGGCAAATCTGAGAAACACATAGTATGACTGGGATACTGCTGATGTAGTTATATTTCGTAGGCTCAGGATGATAAAATGAACATTTTATCCGTTTAGAAAAAGGAGGGTGATCATGCAAATCGACAGACACCATCTAGTAGCGGTAGATTGCCTCATAATTTGACAATTTACGGTCAAATTATGAGAGACGGTTAACAATTTTGGAATAGGAAAGGATTTGTAATTAAAGGTTCAAGAGTTATCACTAATGTATCTAATTTTATTATGATATACAATACAGTTAAAGTATGCGAAATTACAAACAAGCATGAATGAATGACAAATCATTTTGTTGCCTATAACAATACAATACATAGAAAATTGTTATTGGACTGGCCGATGACATAACCTCCAAGTTCATAAAGATCTTCGACAAAACCTCGACCAATCAACAATTATATATTTGTACAGACTTATATGATGCTTAACATTTATAATATAACTATAACTTACAAACAGATGTATAATTTACATAGGACTGACCATATTAGACTGGATAGTTACCGCAGGCGTATCCCTGCGTTTCGCTGATGTCGTCGTTGCACTGTTAACAACAAGGTATTTATAAAATATTATACTTGCTGCTTTGACCTGCTTATGGCAGTGTTCACGTTTCCATGTTCATACACGTATCAAATAAGGGTGGTCGGGTATATTACAATAAAGTTTATACACTTTTAAGTTTTAATACCATGTCAATGAAACTATGCCTCTAAGAATTAAAACGTCCTCATAAAATCGACTTGCTCCAAACTTTACGAAGGGACTTTTTCTTAATTTTAATTATTGATAGTATTACTTTTATCAACTTAAACGTCATGAAAAGTGTTTAATTTGATAAAGGAGTGTAGGAAGTGTCCCTCTTTTGATGGATAGAAGTAGAATAAACTAAAAAAAAATATGGCCAAAAAAGGCTCAATATGGCCCTCGTTGGCCCTACTGGAAATAAGGCCAATGAGGGACTTCTTCTTTCTTCTTCTTCTTCTTCTTCTGGGCATTCTTTAGAGACCCATCAGATCACGCAACAATTAAACTACAAACTAAATAGTTTGTAGTTTGCTAGAATCAGATTCAGTTTCGTTGGAAGAATTTATGGTATAATTTTCTCCCTTTTCATGTATTTATACTTTATTTATTTATACTAGAAAAAGTAATACAGTTTTATAGTTTGATTTGTGCTTTGCTATTATTTTACATGAGGATTAAAACGGAACCAAAGCACGAGAAATAAATGATCACGTTAACGTCACCAAATACCAGCCTGACTTGATAAACAATCTATCTAATTGTCGTGTAGTTTTTTATGCGTTTATCATTTATGAAAAAATTAAAATTGTATCATCATCAACAATTATAGTTTATTAGAGTCAATAGATCTTAATATCATTTGTGCATATTAATTTGAGACCACTTCCATTCCTTAGCATTTAACATGAAGATTGACTCAAAAATTATGAACTAAAAATACTGTGCCCTAACCTAATTCTTATCTAGTGTTATGAAGACATACATAAGTAATAATAATATTGATAATGTTTTTCAATTTTGTATTTAAATATCATTCTTTTTAATAAATACAGCCATTTTTTGATTTGATTTGATTGATCCTAATATTCATTGTATGTTGCATCTATACTGTAGAAAAATTAAGTGGCCGAATTAGGAAGTAAAATTTTAGACATTAAAACATTCTGACAGGAAGGTCCACAAGCCCGGCGAATTGCTTCCTTGCTCAACAATTTATTTTTCGCTGAAGTTTTCGTTCTATGCTTCAGTCTGAGCAATAGCATTACCGCTTGTTTCACAATTTTCCTGCAGTTTTCAGAGGCGCATGTATCCAATGTAGGTTTGCTCACTTTTTTTTAAAATCAGCTCAGCACAACTATTAGTGCAAAAGTTTAGTTTATGCCGACATTTGAAATCATTTGTCGCATTTCCTTTAAAAGGTACTTCGAAAATTGCTAAATAAGTTAAGTAACTTTACTTAAGAGAAATGAATAGTTGATTGAGGTGGGGGAAAGGGGGGATCTATGACACATTACTATAGTGCTTACTCCTTAAAGAAAAAGGTAAAAATTTACCATATGTTTTACATTAACCTCCATTTTTTATGCAAAATATTAAAAATTCAAAATGAAGACTATATCTATATTATTATTAACAAGTAAAATGAATGTCTGGTTATGGTGGTGCAGTTTGACTAAAATCCGTGTGATCTCAATTTCTCATCTACTGTAAATTGTAGCATTGCCTCATCTAATAGATATTACAACAGCATTGCCTTTGTTTCAATATTACAACTTTTGATCACCTTCTTTATTGAGTTTATTTGTTTACTTTATTTTTTACATGAACATACACATTGATTTATATACCCCTGAGTTTCGCGTAACCGTTATAGATACCCATTAGTAACACTAAAGTACTCGAGGAAGAAAGTAGTTAAAGCACTTGGTAATGCTGTTAGTTAAAAATGCGAGCTTTTTAGGTCGGTATTGAAGGACAACTAGGGATTAAGTTAAAACTTTATTAACATAGAAACTAATCATTTTCATGGTTAAGTTGTGGAACACCGGGCGTCGTAGTGCACAGTGGGTATAAAGCGTCCACAAGGACAATCTAGTTTTGAGGAATCGGGATCACCCGAGAGGATTTGATTCCAGAATAGAGTATGAGTATGTTATTACGTATAAACTGGCAAATAGTTAGTAGTTATAGAATTAGCTTTGTTTAGGACGGCTGTATAGAAGGCTCAATGAAGTGGCTACATTTTCAATGATTAATCAATTTTTTTATCGCGGCATCACAGGTTTTCTTAAACTCTCCTAGAGGCAAGAGAACTTTACGTTCTGAAAGGCTAAATACAAAATTCACGTGAGCTACGCATTTCTTCGACTATCTGAATCAGGCCTGGGCATACTACGGCCCGCGGGCCACATGCGGCCCGCGGAGCATTTTTTTGTGGCCCGCGGGCAATATTAAAATGTTTGGAAAAAAGATAAAATAAATATAAAATAAAAAAAATATTAGGTATATAAGCAAATAAAATATTTAATTCAAAATTATTATGAAAAGTTAGATACAAAGATAAGGAAAGAATGGATTGCTACTTTAACTTTAAAGTTTGGAGAAACAATAACTAGTGAGAAAAGAAACAATTACACAAAGAGCGGCCGCCTTTTATATCAATTCTCATTGTCGAATTTGGCGAATTTTTATTTTCACAATAATAAGATAAAAAAAGCTATATGCCTTCTGTGAATTGCCGAAAAGGAGTTGATAAAATACAATCCCTTTGATCTTTTATTTCATAGGAATACTTTTTAAAATTATTTTTACACCTAGTATTGTAGCAAAATTTGTCTTCAGTTATATTTCCAGATCTGAGGAAGATAATCCGTTTTGTTTTTTTTTCCGTTTAGTGCTAAAGATCCCTAATTCTTATTCTTTGAGAATAAATTTGACTTTAGGAAAACACAAGCGTCACTGCAATTTGTTGCGGGTTTAGCATACTTTAAAATTTAAGGAATGCGGCCCGCGACTGGCTGTAAAAAGACTAAGCGGCCCTTTGCTAGAAAAGTTTGCCCAGGCTTGATCTAAATAGTCGACTTTCAATGAAATCCTGTATTATAATTTTATTATGAAAATTAGAGAAAACACGCGTGGCACGGCTGTACTGTAAAAGTGATTTTTATTGCTTTAGGAAGTTGCTAGTATCCTGGCTTCGCCTATAAATAGACAAACTTTTGCTAGAATAAAATCACCCTTTACAACCAATTTTCAAAAGCTGCTGTGTGGTAACCGCGATTTTCATAATTTTCCAGGCACTTTATTATTTTAAAAAATCAGAAGACAACAGAAATCCCTACTTGGTAGGTAAGTATCACTCGACAGGAGGATTTCTCACTGTGGAGGAGGCTCCTTGGAGGACGCCACTCGTTCTCTCCTTCGTTCAGGCCGGACAACACATTGGATACCCCGTGCGAGATATAAATGGAGAAAAGCAGACTGGTTTCATGATAGCTCAAGTAATATATTTTGAAAATCATTTATGATTTTGAACTTTTCTTTTCTTTATTTTATTTTGTTAAAATTGCGGTGTGTTCATAAAAAAGAGTTGAAGCTTGCTACAAAACCGAATCTTTAGGTTTAGTAGTATTATCCTGAAAATAATGATTTAAGGATAGCCTAAAGATAGATAACTTTTAAGTCCAGGGTCCACCTATCCGCCAACTGATCAACCTGGACCAACTGATCCGCCCGACATGCGGACCACCGCGCCAGAATTTTTAACTTTTATTCCATTTACTTATTGCTTTACGAACTCTGTATAACCTTTTGTTTATTTAATCTGAAATCTACAATTTGGTGTTCATGTACAGGGTACAATCAGAAGAGGTCAAAGATGTAGCACTGCTAAAGCTTTCCTACGTCCTGTGAGGAAGAGGCCGAACCTGCACATAGCAATGAATGCTCACGTCACTAAAATACTAATAGACCACGTCACCAAGCGAGTTTATGGAGTCCAGTTTGTTAAAGACGGAGTCAGGCAGGGCGCATTAGTTACTAAAGAAGTAAGAACTATTAACTTCATGTTATATTATTATTCCAGGTCATAATTATTGCAGGATAATGGCGTGTTGTTCCCAGTTAGATTTATAGAAATTAGTGCAATAGTTACGGCAGTTCTATAGATTTCAAGCAATAAACTTGTAAATATAAAGCCAGGGAATATTAAGTGTCTCTACTTAAGTTAGTTAGCACAATAGAGCCGACAACAGAGCTTTAATAAGCTATGTTGTAGGGCACTTTGTTTTAACAAAGCTTATCTGAAAACTGCGCATGGATCACGATATAATGTTGATAACAGGTTGTTGTGACTTCGTTTACTTGGTTTACCTGGTCTATAAAATTTTCATGATTGCTTTAAATTAAAAGTTGCAATATTTTGTCTAAGAAAAGGCCTATTTTACGATTTTAGGGTTGCTAAGTCAAATAAAACCTTTGCGGGGTCGATACAGCCACTCTCAGTTACCAAAAGTAAAAAGTATGTTAAAAAATAAATTTCTGTTAGGGAGTTGAAATAAATAGGTCTGGTGTCAATCTGAGCCCTTAAACAACACAACTCTAGACCTATGTTCAAATTTGGTTCTGTAGATAATTTTCGGACGTTATATATTTATTTCTTAAGTTTACTACTAATAAACTTTTTTGGAGAGGTGGTCTGCAGTTCGGGTGGATTTATGAGAATGGATGCTTTCTTGCTCAGGTTTCAGTCTATGCTTTCGCTTTAGACTATTGAACTTCATCATAGTTGCCTAATTTTTGTTTGGATTTTTAAACATATTTTTAAAAGTGATTAAGGATTAGTCTAACCGATATTTGTATGAGTCAGGCCCGAAGCTAAAAGTCGTAGCGGGGGTGAAACCAATCTTTAAGGGGGCCAAATTCACCCATCTAAAAGGGAATTGGTAAAATCTACTTCGTCAGAGGGGGCGAAATTTTTTTCTCGGAGGGGTTTTGTTGAACCGCAGTAAGCTCTATTTGAATTTAGATAATGTACCAAGTAAATGCCTCGAATATAATATTATATTCCTTATAGTATTGCTACTTACTCACTTGTTGCATGCCACTAATAAAGCTGTAATCTATTTTACGAGAAAAAAAAACAGATAGTCACTCTATAAATAGAGAGTGACTATTGAGCTACCCAAACCTTATTTTATATTCCCCAAATTGCTCCGTCTTTATTTGTCGTAGAGACTTGAAATTTAGTACATATGTTCAACAAAGTTTTCAGATGAGTCTAGCGTCTCACAATGGATAACATGGTTATAAACTCACTTTTTACTTTTCATTTAAGAAAATGTAACGATGCTAGACACATTCTCCAAGTTTCAGTCTGGTCTTTACCATGATGCTATTCTGACAAAAATGTTAGAATGTTAGAACACAATGAAAAGTAAGAGGAATTGAATTGAAAAATGGGTAAACATTTGACATCATAAAGTGACTATGTAAACATAAGCAAGTAATAACAATATAAGGTTACATTATTGGTGATCAAAGGTAATTATAATTATTGGTGGGAAAAGGTCCAAGGTACGGTGTACCTTGGACCTTTTCCTTGTGACTTCGGACTCGCATCGTTTGTCCTCAGAATATACCAGTCGTTAAATTTACAAACTCGCTTCGCTCGTCCTCAGATATTAAATACATCCGTTTCATTGCAGCAGAAAACCATTCAGGCACTAACTATGCTTGATGCTGCTATATGTTTATGATCCACCAAAATTCATGGCAAAACTTGTTGCATTAAAACGAAATTTGATGTACTTATATATTACGTAAAGGTATATATTTAAAACCAAATTCCAAGTTAATTATATAATTTTCCGGTTTTTTACAATGTTTTGAATAACGTTTACAAGTCATTTGATAAAAATTGAACCAATGCTGATAATGAGATAAAGCTTGGCACATAAGTTAGCATTATACAAGGCATGCTTGCCTTTCTTGTAATTTCACAGAACGTGATTCTGTTGTGTCTGCTCTCCGCTACAACACAGCTAAGTCATAGATTTTAAGTTCATTCTTATTTCCAAGTCAAGTAACTTTATTCACTGTTCAGTGATTCGGGCCGATACGATTCGCGACGTGCATCCCCGGGAGAAAGCTTTCTCTAGAATGTTAAACATTAATTTTATTTCATATAAAGTTTGATTAATTTTGATTATTTGTACAGCGCTATATTTTTTTTATTTGTTAGTTTGAAAAATACTTATTATTACTCATTACTCTAAATCTAAGCGTTTATGTATAAATATTAATTCTAGTTTTAAAATATTAAGAAACCCACTATATCCTATAAAGTATCTTCCTATTATTTTATCTACAATCATAAGCCTTTATTTATCTAATCAATTATTTTACTTACATCCTTCCTATCTATAAATATCTTAAATTCCTATCTATAATTTCTAGTTATACTTATATACCTTTATGTCCAAACTATATACTAATATTTGCTGGGATTCTTAAGTATCATTTATTTTATTATTTCATATACTAGCACGCTCGCAATAATTAACATAAGTACTAACCTTGTTGTAATTAACGCTTTAATAATATTTTTTATAAATTTAAAACTTATTGTTTATGTATATTATTAATATTTCTACCTGGTCAAATTTTGACATTATTATTAAGCTCACCCCCACTAAGCAGCCGACTGAGTTGGGCAAAATCTTCATCCGTAGCAATAACAAACTATGTTATATTCTTAACTAAAAAATATTAAAATCTTAATAAACATAAGATGACAATCAATTAAAACTATATAGTTCCTGGTCGTGCATTTATTTGATAAATTAAATGCATATATTTAATTTATATCTAATTTATTTGTATGTATATTTTATTTCTCTTGAGATAACCACACTTGCCACGTAAACCTGCCTCATTCTTTTCCATTCAATCCTGTCCATCGCCACTCTTTTCCATAAAACTCCATCTCAACATTTCTTCATTTCAGCATCAAGTTTTAATTATTATTAATTTTTAAATGAACTTTACAGTCTTTAATTTATAAGGACGAACTTTTGCACTCGACATATGTGTTTATTATGTGATTTTTTGTGTGTCTGATAATATTTTCACCCAATAATACGATTACTTCGATTTCAGGTAATCCTGTCAGGCGGTTCTGTAGGCTCTCCACAAATACTTATGTTATCAGGAGTGGGACCCTCTCATCATCTATCTTCACTGGGTATTCCGGTGATAAAAGATTTACCTGTAGGCGACAACTTGCAAGATCATGTAGGCATGGCAGGACTGACGTTTCTTATTGATAAACCTGTTAGCGTCATTCCTAACAGACTTCCAGTAAGTTTAATATTATTTTTTTTGCCCAATACGAAACAGAATAAAATGACGCGAGATGTCATACTAGGTAATATATTTCCTAAGTAAACTATTTTCAATGTTGACTATTTTCACCTTCACAAAGAACAAAGAAACTTAAGGACGTAAAAAAACTGAAAATGCATAATTGTAAACAGAGTTTCTTTCAGAGGTTTTTCACCTGGGGGGAGGGGGGTATGTCAAAAGGGGGTAAACAAAGTTGTCAAAATTGTTTGGTGTTTTGCAACGGATATTACTCAGAAATATTAAATTAACAAAACACAAAGTATTTTTTAAATATTTAAAAGTACCCATAAGTAACATAATAATAATTCCCGGCTCTAAAACTATTACAGATTAATCTCTATAAATTTTACTACACCGCTAATTATCATAATTAACTTTCAAAAATAATAAATTACATAATTTGAACACTGAATTAATTATTTTGAATCATGATTTGTTTGCAGGCAGTAGCTACTACTATGGAGTATGTGTTTCGGAATAAAGGGCCCATGACAACCCTCGGTGGTCTCGAGGGGATAGGCTTTGTCAACACCGTATATGCCAATCATAGTATTGATTGGCCAGACATCCAGTTTCACATGGCCCCAGCATCCATTAACTCTGATCACGGCATGAGGATTAGGAAAGTCTTGGGCGTAAAGGACCATATATACAATGCTATGTATAGGAGACTAGAAGGCAAAGATACATGGACCATCATCCCCTTACTCCTGCGACCCAAGTCTCGAGGCTGGATCAGGCTCAGATCCACTAATCCCTTCCATTATCCATTAGTTAATCCTAATTATTTCTCACACCCTGAAGATATCCTGCGCATCGTTGAAGGTGTTAAAATTGCTCTAAAGGTAAATTATTTTGATACAAATAAATTATTTATTTATTTATTCCATACATTTTCGACTAATTTCTTATTACTTAAAATTATTAACTTTAAATATGAAGTTCCTCCGTGAAATGAAGAGTTGAGTTGAGTTGTGTTGAGTTGTTAGTAATATTATCAAGGGTGTATATTAGATTTATATATATTTAGTTTCTAGACGCTTTCCTTCATAACATTGAAACTCAGTGCAGAAAATTACTATATATAAGTTCCAAACCCTATCGCTTACTTAACAATATGGGTAAGTTACTCAGTGGCCAAACGCCTTTTGCGTTTTAGCGAAATTTCCTTTGGGAATAAAATTCGCTAATGTGATAGGCGCCATGGCGAATGCCGAACCTCGGACCACGACACAAATCCGTTTCAGAGGTCCCTAATGACGAAAACATACGTTTCGCGAGACTATTTATATATATATAGTATGAAAACCAACATCTATTAATAGATCAATAAATCTCTAGGAGAACATATTATATTTAAAGACAGAGTATTACATAATTAAAATAATACAATATAATATAGTTATAATATAGTATAAGTATGATAGTGAATAAAGATATATCTAACTATATATATTAATATAGGATTGTAGATTTAAAAATATATTCGAATATAATGATATATACCTGTGCAGAAACGCTAAATTTCTAAGACACTAATTCTTGTATACTCATAGAGAAGCCTACTCCTTATCTTCGAAGCCAGAATTAAATATTTTATAAATCAAAACTGGAGGTACTAATCAAAAACCTCTCAGTGAGGACACCGAACCCTATGAAAAGGTGTCTTTTAAATGTGTACGTTATTTAAATCCGGTTGTGCCATTAAGTCAATCCGCAGCAAAACTACACACTATAGAGTACTGGGTTAAATCCCTGGTGAGGGACGAATTAAATTATTTATGCGTTTGAATATGTTAAATAACTAATATCAAAATAACATAATATAACTAAAAATAGTTATGAGGCGGGAAAGAGCGTTGTTCCAGCCGATATCACATTACGCTATTTAATACAATCGTTTTGAAAACAAACTTTCATCGATATATATCTATATCCATTAAACTCAAAATGCTATATATAAAAAGGATTAAAAGCATTAGGAAGATGCGTCAAAAAAAGACAGAAATGTAAGCCAAAAGAAGAATAGATACAGTAAAATAGTATTAACCGAATGCGTCATCAACAGTTTGATTTACAGTTGAGTAGTTTTTTCCGCCTCCCTTCTTGCAGGGATTTTGTTATTTCTTAAGAGGACAGTCACGTTTTATCCAAAAGACTGGACACCTGTACAAGATTATTTAAATAAACGATAGACTGTAAGGTATAAAACGAGTGACAAGGATAACAGTGAGTATACCAATTTATATAAAAGCTAATTGGGTGTACAATCCGAATGGATTAATTAATGCGCAATTTAATAGATGAAATGATGTTACCGACACGATGGAAGAAGAAGTGACCACCTGACAAAGTTTGAGTGAATCCTGCTTTAGATAATACACTCGATATCGGTCAGCTTAAGCACAGAAACACGCGTTCTTAGATGGAGAATTCGCCCGACTATGCGGTACCAGCGGCGCCAGAGGTATATCCAATTTATAAACTCTGTATAGTGCAGAGGATAAGATACGTTTTAGTAATTTTCACATCCTAAAACAGGATTTCAACTAATGATTAACTTTTCTAAGATATGTAATCAAATACCCGCATCAATAAACCCTTAAACCTTTTGCGTTTCAATAGCGACCAACATCCTATTGTTGTCTGCGTGTATGTAAGTTATTTTGTCATCACTTCATTTATTTCAGCATGAGAGTTTAGTAATCAGTGGCCCCTATTAGTTATCTATACGTCCTAGTGTTGCTTTTTCATCATGCCAATAATATTTAAAATTTGAGGCTTATATTTCCTCGTTTTGGGTGACGGAAATCTTGCACGATTGCACCTACTCGGTGTTTATAAACATGTCCATGGAGGTATTTATATTATGTAAGACTTATATAAATTAATTTTGTTTTAGCTCGCCAGGACGGAACATTTCAGATAAATACTCGACTTATACATAAAGTATACCATGTTAATACAACTGCAGAGTTTTACATATCATTGCAATTCGGATCAAGACGCTGTATTGGGTAATATTTAGTCCGTCTATCAGACATTTTTCAGCTCATTGTACAATGTCTACACCCGATTGTACTGCCAAGATGGCACGTAAGAAAGATCATTCAGCTGTTTTGTAATCCATAGGCTGTGGGTCCACGTTAGAATAAATAAGGAGTGACGAGGATAGACTGTCTATCTTATAAATGCCTTGAATACCGATGCAATGGATAAACTACTAACAGCTTCTATTACGTATAGATGAGAAGTCGCTGAAAGGGATCGGAAATAATTATTAGGTAATAAAAAGAAAACGGATGTGTTGTGTGCAACATAGATTGTCGACATTATCACCAACGATTTTGAACAAAAATAAGACAACAGAGCAGCATACGATGCTATATTTATTTCTAGAAATATCAGAAGTATAAAGGTATAAAGTGTCGAGAGGTTTAAAAAATATAAGTATCTCAACATTATGTACTAATTCTAGAATTCATTGATGCAAGATGTTGTGTCAAAACAAAGTTAACCGATAATACACCAGCTAGTATTTACCAAAAACTTTTTATTTGTATCATAAACTCGACTCATAAATATGTCATTGATCATTAAGTAGCGCATTATTTGAAGGCTGAGAAAATCCCGGAAAGTTAGTCGGACGGTTTATAATGCTATTGCTGTTAGTTCGATGTTATTTCAGCTCATGTGTGTAATTACGAGCGGATAAATAAATAAAACGTTCACAGCTGGCGATATGGCAACCTTCTCTAGTCTTATAATATATGATATGAATATATGATATTAATTATAAACAAATGGCCAGATACATACAATTAGCCAATTTGTTCGTTTGGAGTAGGTGGTGTTAGTACTTCGGTGCTGCCAGTGACCTATATACAAGTACGCTGTGCCCTAATTATGAATTGAATGAAAAATTACTTGGACATAAGCACAGTATCAAAATCAATAGTTTTTTAAAAATTGGCAGTTTCGTAGTTGTATATGAATTATAGGAAAATTGATATTCTATTAACTTTTTTTATCATATGGATCATTTTGTATATATAATTTTAGATGTCATACAGCTCGTGGTATAGTGGAATAATTATTGTACCACATCATACCTAATTCTAGAGACCAAGGTGGGTATTAGAAACAGAGGAAAATCACAATGGTGTGGCATTGACACAATGGAAAGAAAACCTAGTGTACTGTGTATTTTTAAAACATGCTCACATGCCTATGTAATAAAATCCAGGTATATTCTATTGGTTATTTAGCGATTTAAATGGGAAGTAAAATATCGCTAAAAAGTAAGGTCAGAGCGGAAGTTCGAACCTCGGACCACGACACAATCCGTTATCAGAGGTCCCTAAAAATGCGAGAGGGTGGATCCGACATGGTTCAGAATGACAGATATAAACTGATACGCTTTTGAAAACTACTTTCAAAATTAATCTTAACAATGATATTAAAAAAGAAAAAAAGAAATGTAAAAAAAAAACATCGCAAGAAATAACCGTAGCGGGCCAGTAAAAATAACCCTCGATTATAGTTTAAGCTTGTTGCTCCCGTCCTTCTTGCGCAGGAGTTTTTTGATTCTTTATAGGAATCAGTGGGTATCCATATGGAGCCTGTCAAGATTAGTGTCAAAATAAAGCGTCAGTACAACTGTAAGCTTTAAATCATAGATGGCATATAAGTGTCCAGGACCTTTATTGTAGAGTCATAGGTTTGTACCAAACCAAACTGGATAATTATGCTATTTCCTATTTGCGAGTGGTCGAGGTAGAGCCACGTGTGTCCCGCTAGGGAGAATCACAGACAAACTGACGCCACGCTACGAGTAGTGCTCTGCAATTGAAAACTCTGTCGTTAGGTTAAAGCAATGAACCGAAGACCGCTGAATATATGGGAATGATGAGTTCTTGACAATCGTACGCACAAAACTATAATATGGGATTCATTCGAGCACGGAAACACGAATTCATAAATGAATCGTCCTGACGATGCGCCACCGCGCCAGAAATTTATATAGTCCACACGATTTCATAGAAAGATGACTTATAAATGTTCTTTGTTATTATTATTTTTATACGATGTCAATGTAATTGAGTATTTTTCTCATGAATGACCAATTACATAATAAACAATATTGTAAGTGACAAAGAGATTCACATACTTACTATGCCTTACGACAGTTTTGTAAATGGTTCTATTGTTTGGTTATTTTTAAGTTAGTTATCATTAAATCGAATGTCCCTGGTAATTAAAGTGTTATGTTTCACGGAATGATAAGTGTATATATTCCGGATTTAACTATGCACGAAACATGTACAGGTACAACACTTCAACATATAAGAATACATTAAATTACGGGTCATTGAACATAAGCGAATAACAAGATGCATGTTAGCTAGCTACCATAGTTAATATGTCTCTCAACATGTCACTATCCTACATCCAGAAAAATTTAAAAAATTTTAGAGACGTGTTCAAGATTTTTATGTAATTTAAAATTATGGCTTCAATCTTATTGCGTCTATGGTAAGTATATATACTCCAGTTTCACCACAAAAGAATAAATAAATGGCTAAATTTTGTTATCGATTATATTATAGTTTGCAAAAATTAAATAATGAAAAGCCCTTACCCAATAGATTGGTGATAGAACATAAAAACAGTTAATTTTATCATCTCAGATCCTCACCGATAATTACAACTACTGTTTATAAATTAAAGCTTCCATGTTTGAAGGTCATACGTTTAATTATTCCTGTTAAACCTTACCAAGAATAGAACATACTAATTATATAATATGTCAAGATTAGCTCTCGATAAAGTTACCAATAAATTAGTCCAAAATAATCAAGCGAAATGAGTAATTACCCTTAGAAAACACTTTACGAAGTTCAAGGTAACATGTGTATCAAACTTTAAAAGAACTCATTTCGATTTTCACAATAGCATAATATTAGCGGCAATGGTTAAAAAATATTAAAATACATAGCTAATGATAAAGTTTAAAACTCAGAGGTCAAATTGCTGGAGATTTTCGAAAGGCTAAAAGACACACATTAAAGTTTCAGATATTATAAAATATAAGAGTTTTTAAATTTGTAGAATGCATCACTGATACAGTTACTATCATGATCTCATAAAAATATTGAATCTGATATAGAAGTCGTAAGAGCGATACATATTCCAGGAAAAACTATTGAACAACAACATGTTGACCTTATACACTGCCTTTTGAAACCTTTCTTAACGTGCCTATAAGAGGAATTTGATTATTATATTTATAAAATATAATTATATAAGACAATTATAAATTTATAGTTATAGATGTAAAGTAGCTAAACTGTTTAATCTCAGTTTTGAATAGAAATATATCCACGTAATGTGTCATTTTGTATTTAGAACTATTTCATCGTAAGTGCTCGCGCAAAGTGAAAGTGGCAACGTGACGGAAGGGAGTTAATCTCTTAATTATAAGATTTTAGAAATGTTTTGTTTATTTACCGTTTTGTTTAAATATTTTGTATACTGTTGTTGTTTAAACATCTCTAGGAATATATAATCTCCTACCTCTAAATAAAGACATTATATCGTGCGTATAATTAAAATTCAAGCGTTTGTGACGATTTTAAAAATCTTTACAGCTATATAAGTCTGAATACTGTTGTATGATGATTTACCGCGAATTAATTTTTTTTTTGTTCTTACTTTATGAGTGATGACAATATTTTAATGTAATCTTTTATAATTTTTTACACTATTATAATTATCATATTATGTCTAAAAATAATATAAAATAATAAACATTTATATTGTCCACTTGACACAAAAAAACTAATCTTCAAAATTAATATATTTAGAAAAAACTCTTACTGGACACATCGAACAGATCCTTGTGGTAATGACTGCAACTTTCAAAATATTAGGATTGATAATAGGAATTGTCATCAAAGTTAACACGGGTTGATTCGAGTGCTAATCTCTCGCCCACTGTACCCTGCCAAGGGATGATTGAGAAGGTCAGATGTCAACCAATGCGTCGTACCGATTGATCATATAATCATAAAGTAAATGAACATACGTGCTATAATTAAGTAATGTACCTTTGTGAAATTAAATCAGTACAACTGGTGTGTCGAGTATTTAATATGATAATGAAGAAAAATGTCTTAAGGCGTAAAGAAGACGTGCTCTGGTTTAGTGANAGGGTTTTTTTCTTAAGAATCAGTGGTATCCAAACTGACCTGTCAAGATTTTCAAACTAAACGATAGACTGTAAGCTTTAAACTAGTGCATATAATTCGTACTTTAATTGTAGAGGCATAGTTTTGTACAACCAACTGGATAATTATGCGTATTTCCTTTGGGAAATACAGACAAAATGAGTTACGAGTAGTGCTTGACAATTGACTAACTGCTTAGGTTCTAAAGCATGAACCGGAACCACGCAATGGGCATGGTTCTTGCATAAGAAAAAAATGGGTTGTTCAGCACGGAAACACGTATTCTAAATGAAATTCGCCTGACGTGCGGGCCACCGCGCCAGAATTTTATAGTTCCACACGATTCATAAAGATTGAATGTCGTTTTTTATTATATTTTTAGATTCAGTATTAGTATTTGTCATGAAGACAAATACTAATAAACAATATTGGTGTGAAGATTCACATACCGACAGTTTTGTAAATGGTTCTATTGTTTGGTTTATTTTTAATGTTATTAATCTTATCGATGTCCCTGGTAATAAAGTTATGTTTCATGGTAATTATATATTACCAGATATACATGCAAACATGTACCAGGTACAACACTTCACATATAAGAACATAGAATCGTTATAAATAAGGAAAAAACATGGTTCTAGACATTTAAATATGTCTCTCAACTGTCAATCTCTACATCCAGAAAATTAAATCTTTCGAGTTTAAATTTGTAATTATTATCTTAATTATTTGGGTAATTATTACCTAAATATGGTAATTTTGTTACTACGATTAATTAGTTTGAAAATTAAATTAAAGCATACCAAAATTGTGTAAACTAAAAACATTTATTTTACACCAGATCACCGAATTCCAATAATTTTTTATAAAGCTTCTGTTTGAAGTATACGTTTAATATTCCTTTAAACCTACAAGAATGAAATACTATGATATAATATGTCAATAGCTTGATAAAAATTACCAAAATGCGGTAACAGTGGTATCAAACTTCTTAAAAAATAATTCGTTTTCTACAATTAGCAATATTACGGCATGGTTCAAAAATATTAAAATATTAATGGTAAATTTAAACTCGAGAGTCAAATTGCTGGAGATTTTCGAAAGCCTAAGACCCTGTTTCCGATTATATAAAAATAAAGATTTAAAATGTAGGTGCATCTGAACAGTTCTACCTAGTATAAATACATACATACATAGAAGCGAAGAAGCGTCACATTTTCCAGGAACACTTTGACACAAATGTTTGCTTACACTGCCTTTTGAATCCTGTTCTTAACGTGCCTTATTATTAGTATTTATAAGTAGTATATATTAGGACAATTATAAATTTATGATAGATGTAAGTAGCTAATGTTTAATCTAGTTTTTGAATAGAATATTATCTTGTGTCATTTTGTTTGATATCTCGTGCTCGCGCAAAGATGAAGCTGGCACGAGCACGAGGTAACCCCTTAATTATAAGTTTTGACGTTTTGTAAATATTTGTATTGTTTTATAACATTTTCAGTATAATCTCTACCTCGAATAAGATTACGCGTTTTAAATCAATGTGAACGATTTAAAAATCTTACACTATATAGTCTGTGTCTGTATAAAGATTTACCGCAATATAATTTTTTTTTTGTTTCTTACTTAGAGTGATTGCACTGAATTTACTTTATTTTTTACTTGATTTATAGTCTAAAATAACAAAATATAAAACTTTTTTCCCTACCAAAATATCAAATTAAATTTTACAGAACTCTACTGACACATCAAACCTGGGTAATGACGCCATAAAAATATTGGTTTAATAGAATTGATCAGTAGAGGTAGTGGTTCTATTTGAACACTGTACCTGCCAAGGAGTAGGGTCAGAATCAACCAATGCCGTCGTTTACCGATTGATCATAAATCAAGTATTGAACATACGTGCAGTAATTTATAATACCTTTGTAATTAAAATCCATACAACTTGTTCTCGAGTTTTAATATGAAATAAGAAAAATGTCTTAAAGCGTAAAGAAAGAGTGCCTGGTTAGATGGTTTCTTTCCTGATCTAGCAATGGTTGTATTGATTTTTATTTTTGTACCAATACCTAGTTTATAAGATTGAGCGTGACTGAAATGCACTATAAGTATGTAAAATATCTTGATAGTTAGCATCAACCGAAAGAGTTACGAACTCTTCAAACTCACGTAAATGGTGTGTTTCACTAGAGTGACAAATTGTCTCTCTTCTGTTTAGAAGGGAAATATATGAAAATAAAAGCTTTATAAAGATTTCGCAAATTGTGGGAAACATTACTTTAAGAAAACTTCTTAACATTATAAGCATATATAACTTCATTATATCTTTTTATACCTTGTAATCTCAGTTACCATTATTGGCATTTACATGTACTCTCATATGTGCATTTACAACATGTACTCTCACTTATTATAATTTAATCATTGAATATATTTAAGTAAATGGACAATACATACTATCAGTCAGTATAATTTTTTCTTTAGTTTTCTTTAGTTACCATAAACAAGACTGTATAAATAATAATAAAGCTGTTCTGCCATAAGATTTGCATAATAAATAAATATCATGCAGTATTATACACCTCTCTAACCTTGTCGTAGATAATTATGCTAATCCAGACGCCAGCCTATTCTTTAATGTCCATACTTCACCCTTTTCATTACTGTCTATTATCAGCCAATTTATCAACGCCCATACTAAATTGTTGTCTATTTTCAAGCCTTTCATTAACTTTCCAGCCTTCTCTTTCTTGTCCACATTTCAGCATTTTCACTATTGTCCATACTCCAGATCATTCTTTAATGTCTATATTTTAGCTTTTTCATTAAAACTAATACTAAAGCCTTTTTGGAGGAACAGCAAAATATATTTCTTTTGAAGGAATCATATTTTTTGTGTATAATGCTCAATCCATTAGAATAAGTTTTTACCATTTATGTTTTTACTTACCTATTGACGTATGAATCATAGAAATTGACGCACCTCAATATTAATCTAACCTGGTTGAAGGTGTAGGTAAGGGAGCCTACTTGACGATAACCTTGACACGTAGAGATAGAAATCTCTCTTAAAATATATCACTATCTTGACACCAGATATGATTGGACGTTATCTTCAGGTTACACCACTTTCCACCGCCACTATTCAAAGCGACTAGCAATCGCAAAGTGGATTCAGATATGGAAACATCTAACGCGGAGTATACATCTGATAACGCTGTGTATAGTATATTGTCAAGTAAAGTATTTATTTAATGAACTAAACACATCTATGTCGTATGTATAACTGTGACTGATGTCAGTTGAAATAGTTTTAATTAATATAGGTTTAGTGATGTAAGATTCGTGTAAATATAGCATTGTATATAAAATTAAACAATTATGTTTCAATGTGAAGCTGTTTTTATATCCCTGACCCGAACCGACCTAGAATCTAGAACTTCAAACGAGCACCTTAACGTAGAGTCATATGACAAAAAGTCCATTCACTGCAAGAAAAAGATGGCAGATCAGCTGGACCTGATAAATACGACTTATCGCACTTACCTATTGTTATAGAACATTTTTTTCCTGAAAATCCCTCAAGATTGACATAATAATACAACATCTGTTCTGAAAAATAAATAAACTGCAAAAGTAAAATAAATCATCAAGACTGCAGGTTATGTTTTCGGGTTAGGTAACACATACTTCTTTCATTCGTCTCGTATTATTATATTTTTATTATTAAAAATTGCTTTTTAAGTTAAATTTTTATTTTAAAAAATCGTTAGATTTTGTTTTATTTTGCTAAAATTAAATTAATGGCTGAAGAAGGACAGGACTGCACTGTCAGTGTGCCTGGTCAGGCAAAAAGGTAATCAGGTTAAGGGATAGACAAAATTATAATGTACGATCAAACAGCTTTAATACAGCAAAAAACGTCAAAAGAACCAAAAAAATCTCTTGAAAAACACAACGATAAAATGACGCAGGTAAAGATTACATGTGATTACCAAGATGGGAACTATAGGACAAATTGTGTAATTTTTTAGGCATTTCTAAGACTGATAGTACAAATGAACTAGAAAAAAATCAATATAAATCTCAAATTTCAAAGATCTTCTAGGAGAACAGTTGACGACAGTTTGTCTCTCAGAGATGTTAACTTTGTTTAACGTCTCAATGATAATGTTGGAGAGGGACCTGTAAGGGTCAGATTTATTTCCTCTAGAATAAGAACAATGGGTTTAGCTTGTTGGAATGAACTACCTATGGTGTTAGTGTTTCCTCTGATTATTCTGTTAATGTAAAAAATGTTAAATTGGAGCTTAACATCTATAGAAAGTACTTTAAGGATAAGGGAAAGGTAGCTGTTATCAAAATTCATAAACTGCTAGTCAAGAATCAATTATACTCCTTAAATGACCTGAAATCACAAGGTATATATATTTAAAGATTTTTACTTATCACCTCATTGAATAGTAACCCTACTGATAATATGGATAAGAAATGGAAATCAATACCTAATCAGGACTCCCCAACAGCCATTACAAAAAGCTTTTTGCTATCCTGACGGAACAAAGAATGCGTTTTAGCAAATTCAAGGTTATGTCAACCTTTCCAACTGGGAGGAGTGTATTTTCAAAACAGACATTTTTTTCTACCCGAAACAAGGCTTTTTAAGCATCTCTACAATCTATCGGAAGATTTCTCAGACTTCAATCTTTATGCTGTTAAAGGTTTAAGGGCAGGTTAGTGGTGGGCTCGTAGTAGGACTTAAAACAAATATAGTGTCACTATTCTCTCTTTAACATCTAATCTATTGTTATCAAATTCTTTTTTAAATCTACAACAATAATCGTGATATCAGTTAACCTGAAACCAACCTTGGAACTTCTAATTTGTCTTGGAGTTCTAACTTTCAATCTGAAGATGTAAAAACTCTTTCTGAAGCAAAATGTAATTACAAGACACTAAAAGATTTTTAGAAACAAAACTATTTGTTAAACATCACGTTTACACTAATTAAATGTTCTAACTCTTAACAGTTCTGGAAGGCTGTTAACACTTTCGTAGAAAAGACATAGGGGCTCTCCCCTATGACTGTCAAAGACTGGAAAAATGTATTCACAAACATGGTTAAATCACGTATAATACCACTTGCTTTGTGTTATGGAGTATATGATCTAATACTGGACTCAGACATAACTCTAGAAGAGTTAAGATTGAGCATAGACAACACCAAAAATGGCAAGACCGAATTTAAAAAAAAATCGGCAAGGGAATTGGATGTTGTTCATGGTTTATATTTTAATATGATTCTCGAAGAGGAGAGAGTACCTCAAACCTGGTCTCAATACCTACTTGTTATGATCCATGAAGGGCCGTACGATTACCCGCAATATTACAGAGGCATTCTTCTTGTATGTTGGGGTTTATGTCATTTTGTTATATATTTGTCATAATCTTTTCAGACATTTTAATTATAATTCAGATAATATTTATAATTCAGTATGTTGTTGAAACAAAACAACTAGAAAACATTAAGGGCAGTATGGGTCACCAACAGTGTGGAGTATATATGATGGTATTTCTCTGGTAAGCCTTGTAGTATAGCAATAGCTACATCTTCATCATATATCAGGGCGCCTAAAGTTTAATTTACTGTATATAATTTTGTACTGATTATATAAATTTTTTAGATATTTTTTGCGAAGGTAGCCAGGTCACTTTTTCAATGTACCAATTTTTAACCAATAGGGCCCCTAGTGTAATAATATCTCTATATAGCAAAAGTTGTGATACAGATATAGCTGCTAGACATATATCAAGTTTTTTGAAAATTCGGAAAGGTAATGTTTGTGGTGCGGCTACTTAGGTTGCAACGAAAAGAATACTATACGCGTTTAGCCTTAAAGGCTGTACTATATGTCTTTAAGGCTAAACGCGTATAGTATTCTTTTCGTTGCAACCTAAGTAGCCGCACCACAAACATTACCTTTCCGAATTTTCAAAAAACTTGATATATGTCTAGCAGCTATGTCTGTATCACAACTTTTGCTATATAGAGATATTATTACACTAGGGGCCCTATTGGTTAAAAATTGGAACATTGAAAAAGTGGCCTGGCTACCTTCGCAAAAAAATATCTAAAAAATTAACCCTATAGATCTAAAGGCTCATACGCGTTCAAACCTACAAAACCATATGTCTATAGGGCTACAGGTGTTTACGGCTATAGGGCTATAAGTATAAATACTTTTTATTTTTTGTTATTAATGGTAAGCAACAGTCAAAACTAAGAAATTTCGTACGGCACTAAAACCCCTACTCAGTGAATCTTTTATACAGGTAACACTAAATTGAAAAACAGTTATGCCTTGCACGATGAGTATAACTAAGTTAAAGAAGGTAAGTAGTTATTAGTTACTCTACATATTCAAGATATTATCGACATAATATTTTCTACTTACAGTAATGTCATTTGCTTCACGTGTGCCTAGCCCTATGCCGATATAGTATCCTTGGTGCTGCCAAAACCTATTAACGTCTGTTATGCACCTAATTCTAAATACTCATGTGTACTTAAAACCTTATATATATATATATATATATATATATATATATATATATATATATATTATATATATATATATATATATATCTCGTTGAAAACCTAAACGAACCAATCTACTATCCCAAGTATATAACGTAGTTGTTTTTGGTCGTGAATCTTACTTTTTTTTCACTTTATTATTTTTTTTTATGTTTTATTGTTCATTCACACAATGAAGCGAGCGATGCCAGCAGGTTCTTACTGATTAAAATTATGAATATACGCAATCTAGCGAGCAAAGCCTGCCTTAATTTTCTAGTTTTCGTCTCACAAAACTATATATGTATATACTTACATATATATGTATATACTTGTGTATATACACACACATATACAGGATGATCAGCTAGCAATAAGGACTTAAAAAAGGAGAAGTTAAGGGCTATAGAAGCTAAAGCTGAAAGGGGTTGAAGGATCCTTTACAAGATTCTCAACAAGAGTCGAATATAAACTTAATGTAGAGTGGCAACACTCACCTCACCAGAGAGTCACACTGCATCGAAGATTGAAAGTCTCTAAGTGTATATATAATTATATGCGACTCTATACTCTAGGTCTCTCCAATAAAATCATTAGAGCTATTAGGTCGATGTACAGGAAAGCATCACTAAAAGTAAAGACAAATCAGGGGTTCTCTAAAAACGTTGATATCACGGTCGGCCTGTTACAGGGCGAGCCATTATCTGCTCTTTTATTTAGCTTACTCATCTCAGATATTATAGTTTATTTCAAATCTAAAAGTTTTAAGGGTGTAAAACTTAATAATCTTACCAGAATACTAATGTTGCCTTATGCTGACGATATAGTATGCCAAGCATATTGTTGGACTGAAGCGCAAGAGTTGCTTAACCTGCTATCACAATACTGTGAAGAAAATGAGCTTAAAGTTAACACCTACAAAACAAAAGCTATTGTTTTCACACGATGCACTAGGGGTAAAAAATTAAGAGATATATATTTCTCACTTTTTCAAAAGGGCCTTTAGTATTGCCAATCTAACAACTTCACTTTGAAACACTTATGACCGACTAACCAAAACGGACATAAATTGGTGAGAATTTTTTTGGACCAAAGAGTTGGCGGAGCGTTTTTTTACCACGGAAATAGTTTTTGGTAAGATAATAGTTTATGACTAAAAAATAATTCTGGTGCGGAGGTCAGTATGCTGGTCAGTATGCTGGTCAGTATGCTGGGCTAAATTCCTTTGTAATGTATGCTTCCGTGCTTAACAATCCCTTTCTTTATTTATATTCCGGTTTATAATTTATAACTTGAGCAGTAGTATTACTACTCGTTACTCTTTTATTTTATTTACTCTTTTAATTTAGCATTTTTTAAGTAAGGGGATAAATGTGTGCATTTCCTATAAGGAATCCAGAAGAACCTGAGGTGAGAGTTATTATGTTACTCATCAAGTTATAAAGCATAAGAATGAAATCTATCTTTAAGCACGGAAGCACGTATTTAAAACAAATTTTGCCCGGAATGTAGCGAACCTCCGCGTCAACAGTTTTATTGTTGTTTTTTTTTAATTTATACTTTTAAAAATTATAATGTGTCAATAAATCATGTTTTACAAAACTAGGAATAATAATATTCCGGATATACTCGGATATAATCTGATGTGTATCAATAATAATATGAATGAATGCTGGAATACATTTATCATATAATTTTAATAAGATGTATATATGTCGTAATTTAAATGTATAGTTTATGCATATATTAACAGCGCCTAAATAGCTACGCTCGTGGAAGGGGACAGTCGCTACAAAAATGCAATAAATAATTTAGGCAACGACTTTTTGTGTTTCTTTCAAAAATATACTTATAGTTCCGTGTAAGTTGACTCTAAAACAGTAATTTAACACAACCGGTCCCAATTTTAATTATTATTCTCAAGTTTAAAACACAGGCAGGCATTAATTTCGTTTTAAACAAAAGAAGTCTTTAAATTCCTGGGATAATGATCTGTAATAGAGCAATTACCGCCTCTAGGCCACATCCAGGCGGACAGCATTGTGAAACGCCCGCTAACTTCGGATAGTGCGTACTAAGTATACAATTAAATAATCAAATTATTTGCAAACAGCTAGGAGTTGATATAATAATAAAGTATTATCCATCCCGTTATGTGGGAAGTAAACGCCTATGAGGAATCATAATTATTTATTTCATTTAACTTATTAATGACGAATGTCAGTGTGTTTATTAAACTTTTGACGATTAAATAACACGTTGTTGGTTTTTTTTAGTAAATTTATAAGAAAATGGCGTTTATATTGTTTGTACGTCTCCCGATAGCTGCGATAAAAAAATACCGAATTTAATAAAATGTGGTATTTTAGTTATTAAAAGTGTCAAAGCAGTATAATGTTAAATATCAAAAATATTTTCAAAATATCGTCCAATTTTGCAGATAACTTAGAAATAACGAGCAAAAAACATTTTTTAAAAGCCCTTGAAAAGTAATAAAGTTTTGACGAGGGCGTCCGCCAGATTAGTTTCTGTAGAAATATATGATTTCTTGCTCAACAGTCCATATCTAGCTTAGATTTTTACAGGAACATGGACTGAAATCTAGGTCTCTAGGTTTGTGTCCAGGGACATGTAAATAGATTTCACACACACTCCCACTCCCATTATATTGTATACATAGAAGCCTAATGTATACCAATTGGAATTTTTCCACCTATTGATCAAAAACTAATTCCAAATTAGATAGATATTATGCATAATAGCAAGACAAAGGGAAAAATTAATCTATACTTATCACTTTGATTAATAAGGTTAGATATTATGCATAAAGGTTCGTAAAAGTGATAAATTAATATTTATGTATCATATATTTATGTATCATATTAAGCTTTATTTATCACTTTGACCAAATTTGATAGTTATTTTGCATAATGGTTGAGTATTATGCAATATAACCACATTAATCACTTTGGCTGTGACATGTATAAAGATGTTATCAAATTCGGTTATTTTTACGGCAGTTATCGCGACACATACAAACAAACATTCAAACAAACATAATGTAAGAACTCACTTACGTTCGTTCAATTACTTTGGATTATTATAATTATTTTGCTTCAGTTTCTATTTATTGCCTACGATGATTTTGTTAACTTCTCTAATATTTATTATTAAAGGCTCAGCTTGGAAAAACTCGAAATTAGTGAATTCAGAACTTGTCTGTTCTTATTTCTTTTAGTATATTAACTCAGCTGCTGCTCTTAACTTAACGACACGTAAATTTATTTCCTTTTTTCTTACAACCTTTAGACGCGTAAGTCTTGCTCACCAGGTTGTTTTACGCGGTTAGTCTCGCTCACCAAATTGTTTAACGCGGTGAGTCACGCTCATCAGATTGTTTTACGCGATTATTAACGCTTACAAGGTTGTTGGTATTTTCTTCCCAAGCACTTATGTAACGCGGCAATAACATCTTAATAACAGCTTTAATATCAAAATACAATCGAAACAACCAACTATATAATTTATTACATTAATTTTCATACGATTAATTTGACGGAAAAATCCCACATAATATACAAAATAACTAAAAATAAGAAAGAACCTAATAAAAGTGCAAATTATTGAATAATCCGTCTATGGAGGAAGGATACAAGAAGCGTGTTAGCTCTGCTTTCAGCACATCACGGTCAATGTTAATAAAGGTATACCGAGAAAAAGGCTTGGTCATTGTTAGCTCCACCTTACTAAATAATCTCGACTGAATTTTATTTCGTACGCACGTACTCGAAATATATTACATAATAAGTGTTGCTAGCAATTACTTGGCATTGACGCAAAGACAAAGCCGACTCTGGTAAAGTATAATAAGTGCAACCGATTACATATAAAATAACCTTATTACAATAAGGTCATTGACGTACCTGAAAACCTACAAACATCTGCCGAGTAAATCGCGTGACTATATCTGTAATTCCTTTGTTTTTATACGTTTTATTAATTTCAAGATTTTCCAATTCCAACTTCCTGCCCTCTATAATTCACTCACTTACATGATTCGATTAAACTCGTCACATTGAGAAGGAGGAGAGAATCGAGAAAGATTTTGATCAAAGAAACAAAAAATAGACAGGGCTACGACACCGTGTTGATTAGTATCTTTATATACGCCGATGGATGTTCAAAAAAAATCTCTAAAGTGAATAATATTCGACAATTTTAAAACAAATATTGGAACGTGCGTAGTAATTAACCTTGTTATTTTTTATCACATTCATCTACAATCACATCTATACAACAAATTATTAGCAAATCTAAGAAATAAAGACGCGGATACTACATAGTTCCGCAGCGAAGTGGAAGCAGGGGTTGAAGCAACCAAATTATATCTATTAGACAGACAGAGCTTGTCATGTGTCGAGTTGCGTGATCTTTAGTCAATTATTAGTTAATTGTACCTGCAACGGAATTTTCTTCCAAATAACTGACAAATATTTAATTTGTAGTGAAAAAAACAGTTAGCTGCTGGCATGGAAACAGGGTTCGGACTGACTCAATAAACCTTGCCTTATGCACTCCCTCCAGTTTTTTAATCTAAAATATATCATAATTAAATACATCTTCCTGTGTAAGATTTTTCGTTGATTCTTAGTTTTTCTTTCTACTATTGAAGGTGCATAGAAAAATTGAGTTGACCCATTTGGTTTAAAATAGAGATCATAACATAACCATTAGGTCTGAGTGGTGTTCATCATGGTGTCTGTCTGCATGTGTGTGTTTTTTTTTTTTTTTTTTTTTTCCTGACTTAATAACATAAGTACAGGACCCCATTCTGCATGCCCCCATTTATTTATTAACATGCATTTAACAAACTTACAATAAATTTATTATAATATTCATGCAATTAAATTCAAAATTTATAATTAAGACAGAAAATAACTTATAAAAATATCCGTTGATCCATCTGCTACGCATAAGTCCTGCAGGGTATTATTATAAATCTGGGATGATTTGACTCTGCTTTACTAATTTTCTCGAATAGCAAATCTTGCGTCCATTTGACCAAAAGCAAGCGAATTTAGCATCAAGTACAGTGCAGGTACGTCCTCAATCTTTCAAGAAAATTCAGATAAAAACATAAAAGAAGACTCAGGGTAAGAAGAAACAAACAATACTTTGATACTCACCACCACAAGGAAAATAAAGATAACATCAGTCCAAGCTGTTTTTTTTTTTTTTTTTTTTTTTTTTTTTTTTTTTTTTTAAAAGTAATAATAAAATTATAATAATAGTAATAATAATAATAATAGATCTGTAAAAAAAAATATAAAATAATTCTTGATAATAACTACATATTGAAATGTAATAACTAGCCTAATAAATCGAAATCTAATTTGTTCACAAATAACTGAAATTCGTCGAGATATTTGGAGACGAGAAGTTGTTCAGAAACGGGCCACGTATCTCCTTGTAGAACCACCTGTCTGATTAGATGGCTTCGCTCCCTTTCAAAAAGTGAACAATTTTGGACCAAATGTTGCCATGTTTGTGGTTCACGAGCACTGCAACTACAGCTGGGATCGTCCTTAATCTTAAAGCGATGGAAGTACGCGGCAGTCCTCCCATGACCTGTCAATGCTTGAGTCAACTTATAACTCATACGCATAGGTGACTTTAACCTGCTTTTAACAGTCGGGAAGTAGAGCTTTGTAAAAGAACCTTTCGTCGTAGCTCTCCATGCAGCTTCCCAACGCTCCAGAGACTTCTGTTCAATCATCCTGTGTACATAACTTGATGGAACTTTAGAAAAGTCGCAAGCTATACTACAGTCCAAAGCAGCTTCCTTCGCAATCCTGTCAGCTTCCTCGTTGCCATAAGTCCCACAATGAGCTCTTGTCCAGCAAAGCCGCACATCCCATCTCTTAATAAACTGAAGGTTGTATAAATTTGCATGTGTGTGTGTCTGGTTCAAGTTACCCCCCCCCCCCTGTGATTTAGCTAGAGTTGAAACTTGTCACAAAAAGCTACATAAGATCTATTTGAGTAGCTCGGAAAATAATCTATTTTATACCGCGTTAACCAAATGGTAAAAATGGAAAAATTAACCAATGGAATTAAAATTTGACGCAAATATATCTCTGTATTTGGTGAATCGATTAAATAAATTTTATCCTGATATCTGCCACAATTTAGAAAAGATTTTTTTATAGGCTATAACTCTAAAGGTGTTTATTACTTTTCAATGCACGGCATATTGTCAGATAGCGTAGAACATACAAATTTTTTACGTCATTGGCAAAAATATACTCTGCGATACTTATTAATTATACATCTGTGCAAAAATGTTTGTTTACATCTGTCAAAGATACGATGTAACCAGCCCTGTACAGCTTAAATCATAGAGATACATACTAGAGGGGGCATAGGCTATCTAAATACATTGAGAAGCCTGAAACATTTTTTTGGGGCTCTCGAGGGCTCTGTGTAACCTCATTAAAACCTCCTTCAATACTGAGTTAAGGTTATAATTAATATATTTATTTCTGTTTTCCGCACATTGTTTGTGTTTTGATTTGTATTTTTAACGTTTCACTGTATAACTTACTGTAATTTTGTACTGATTATTTGATTATATTTATAATCGAAGGTGGTCAGGTTACTTTTTCGATGTTTCAAATTTTAACCTGTAGTAATAATGTTTAATTATAATGTAATGTTTATGTTAATGTTTAATCTTAATTAATAATTACAATTTATAATTAATAGTTATAATTAATAAGTTATAATAATAAGTTATAATTAATAGTTAACATTAATGTTTATGTTAATGTTTAATGATAGTAATAATGTTTCAAAATGTAACCTCTAGTAATAATATCTCTATGGCTTAAATGAGAAAAAATTTGTCAAATTTGTTGTTGATTATTTTGTCGATGATGTAGGAGCGTGTCAGTCGGGGTTGCCCCCGGGGTCTCGACACTGCGTAACATCGACACATGTGTCGATCTTACGCAAAATCAGGACAGAGGTGTCACGTGACTAATTATTGTTCTGTGCAATTTTGTCGTTACATCGACACATGGCATGGTTTAGCGAGGTCTCGACAAGTCATGGTCTCGACACTACATAACATCGACAGACGATGGCAAGTTCTCACGTAGTCTCGACATCACGATATCTCGACACTAAATAACGTCGACACTTTTCCTTGGTCTCAATATTCATTAGTATCGACACTTTATAACCTCGACACAATATCTGAATCATGTGTCGATGTTATGTCGTGTCGAGACATCGACGTGTCGATACTACGCAGAATCCTGTCAGAGTGAAAATACACACACCCACACACAACACCTGATGTCCCAAAACCCTATAACATCGACACCCCCTCCACTTTTGTCAGTCGATGTTATGTAGTGTCGAGACTATGACTTCTCGAGACCTCGCTAAACCATGCCATGTGTCGATAAAACGACAAAATTGCACAGAACAATAATTAGTCACATGACATCTCTGTCCAGATTCTGCGTAACATCGATAACTATAATACTGTCGAGGGTTTGTGTTGTCGGTATCTAAACGGGTCTAGAAATAGATATTTTTAATATTTTCACTCTGGTAGGATTATGCGTTGTATTGACACGTCGGGGTCTCGACACGACGTAACATCGACACATGATTTGGGTAAAGTGTCGAGGTTATGTCGTGTCGATACAACGTAAAATCCTGCCACGAAAAGTGTCAACGTTATGAAGTGTCGAGACCCCGACTTGTCGAGACCACGATGCGGCACCTGTCAGTCGAAATGACATTAAGAACGCAGTTTGATCAAATTATGACGTCAGTTGAAGTTGACATGTTAAATAAGAAAGGATCAAAACGATATTTACGTGTTTACAATTCCCTTTGTGTCCGTTGGTTTTGATCATATCGCTTTGTAATATGTTTATTAGTTTACTTAGTGTTTATAGCCGGCAAGTTAGCTGTATAATTATACATATGATGTATAAATTATTACATAACTATTCATTCTTTGTTTATGATTATCAAGGTGATTTGATCATTTTTGTTCATAACTTGTTTATTATTACTTTGTATTTTGTATATTAATAGTTTGATTATTCTCAATTAAAAAATTTTTGAAAGCAACTCGAATACCTTTTTTTTACATTTTTTGCATATTTATCCATAAGATTGATGTTAGGGTGCATATATTTAATCAATTTTTTGCCAATTATTCAAACTCGTTCAGTTAAAACATCATTAAAATTTCGATATTTTTTTTAAACTACTTCAAGTAATATCGATCTAATTTGTGTAAATAAATGCAACTTTTTATTTGAAATTGTAATTTAGAAATTGTAACAAGTGCTAAGTTTGTCAAAATAATAAAGATAATAATTACAGAGAGACAATTTAAACACAAGGAATAACGCTATGCTATGCATAATATCCAATCCTGTGCCAGATTTAGTCCCTTAACATTCCGTTTATTAAGGTTCGCATATTTTTAAATTTGATAAACGTAAACATAGCGTAATTGGATCTCTTTCTGTTATAGTTCCATACTATAGTGATAGTGATAGTAGTTAGGGAGAGGTGATAGACCACCTAGTAAGTAGGCCACGTTGTTAAGCCCTTTTCGCTAACTCCTTTAGATAAAACATAGCGTTTTACCTTATGAGTCCAAGAGTAGACATTTTGCATCTAATCCACAGAAGAGCTGTCCGTGACTTTACTCTAAGTTATATAGCTTCAACTAGAAACAACACGTGCCCCACTGCCAGACCAGGGGCTTTACTGCTCTTGAAACCATAAGGAAGAAACATATGTATATATTAATATAAACTACTATCTAGGATCCTATTAGCTAAACCCAGGTTTATTTAGGGTTAGGGATCTTTTACTAGTACTTGACATCGCACAGGCTCGGAACCAGTGGCTCCGAGGGACGATAAGGACGTTTAGGGACGTTAAGTCCGTTTCCAAGGACTGCACGTGAAAGAATTTCCACCCCTGGCATAAAAATCCTGAAACCCCGACCGGGATCGAACCCTGACTCTCTGGGAGGCAGGCGCGCGTGCTAACCCAGACACCACCGGGATCCCCAGCCACCACGTTCTATACTATATAATATTAACCGAATATAATATGAATTAAAGTATAATATGATAATTATATTACAATATATTGCTATTATTATTTTAACATAATAGGAAATTGAGTGCTTATACTACCACGGCCTCGAAAACAGACAGATTACAAACTAAAACTAGATTTTGTTTGTGGCATGGCATAACCCTATTAGGAAGAACCAAATTGTTGGCTGCCAAGTATGAAGACAGGTTTTTAATGCCTATCTGCTGTATTGCGTTACTGAGCTTTAATTAATCTTAACCTATAACACCTTAGTTATAGTTAACATCTTAGTTATAGTTAGCACCTTAGTTATAACACTTTAAGTTATAACCATATAGCAAGACCGAAGAAATAATTCCTTAAGCTTTAGGTAATCATAACATTTTGAGGACGACCGAAGCGAGTTGTGAGGAAATAGAACCCTATAGCATACAATGATTACTTTTGCTCTTATAGGCGGCAGGCATTCATGTGAAAAGTGTGTTTGCGCTTAAAAAACGAAACCGAAAATTGATGAGCTCTTCAGTGGATTTTTGCCGAGTCGTCTGTCTGTATGTGAGTGTATGTTATTATTGTAGCACCCATTGTATTTATTATAAACAGTCAGGACTAAGAACAATAATCAATTATCAGGATTAGCAGTGTCGTCTAGATATTAATTTGTTATAGCGTTAGTAACCGGCATTAATGACTCAGCTACAATTTCGTAACCTTATGGGTCTTCATGAAATGTTTCATTGTTGCATTCATGTATAAGAACAGCAAATCTGTTTAGCTTTATGCCGTTCTAGTTTAATATTTATCAAATCTAGTGTAAACCTCTTAAAAAGTTCTGAAAAATAATGAAACTAAGTTGAATTACGACACAAGGGTGTGTCTTGCATAATAAATAAGTAATTCATTCACTTATGTCGATACGGCCGGTGTATGTTCTGTTTTCGTAGGATCTCTAACGTGAAAGAGTATAAGAATCGCGAGTTCAGTACCTGAATGGACGACCGATGAGAATAAAACAAACGTTTTCCCTCTCTGAGGACGTGCGGTGCGAGGCCGAAGTGATTATGAGTGTAGAAAATGCAATATAGTGATGACGAGTTTCGAGGCACCCCGCACCTGTTTTTTTTTTTATTACTACGACCGACAAGTTGTAAAATAATATTAACAAGTATAATTTGGAGGTCTTCGCTAAACCTTTAGGAGGACGCTTTTTTCATAAATTATTAATAAAAATCATGTTAATAAAATCTTTACTAATTTATCATCGACTTCTAGCGAATTCACAGAGAATAATTTTAAGGGGGCCGGTATTTTTTATAATTAAAAATGGGTTTTAGGTCCATGGTCATTTTTTAGCCAACGCGCCTAAGGTTATATTTAATAGAGTAGACTCAGATTATTTGTTCAAAAAGATTTATCTTTTTATTTAAATTAGAACATTCTATATCTGTCGGTGTTATTTTAACTTTAATGACTCGAATGATTCGAGTGATCTCTCAGCACTGATGTATCCTGATAAAAACCTCTATAACCCAATCCCGATTTTTAAGCTATTAAACCCGCTTTCGAGTTTTAATAAAACAAAAGTGTTGTCAGCGATTGCTAAGTTTTGTGTAAATTTGTCCCTTCTTTTGTTTACCTTGTTTTGTCATCCTTTTCCGTTGTCATTGTTTTTCACGTCACTACACTTCACCATGTTATTTCTAACCACTCTTTTCATGATTTACTAACTAAATTATTATTTTCACTTGTTAATTTTAAGTACTTTTGTTTATTTACGCCATTTTCGTTCGTTTTCCGCCGTCGAGCTCGTGTTTATGTTTTAACCTAACCTTCCTGCTGCGTTATCCAGTGGTACCAACTTAATAACTATTTTTACTTCCGCCGTCCGACTGCCAGATCCACTAAATTTTAAATTGCCAGATGAAGTTTTCATCAGCTGACTAATCTTTTTTCGCCGAAACCTGTTGGATTCTCAGAATGGCTGGCTTTTGCACAGTGTTTCCTGTTTTTGTGCTTTCAGTCAATTTAGCCGTTGTTTTCATCTGTTTTGTCAATTTTGGACTATTGTTTTTTACGACGAGCTTTGTGGTGTAAAGTGCTGAGGCAGTTTTGGACTATTTAATAATATTTCTTGGATCCATCCAGCCAATGTTGGATAACCCTCGCAGGTTAGCTACTTCTCTAACTTAGCTGAATTTATCTACTACCTTTTTCGCCTTCGTTTACTATCGACGCGACGGGTCGGATCGCGGCTATACTTGGGATATATAAATACAATTTTAATAATTACGTAATTTTAAGATCTCTAATTTTATGTTCATTACGCTGCCCGAAAGCTACTCTACAGAGAGTCTGTTGAGAGGCAATATTTCACTTACCCCTTATACTTTAGTTACTCTTTTTGAACTTTGTATTACTTTATATTTGTGCCCGGTTGTGGGAGATTCTGTTGTTAAGCACTATATAAGCTCGATGTTTCAACAGACCCGAGTAGTAGGACAGCTCTCGAGCTCCATTAGAATCATAAGAACGCTTATAAATATTATTAACATTAAGAGGAAACATAAGAACATAAGAATAATTTGTAATTATTTTCCATTATATCGTTTAATGAACCCCAGTAAACAAGTGTTGTTATTTCTGTCCTTTAGTCTTAAGTCTTTCTGTCAAGTCTGGTCAATTAAGACAGCTTGTGAAGCTCAGTTGAGCCTCTATCTAACAGCGATATAGATGAAGGCCTTGGGGCCTCTTAACCTAAGGCAGAACTCTTGCTGATATCATTAATTAGGCATGTTCATCTGAGCTTACTCTGACTTATATTTCTTTGCCTTATATACTAGTATGGGTGTACTAATTTTGACTCAATTTGAAATGCTTTTATTGAAATTTCAGTGAAAATACAGTTGAAATGTTTGCCCATGTGATGATAGCTCACATACACATCACCTGGGTCCTCATCAGTACTCTTTTACATCTCACACTCAAGTCTAACTCTACCTCCAACCACTGTCCAGATTCACCCCCCCCCCCCAAATTTGAAAACAGTCTTGCCTTAGTCTTCGTCTATTTCTTTATAGCTATAATTAACATTCAGTTATAACTAGGTCTTAGGTGAAACCTTAGACCTGACTTTTAAATTGTAACTCATAAGTAACAACAACACGTTGTTGTGGGTTAATAACGTCATACGTATTTCTTTTTTACGATTAATGTTTATACCAAGTTTCATTCCGATCCGAGAAAGCATTCGAAAGTTATTGTGAGATAAAAACACGTCTAGGAACTCGTAAATACATGCATTAATTAGCAACAATAGTTCTTATGATGAAAGAAAAAAACCATGAATTCTAAGAGCTTTAAATTTGTCTTTATATATATATATATATATATATATAATATATATATATTATATATATATATATATATATATATATATATATATATATATATATATATATGTGTGTGTGTGTGTGTGTGTGTGTGTGTGTGTGTGTAGTCGAGCTGCATAGACCCTCTCCGATGCTATTATATGACCTAAAAAATTGTATTTTTTTTTTATCAGTAAGACCTGTCAACTATAGATATTAAGTACAGCTGTCAATTAAAATCTTATAAATGGTAAGAAGATTTTAGGTTTCTCTTACAATTCAACAACATACCAACAGTATGTAGGTATGTAGGTATGTAGGAAATGTATTGTATTTATTTTAATTTATGAGGTTGTTTTACAGTCGGAATTTTTTAATGAATTAAAAAATACTTATAAAAGAGTTTTTATTAACATAAATTATAATAATTGCAATTATACTCAACGAATATACATTATATAAAAAGATTAAAATAGTGTGTTTAGAGGTCCGCGAACTGAGCGAATTTCCTTTAAAAGCATGTTTGCTAAACGATTGTTTCCTATTAAGTTAAAGGAACAATCCTGCTTTCTGAAAAATTGCACTATTTAAGTTTATGCTGCGAGAAGTAGAACCTACACTCTTTACTCAATGACTAATTATTAAGAGGTTAAGAGTATTTTTAATTCCCAAAGGAGGAAATTTAATTTTTACTCCCTTGGGACTAAAATTAATCCCTTCTACCTTGGTAGTAAATAGTGTGTTCTATAATTGACGTTAAAGCCACCAAATTATATAAGAGCGGGTACTTTTTTCATATTTTTCATTAGCCGCATCTAAATTTATATAAGAAGGATCCGAACAAACAACATTCTTACTGGCTCAAAATCCGTTCTACATCAAAACTGGTCGTTTAAACCAAAAACAAATCTGGTACGGGGTACTACTAAGGTTTTCCTCACTACATCTAATTCTCTACGCTCATCTTCATTACTTTAGACTCGCTTCGCTCGTCCTCAGAGTTTAAAAGTCATCAAATTTACATTGTTCTCAGACATTAAATAGATTCGTTAAACAGACAGCTTTGGAATAACTCAGGAGGACGGATAATTAACAAGAGATCTTAGTTTCGCACTTTTAATACAAACGCAATACTTTTTTTGGTTTCGAGAATTATACAACAATGTTTTCATTTGTTGCGTTTTTTAAATATGCCCAGGCTCGTATTCAAAAACAATTTTCTTACCTAATCCTATCTATTCCTTGTGGCTTACTTAAGAAACTCTTAAGGAGACCAAAAGGCTTCCTTAAGTAAGCTTAAGGACACCTTAAGGAATAGATTAGGTCAAGGAAAAGAAAATATCCTTGAATATCATACAATTAAATATATAAACACAATATAATTGTGCGAGAGACACCTAGGAAATGTAACAAGCAAAATGCAATGCTACATCTGGGAACTGTTCCATCATTCGACATTCGTCATCATTGATGGCTCGACATTATGTCATGTCCCACTCTGTTTCGTTTCGTCTAACTCATCAGGGCGCCGACAGAGCCTGAACTCATTCTGATGAGTTAGACAAAACGAAACAGAGTGGGACATGACATAATGTCCAGCCATCAATGATGACGAATGTCGAATGATGGAACAGTTCCCAGATGTAGCATTGCATTTTGCTTGTTACATTTCCTAGGTGTCTCTCGCACAATTATATTGTGTCAACTATTCATGTTTTGCAAAACTCGGTAGTATCAAATGATATATGTTTTGCTTGCCATGCATGATGGCGGTAAGAGAGCACCGCTCGTCTCTGGTAAGTACTTCACATTATATTCTTCGGAATTAATTGAAGGTCAGAGTGAGTTCAGGCTCTGTCGGCGCCCTGATGAGTTAGACGAAACAAAACAGAGTGGGACATGACATAATGTCGAGCCATCAATGATGACGAATGTCGAATGATGGAACAGTTCCCAGATGTAGCATTGCATTTTGCTTGTTACATTTCCTAGGTGTCTCTCGCACAATTATATTGTGTCAACTATTCATGTTTTGCAAAACTCGGTAGTATCAAATGATAAATATATAAACCTCCCATTTTTGCAAATTTTCTTTGAAAAAAATTTGCTAATGAGATGGCTAATGAGGCTAACTTTTTATTGTCTTTTTTACAGCATCTAAGTTTATAACTTCAAAAAAAATCTGGCACGGAGATCAGCAAGCTGGGCAATTTTTTTTCTCCCCTTACTTGCTTATCAATTCAAACTTTGCTTAATTTTTCGGAATATATTCAATTTTGTGAGCAGTGTAGCGTTACAACTTGATATTTAATTTTTTCGAATTTTACGATTAGACTGAGTTTCAAGTGAGTACAAATTATGAGCCGTATAACGTATAATATATAGGAGAAATATAAGCACTTATATTAAATACTTTAAATTAATAAATTAAAAAAAAATTTATATAAAATTATGTGACGCTATTGCTCAGGTTATTAAATATATATCGAAAACTTAAGTAAAAATTAGATTAATTTGGCGCATTTCAAAGAAAATTCGCCCAGCTTGCGGACTTCTAATCCAGAATTATTTTATTCTTTTATTATTTTTATAGTAAAATTAATTTTAATTATTTTTTTTAGATAAATTAAAACTAATAATAAATGTAATTATTTGACACAAGATTTACACTTTGTGTTATTTACATTTCCTTATAAACCCATTCCAAACGGAATTCCAACAATGAAATGTATTTAAAAGGTATGTTATACAAGCCTTAAATGGAGTTTCATTAATAGAACTTCTCTTTCTGTGACGAATTCAGAACAAAACATTATAATATGTTCAACATCCTCTTCTGTTTGACAATACTGACATAGCGGAGATGAGAATTTTTCAATCATAAATAAATATTTATAACAAATACCGTGATTGAAACCAAGTCTTCTTATTGAAGAAATAAAATGCTTTCCCTTGCATTTCTAAACCACGGTACCTTACCTACAGTGGGAAACAACGCTTTGTATTATAGTACCATTGTTGCCAAGTGCTCCAACATAGAGAATTTATTTGTAGATAGAGATCTCTAACTGGAGCCTTGTATTGATTACAAATTAAAATTGCTAATTCATCATTAAATCTGCTTTCTTTAGCTATTATATCGATCTGTTTCATTAGCATGATTACCAGCCGTACGTAAAGAAATTATTACTTCCTTTAAACAGACAGAATAATTGAGGAAAAGTCAAATTGTTTATTTAGGCGCGGAAGCGGAAAAATTTTAAGGGGGACCTGACCAGAAAAGGGTTAAAAACAATATACGACAAATCGTATGACAATAAAACAATCATAATTGTTAAATGACGTCAACGTCTGAAGATAAAATCTTGTATGCACACGGGGGTAAAATGTTATTTTTCCCTGCAATTACCTACCTCGGCTTCGTCTCTGGAATTTAATTTGTCCCCCCCCCCCCCAAGGATATTAGACAAAAGTAATGACGCATTAAGAAACTTTTCTAATCCCATGGACGTTGTATGAGATAGAGAAACAGGAGCAAACATACCTTTTTATGGTTTTATAAAAAAAGGCGCGAAACGCAGGCATAAGTTCACAAGTATAAGTCAAGTTTGTTCCTCAGCTTTCTTCTGTGCGTGTCTCGCTTGACTCGCAATATTCAGAATATAAAACTCCCCGAATTTATACTGCAACACTTTTTCGGATTCGCTTCGCTCGTCCTCAGATAGTAAATACATTATTTTTATTTCAAGCAGTCACCCATTCCGTACTCTTTTGGCACTGACGCATTTGAGTTACGATAATATTAGACAAACGCTTACACACACACACACACACACAATGCACACACACATAAACACTCACACACACCACTCTCACACATAGAGATAATTTTGTAAAACAACTCAGGAAAGTCTAACCTAACGTATAATTCAGTGAACTCCCGGTTCAGATGTTTTTGCTAACACCTTATTTATTCCTGTGGTATAAACGAGAAAAAAAATATGTTTCTTTTTACAATTTGTTTATAATCTTCTCAACTAGCAAAAAAACAGGAAAGCATAATGAAGTAAACAGTTAGAGTTACCAGCGCAGTTTAAGTAATGATTGTAAGCATGCGCAGTTCGTGCCAACCATGTCAAGTTTGTTTTTGAAATGTGTTTTGTGATGGATCCTTCTCTTTTTTTGTTGTTGACGGAGTCACTTTGTTTCATGGCAAACAAACTTTGTGCCTTATCCCATTTATCCAAGACCCTTGGTTTCCTGGGCCTTTGCCTTAGGAAACAAATCACTGCTTATTCCTACCTTGCTTCTTATAATAGGAGCTGAACATTGTAATAATGATATTACGCCCACGTTTCATGTCTGTACGTAGATGTGTACAGATGAATGACATGTGGATAGAATGTACACTTTTCTTGTATGCAAGGCACAACCGGAATGTCACGGAATTAATAAATGGATAGGAAAGATTAGGGCTGAAATTCGGTATACAGTGCACCCTGTTATCAATACTATACATCGATATATTTTTAGTTTAGAGATGTGACGTAGGATTAATCGATATATGACTTTTCTTTTACGTTTATGAACATATTTTATTATTTTTTTAAATGTTTTTTTTTATTTTTTGTAAAATGGTTTATAACTATTTTCATATTTTTTTATGTTTTTATAATGTTTTAACTATGTTTTCATAAGAATAATCGATTATACACCACATCTAATTTTATTTTATGCGTATTTTTTACGTATTTATTTGTTTGTTATTTTCAGGTTTTTTATTATATTTTTGTTGATAATGTTTTCATTTATTTGCTGTATGGTTTTTTAATGTTTTAATTATAATTAATAATTTAACGACGCTGCTTATCTTTTAAGTGCTCAGTTCTCGTTTACGTGTCGCGTAACTAAAATATATCGATATATAGTATTGATTACAGGGTGCACCGTATACCGAAGATTTACCAAGATTAGTTTCAAATCAGTCTGGCCGTATTATTTTATTTCACTAAAAATAAATACGTTAAATACTTAGCTATTGTGTGCGGCAATACTGGCGAATATACAGGAAGCAAGTGCCTCTTACATCGTCTCCATCATAGTCACCATACACCTTGACTTATAAATACTACAAGCAAAATATAGCTTAATGAAACATTATGTAATTTTGTTTGAACTTGATAAAAGCCAAAATCTCCAAGGTCAATGCACAATTGCATTTTATGAATCCCAGTTAATAATAATCTGGGTATAATAAATTTGAAGAGGAGACGGGGGCCTAACGTTTCTGGCAGGGTCAGCGACCTTGGCCTAGAAGACCTAATCGCTCTGTCCCGGCTTTAGACGTATTAAATACCCATGAAATTTTTTACGACACCAATTATGTATTCGTTTGATGGATGATTTTTTACAAGAAAATATAATCGATTTGGGTTACAAAGAGAAATTTAATTACTTTAGACTTATTTAGTTTTTGACAATATTTCATGTCTCTAAATACCACATATTATAGGTTACATTTCCAACAACTCCAGTGATTTATAGTTTCTAAAAGCGATGATATTTAGTTTAAGAACTTGCTATCAAGGAATATAGTATAAGGACCTTACTTGCATCTATGACCTACAGTGGACCTGCTATGACTAATAGCTACTTTCTATAAGTAGCAGTAGAACCGTAACAACCAGTAGCTAAAGTCCAATAGTAGACCTGATATAATTGAGCAGTAACCCTACCATGCTTTATATCGAAGCAAGTAATAAGAAACATCAACAATGTGGCAACATAGATGCGCCCGGGCGAAGCGGCCCGAAGAGCCGTCGCCGCGTAGTGGCTATGGAACAAAAGCCCATATTTTTAGTTACTCAATCCTGTTAAATGAGGTCCTTATATCCCCCTGATGTTTGCGCGAAATCAAATATTTTTCCAAGGAATTTTCGTAGCCGACCATTCTGAGCCTTAGCCTGCTACAGGCCTCGTATGCACCTAGGAAGAGAATAACAGTTTCATCGTTGTTCTCACATTTTGGACAGACAGTCCCATGTACCTTCAAGACACATGGAGACCTACTATGCATCTCAGTTTTGATCAACTATTCAGAAACCAATTTATTCCACTTTTAATTGTTCTTATCATTTGCCTTGACTGTCTACAATTATTACGATTCAACAAATTGTTGTGTTTTCTCTAAACATTAGTCATTGAGAATAGAGCTTATTTAACCGAGTCCGGTAGATCAGTGGTAGAACACTCGCCTTTCGATCTAGAGGTCGAGGATTCAAATCCAGCCGAGGGAGGACCTTAATATGAGGTTATTCCTTGTACCTCACACTCGGGAGATCTTGAATTCAAAACCGGCCAACCCAGCCAGGGTTATACGAGGTTTCCTTGGCTGCTAATACGCAAATGCGGGCTGGTCCCTGTTTCGTCTGAGACAAGTCTCGATTCACGTTTCCGTTGTCGTTCTGGCACGTTCCGTTGCTAGTTCACGAAAAGTCAAGGTTCCGCGGGCTGATGGAGATGAAGGTCAGAAAGACATACTGAGCCTTTATATGTTCGAAAACTTAGTCAGTGAAAGTGAAGCCGGGGCACGAGTAACGTAAGTAACTAGGAACAAAATGCTCGGTTCATGAAGACAGACGTCTCCCAGTAGCATTGCGGAACTTTGACTTTCAGGTCAGGGCAAATGAATGAGTTTGTGCACGTTGACGTCGGGATCGCTAGAGTTCTTTGTTGGGTGGCGCTAGACTAAATGCAGTATAAAATATAAACAAATTAATTGAGCCAAACAATGTGAAAGTCACATATGACTCTATATAGAACTGTATTTATCTAATGATATAAATGATATAAATGTAAAAATTAATAGTAAAATACTGTATGATGCAGCAGAGGCGAGTTTAGCCGCAGTAGAAGAATGGATGTCCGCACACAATTTCATGCTGAATCAAGAGAAAACTCAACAAATTATGATGAGCTTAAAAAATATACAATCAAATAATTGTATTAACATATTAGGAATCAATATAGACTCCAAATTGTCTTGGAAGCAGCATATAGAGAAAATTTTTAGAAAAGAAAGTAGCCTCTTATACATTTGCATTTAGTAAGCTAAAAAAGAATTTGCCTCTTGAAGCATTAGTCATGGTTTATCATGCTATGGTAGAAAGTAGTATTAGTTATGGTTTAATTATTTGGGGACATGTTAATTTGGAAAACCTGTTGGTTAAGCAGAAAAAAAATTTAAGAATAATGACAGGAACAGGATAAAGAGATCACTGTAAGGATATATTTAAAAATTTAAAAATAATGACTGTAGTGAATTTATATATTTAAACAGTATTAGTTTATGTAAAGATAAATATTCATACCTATCCTGTGCATCAGCATAGGTATGAAACCAAAAATAAAGACATGCTAATGATACCGAAGCATAGACTTAACAAATCTATAGTAGGTAAAAAAGTTTTAGGAGTAAAACTGTATAATGCTATAAACAGTAATATTAAAAATTAGCTCCTAAAAAAATTTAATAAAGAATTGAAAACTTTTCTCTCTGAAAACGTTTTCTATAATATAAATGAGTTTTTTGAAATGTAAAGTTTAATTTCCTTTGTGAATATTTGTTTATTGACAAGAACAATGTCACTTTAAGCAGTGATCTCTGATTATTTATCATTTATATCATTTATATAGAACTGTATTTATCTAATGCAAAGTGAAAGGCAACTATCAGATACAAGGGAATAGGTGACCTAAGTTCAGCTATTTCTATAAATCGATGTTTACACAAGTTTAAACATACACTTAAACTAGAAAATTTCATAAATGATTATAAGGTGTGTTGTTTTATACAATTTATAAAAGCATACCTTCACATTATTTTAAAATTTTACATACAAATAGTGTATTTTACCGATCATTTTCTCACCACCTATAAAGTAATTGTCTGCGACCCAATTGTAAGAATAAAAAAAAATTGAGTTGAAATTTGTTTTAGAAGTATCCCTATAAGTAATAGACCAAGAGCCCAGGGGGGTTTTGTTAATAAAAAGTGTAATGGCTGGAACCGGTCTCAATTTTTCGTAAATATCTTCCTGAACAAGGATCTGCAATTCTGCCGACTCGTATCGGATGGGTGTCCCAGGCAGAACGCACTTTAGGGGTCAAAGGTTCTGCCTGGGACACCCATCCGATACGAGTCGGCAGAATTGCAAATCCTTGTTCAGGAAGGTATTTACGAAAAATTGAGACCGGTTCCAGCCATTACACTGTTTGTTAACTTGGGTGGTAAATATGACCTGTAAAGTGCGTTCTGCCTGGACGCCCATCCGATACGAGTCGGCAGAATTGCAGATCCTTGTTCAGGAAGGTATTTACGAAAAATAAACCCGTTTCCAGCCATTACACTTTTTATTAACTTCGGTGGTAAATTTGACATGTAAAGTGCGTTCTGCCTGGGACACCCATCCGATACGAGTCGGCAGAATTGCAGATCCTTGTTTAGGAAGATATTTACGAAAAATTGAGACCGGTTCCAGCCATTAAACTTTTTATTAACAAAATACCCCTGGGCTCTTGGTTTACAATAAATAAGTAAACTGAGTATCATTGCAATACGAAACGTATATTTACTGGTTTTGTTAAACAATAAAAATTAAGGAGGATCGAGTGAGGTCAGTTTCTGGATGGTAACCGCTGGGAATGAAACGAATGTATTAGTTACCTGGGAACGAGCAAAACGGGTCTCAATACGAATTGGACCATAAATTTGATTTTATTGATCTTTAACCTATTTTATTTTTTTATAAAAATAAGCTACTACATACTTGAAAGTTGGACTCCCGCCAAGACACCTATCCCATTAGCTTTTTTTCAACGGTAATTCGTTGCAAATAAACAAAATAAATCAATTAAACAAATTAAGTAACGAAAATTAATAATTAAATCTAATTAAAAAATGGAAATTGCATTTAGATGCAAATATATTCATCATATTTTTTTACATTTTTTTTAAGTAATAAATATTTATTAAAAGATAACATTAAATTTTATTTATAATTTATTTTATTAATATTAAAAATAATTATAAATAATTTTATAATTTACATTTTTTAATGCCTTTATTAAATAAACAAATAATTACACAACTGTAAAATAACATAAATAATGCATAAGAATAAGTCTACCTTGCGCTCTGCGTTGCAGACAGGCACTTCCTTTAATCTATAAATAGCCTTGTTTTTTTGTAGCATTTGTAGCAATTTAACCTAGACAAAATCTTAACATATGTTAGTAATATCTAGTACTTAACCTATGTTTAAATGGAATTTTATAATTCAATGGTTCTTACATTTTACATGGAATCGCCGCAAGGTAATGGAATCACCGAAAGACAAAAGAACCACCGCAAGGCAATGGAACTACTGCAAGGCAATAGAATCACTGCCAGGTAATAGAACCACCACAATGCAATGGAACTACCACCAGGTAATGGAACCACTGCAATACAATGGAACTACTGCCAGGTAATGGAACCATCGCAATGCAATAGAACTACCGCCAGGTAATGGAACCATCACAATGCAATGGAACTACTGCTAGGTAATGGAACCAACGCAATGCGATGGAACCACCGCTAGACAATAGAATCACCGCTAGGTAATGGAACCATCGCAATGCAATGGAACCACCGCAATGCAATAGAACTACCGTTAGGTAATAGAATCATCGCAATGCAATGGAACTACCGCCAGGTAATGGAACCATCGCAATGCAATGGAACTACCGCCAGGTAATGGAACCATTGCAATGCAATAGAACTACCGCCAGGCAATGGAACCATCGCAATGCAATGGATCCACCGCTAGGTAATGGAACCACCACAATGCAATGGAACTACCGCTAGTAATGGAACCATCGCATGCAATGGATCCACCGCTAGGTAATGGAACCACCACAATGCAATGGAACTACCGCTAGGTAATGGAACCACCGCAATGGAATGGAACTACCGCCAGGTAATGGAACCATCGCAATGCAATGGAACATTTAAATCAAACGGAAAACTTAAAAACTGCAAAACGTTTTTACTTCAATGAGGTTGTTTGATATTAATTGAGAGTCTTAAAATCTTTTTATATACAAGGAAGGCATTGCAGCCCTAGAAGTCTCTTTTGGTCTAGAGTTTAGAGGTAAAGACATCGGCTTGATGTCAAATGACTTCGCAAGTTCTAGTTTGAAACGACAACGTAAAGTTTAAATATTTAGTGAGAATGAATAAAAGAATATTACGAGCCCTTTACTTAACCAAATAATTGTGACGCGGAAGTCCATAAGCTAGACCGATATCCTTATAATGCGTGCTTCTCCGCTCTTCGAACTATTTCTTGCTTTTATTTTTTGTTTTTAGTGCTTGATAAAGCGACAAGCCGATAAGACAACAGCTGCTCCTTTCCTTGTTGGTAATTATTTTCAATTTCTTTGAAAGAAAAAACATTTTTAAAACTAACAAAAAACTGAGCTTTAAATGAGTGCAAATAATGTTGCGCATTATGATTTTGGTAAAATTAATGTAGTTTTTTACAATTTAGAAGATGAATTGAAAAATTTGGAGGGAAATGAATAAAAAATAATATTCTACTGCTCAGGTTATAAATCACGAACCTAAATCATAAGCAACACATGTCCATTAAAACTAACAAGCATGCATT
>JACMZG010001893.1:7980659-8034321 GCA_018340805.1 Microvelia longipes
TATCGTTCTACACAAAGTACTAATGTATGTATACGGCATGCCTCAGCATGGTATAGTCATGTCATCCTTTATATCGTTCTACACAAAGTACTAATGTATGTATACGGCATGCCTCAGTATAATGTATAATATTAATGTTATATTCAATTCTTGTAATATTATTTTTTATTACTTATCACTATTAGCGATAATGCTTTTTCGTACTTGTGTCTGTAAAGAAATTAAGTTATTATTACTTTCTGTAATACATACTTTATATAGTTACAATTAATATTCTTATGATATCGAAAAATATAATATTATAACTTTTCATTTAATTGTGTTTGGGTGATTGGCAACAAGTCGTAAAACATTCACGAGGAAATAATTGAGTATCTTTTGACCCCTCAGAGTCACCTTCTATTTTGTTAATTTAATATAAATTAATCTCCTTATTCATTATTGCTCGGCCCCTTCCTGGGTACGGGCCTGTTTTGTTAGTTTTACGTAAGCTCAGCTTTAGCTCCAAAAATAATAACAGTAGAAAAAAGTAATGAATATCGTTGGAAAGCCTGGACATTTATTCTAAAAAAAATGTTTACATTGCTTTTATAAAACAGTGTAATTGATTGTAATGAATTCTAGCGATATAATTTAGTCAGAGACTAGGTATGTGCGTGCTACTCATAGCTAGATACCAATTCTGAAGTTATAAGTCAGTAATAACCAAAGTTATGCTGAAACGTACAATCTATATAAAACAACTCATAAAAATCTCTTTTATATCAATAGATAAGAGAGACAAAAATAATTCAAAAGAGCTTTGAAGGTGGTAAAATAGGTAAGTTGAAGAATAGTTTGCGATGTTGTTAATAATCATTATATTAATCTAGCTGATGCTAACCTTGACTCGATTACCTATTATGTAGTAAATGACTACATGAGCACAATAGAGAGCACAGTTGAGAAAACTATTTTCCTAAGACAATTCACGGAAAGGGAAATTTATAAAAAATAAATAATGTAAATAATTAGTATTAGAATAGTAATAAAATAATTCATTGCCAGGCAGTGGCATAATTAAAATAAGGATCTTGAATGAAGGCAATGACGCATTAAGCTACTTTTCTCACACCATGAACGTTGTATGAGATAGAGAAATAGAAGCAAACTTACCTTCCCATTGTTATAGCAAAGCCAAGAGGCCTTCGGTCTCTTGGCCGCCCTGCGGCATCAAAGCCAAGACATCAAAGCTAAGAGGCTTCGGTCTCTTGCGGCATCAAACCAAGAGCTCGTCCTGCCGCCCTGTGGCATCAAGCTAAGAGCCTTCGGTCCTTGGCCGCCCTGCGGATCAAAGCCAAACCTCGGTCCTGCCGCCTGCGCATTAAATTCGGTCTCTTAGCCACCCTGCGGCATCAAAGCCCCCTGAGCCGCGCAGTAATGCTTGGAATAAATCGTAAACCGTGCAATAAAATATTCTACACCCAGTTCTCCGATTTTCAGAGACGTGATTTTAGTTACCTTTGTCACATCAATATCAAGCACTACCAAGACCTCATGTGTTTCTGTATTTTCAAAGGAAATGCGCTACAACCTTTAAAGAATGCAACCATGAAATCATCTGAGCCAAAAAATGGTGTGCACTGCCAATTTTAGATGCATAGTTTTGTATAACCAGCAGGATATCTATGCGCATTTCCTTTGAAAAATACAGAAAAAAAGAGTTACGAGTAGTGCTTGATAATTGAGTAACTGCTCATGTTATAAAACATAAACCGGATCCTTAAGCAAGAAAAGGATTTTTTAGCGCGCACTCCACAGGAAATTCGCCCAACATGCGGAACACAGCACCATAATTTTTTGCTAATTGAGGAGGGCCGCTTTGTTATATGCCAAATGCACTCATTGTGGGATCCCCTTTGTACAAGATCCTTAAATTCAAATTATAATAATTATTGTAAATATAAAGTTAAAGTAAGGGGTTTTCCGGAATTACTTAAAGTTTCAGGATTAATATCTGTTGAGTTCAGTTGTGCTGGAGGGTAGGGAGTTATTATGGAAGTATCTCTACCTCATGCAACACCCTGGATGTACTTGCTCTGACAGACTTGACAAAAATGCTACACACGTAATAAAACGAGAAAATCAGGCCCCTTAAGTCAAGGACCTTAAAATTATTTTAAATTCATAGGCATTCCGAAATGTTAAGGACCAGTTTCAGCTTATTCGGACCATCCTAAGTGGCGCAATCGGCAAATATCTTCACCAATGATGTATTTTTAAAGGAAATGCAGTAAAACCTTTTAAGACTCACGCTAACTGCGCTTTAAACTTGAGCAAATAATAGTGTGCACTATCATTTTTGGAGGCATAGTTTGTATATAACAAACAGGATAATTATGCGCATTTCTTTTGAAAAATACAGAAAAAATGAGTGACGAGCAGTGCTTCATAACTGAGTACTGCTCAAGTTATAAAACATAAATCGGAACCTTAAGAAAGAAATGGATTGTTAAGCACGCAAACACGCATTCCAAAGAAAATTCGCCTGGCATGAGGACCACCGCGCCACAATTTTTAATTATTTATATGACTTACCATACATTTTTATGCTGGTAACTCCACTGTAATTTTTCCAACAATAGACGTTGAATAATTTTTTAAGACTTATTTTTGACAAAAGAAAATCTTTCAGTGAATTTTATTTTGTGGATTTTTATGTAATACAATTTTTTTCTCAATTTTAAATTAAAAACTCAAGCATACCGAAAAGTATTTCGGGACGCAGAAATTGAGACTGAAATCTGGGACGCCTGGCAACCCTATGAATGTTGTATTTAAACTTTGAATCTAAGGTCATCGTTTCGCAGTCTCTTAGTCTAGTGCAGAAGAATTTGTAACAAGATCAGGAACTTCTTAATGGCACAAGAATCGGAGATGCCTGCGAATCAATGGTATTAACGTATGTACTAGTTAATTTGCATAAGACATGTGTTCTGCGTGCCTGAATCTTATTGGCATAAAACTCCATGCCGGAGTGGAAGTTAGGATGGAAAAAGTCAATCAGTTGGCTAATCGGAAAACAAACTTGATGTTTTTCATGGAAAATGTAAGCGAAGGATTTCTACAAAATATAGGATGTAAAAACCACTTGGGATTATAAAGATTACGTATACTATAAGTTTCATTGAAACGATTGATTATTATCGAAGCGTTAAAGTTGTAGTTGTACTATGTAGTAATTATGCAAACTAATACAACATTGCGTTCGTTTGCAGCGTTGCAATGCTTGCCACCGCGCCTATTTCATGAGTCACGTCCTGCTTTTTTAACCACTAGTTGCATTTAATTTGCCGGCCTGAAATGGTTTCTATTATTAAACCCAACTAGCAAAAAAATAATAAGCAACACTAGTGTTATGATGAGGAGTTGACATTTAGGGTGGTAATAATCCTGCGAGGAAAATACTTCAATTAGTCATAGCGCGAATTCTTCCTTGGGTTTATAGAAAAGCTTACAGACATAATTTCCCGTCTTTTAGCAAATTTCCTTGAAACAATCAAAATAGGATATATATATATAGTATATATTTATATATAGTATATAAGTATTATATATTAAAAGGTATATATATATAAGAGTATTATATAATATATAGGTATATATGGGAAACTTGCTGCAAACTATCTAGAGGGAGGACCGAAAAACCCTAAAAATGAAAAACCAAATTGTTGTGACGTCATTTACCTAGTTTACTGAGGCTAAACTAAGGTTAAAAAAACATTGAAGTTAAGAATTAAAATTTTTCGCCGAGAAAATATATTTTAATAGAACTGGTCCGAAGTTGATAATTTAAGTGACAGAAAAGTCGAAAAAACGTGGAAATAACCAAAAACCAGAAAAACAGTCCTTACACATGATACTTTATGTGCGGTGGGTATTGTTTTCGAAATAAAGGGTTGAGGCTTTGGTGAAATAAATGGTCCAAAGTCGATACAATCGTTTTAACTGACTAAAGTAGTGGTATCTAAATTATTGATTTAACGGGAAAATGTAAAATACGGCCGGTAAACAACAAATTTTGATTAGGATGTCGTAAAATAATGATTGGAGCGTCCAGCTCGAAAGGAGATAAGGTAAGGATTTGCAGTATCTGCCTGACCTGATATTGATAGATTGCCATACCAAAATAGCGAGAACAGTTTGCAGCAGCAACTGACCGGAATACTTTATGACTTGTGGCTAAACCTTAGCACAAACACAGTGACACATCGTCCAGTAGCAGCCTCAAAGTGACATGTTATTACACCCATTAATCCAGAAAATCTGAAGTACCCAAATAATCCCCTTAAACGGGCGAAGTTAAACTTAAACTAAACTTAAGAAAAACGAAAAAGCACCTAACGGAAACGTGTTTACCACGGAACCACCATGAACAACCTGCTCCTTTAACCTTCCCCAAAACCCCGTAAACTTGGGTCTAAACCTAATATAAGAGAAAGCGACAGCAAAATTATTAGTATGTAGTTCTGGCAGGCGAAAGTTCCAGCGAACTGGCAAAAGGAGGTTTTTTTTAAATGTAGTAAATTTCTTGCTGGCGTTCAGTTGGGTTCGGTATGTGTTTAATAAAGCAGAGCAGTAGGATAAGCCCGCAAATTAGCATTTTGGTTTTCTTGAATGTTTTTCATAGAAAATGGGCACGTATTAATACTTAGAGATTATCATTTATAGAGGCGAACAGCATTATTGCTCATACTTGTAGCTCAATTTATGGTATATTTTAGCGCTGACCCCCCCCCCTCCCACATAAGCTATCTCATTAGCGATTTTTTGTCAAAGAAAATTTGCTGATAGAAACAGCTCTATGACGTAATTAACTGTCATAATAAGTTCGAAAATTGTATTAAAAAATTTTACAACGTGGAAAAATAAATAGATGGATTTGGAATTTGACTACAACCTGCATAAGACTAACATATCTTTATTATCAGCATTAGTTAATTGTTTATTGAGTGACTTGTAAATGTTTCTAAAAAATAATTATTGTAACAAGATTTTAATTAAGAAAATCTAATTTATACAATAATAATTTTCAGCTTCGTTATATATTTATATATACCTAATAAACATCTCTTATTAAAGTCATTATAGTTTTACGATAAATAAACTATTATTATAAATTTTGCTTGTGATTTTATTAGGCTATTTAAGTAATTAATTTAATTTAAATTTTTATTATTTTGCACATTAAGTTTTTTATATTATTAACATAACGTTTAAGCGAATTTTCTTTAAAAACAAATCGCTAATGAGATGGCTGGTGTTGAGCGGAAGTGTGCCCAGAATCCGTTTTAGAGGTCCCAAACCACGGAAAAATACGTTTCGTAAAACTATATATATATATATATATATATATATATATATATATAGTATATATAGTATATATTAATATATATATATATATATATATATATATATATATATAATATATATATATATAATATATATATATATAAATATAATATATATAATATATATATATATATAATATATATATATATAATATGTATATATATGATGTATAATGTATATATATATACAATATGATAATATATATATATTGTATGTATTTATAGCGAATTTTTGTAAAGGCGCTATCTTTTGGACAGATGAATATTTTTTTATCATTATCGAATTTGGTACAAAAATCAACCTCGAGAGGGACTTAAGTGGCATCACAGCTTGTTATTTTTACGTAATTTTCAAAGAAAATGCGCTAAAAAGTAGCATAAGCTGAGCTTTAAATGAGTGTAAATAATGCTGTGATGTGTAGTGTATAATCTATGGGATAAATATGCTCCTTTTCTTTGAAAAATTTGAAAAAATAAATAACATGATGTGACTATACTGCTCAGGTTTATTAAATATATATATATATATATATATATATATATATATATATAATATATATATATATATATATATATATATCGAAAAATTTATTGATAAGCAAGAAGCTTGCGTTTCAAAGAAAATTCGCCTGGTTTGCGAACCTCTGCGCTAGAATTATTCTTTAAAATTACTAATTTAACTCAAATTATTTAAAATAATAGCATTAGTAATTCTACATATAAAATAATTATTTCTTTAATAATTTTCTACTTTATAAATTAACAATAATATTAACAATATATATATAATATATATAATATATGTGTGTGTGTGTGTGTGTGTGTGTGTGTGTGTGTGTGTGTGAGTGCGTGCGTGTATGTACGAGTGTTTTATTTCTAGACGTTTCTATGAGACACGATAACTTTAACAATTTAATAATTTAATAAATAACAAAATTTAACCATGTTATTATTTATGAAGCAATTTTTATTATATGACTTGTGTACGTTTTTTAAAAAATTGTGAAAAATCGGAAAACAATCTAATTGATTTGAAATTCGTATACGTAATAAGTATAGCAAGTTTCATTTTAATACGCCTGGTGTATCTATGGTTTTTGTTGGATCATAAAAGTTAAACAGCATTGAGTCCGAAGTAGAGAGGATGAGCGTAGTGAACCCGATGCCATGAGGAATAGTTCCGAGATACCATGTACCCGTTTTTTTTATTTATTTTTAAAAAATAAATAAACAAACTAGGGAAAAAGTTAGCATAGAAAAACAAGGAATTAACATCGAAAGGAGAAGTGAGACACGAAGTGTTAATTAGCACCATTATGCTAGGAGATTGGAAGCACGTGGCACCAGTATTTGCCAGTCATTCTTCTAGTTTAACTCGCTAAAAAAGAAATTATTTTTGTCAGGAATATCTTTTAGAGCTATTTCTCTTTTAACAGATCATCTGGGATTTTTTTATTCAACAAGATTTCAAGCGATTTTGAAACACCTTTGAAAGCTTCCTCCCCATTCCAGCCAGACATAGGACGCTAATAATTAAAATATTTACATCTTAAAATTCATTAAACCATTTTTAAATAATTTCTTTGTATATTGTTTGATTGCGCTCTCAAAACAACTTTTCCGGAAATGCTTATCTCCTTACTCAGCAGGGCTTTTAAATAACTTGTTGCTTGATCTGGATGAAGCGTCAGGAAGTTTCGGAAAATTAAAGAAGCGTCATTTTAAAATAAAAACTCGGTAAGCGATCCTTTTAAGTTTAAGCTCATTATAGCTCACAAGCACCTCTGATTAAGTCATAAATCATATGTGCTTAAAGACACAGCTATGTACTAAGACGCATAGACATAAGTGTTGAAAGACATTGATAAGTCTGTTAAGTCTATTGCCGCGTAAAAGCGCCTCTACACAAAAGCTAAGAATTTTAATACACTAATTTCTTAATTGATCTTATTTAAAAAAAATAGGTATGGGTTATCTCGGAACTTTTCTCACTTGACGGATCGCTTCGTACATCGTCGCAGATTCTGACTTGCTTCGCTCGTCCAAAGAACATGGGACTAATAAAATTTTTATTGCTGTACGACTTCAATCAGAATATTCAGACGGATTCGGACACATTGACAGAGAGACAACTTGGTATTAACTACTGAAAAGGTCTCGAAAACTGAAACGGATAATTCAGGTGAAACCCCAGATTGGGAAAAAACAAACAAATTGATAGCTTATTAACATCTAGGCGCACGACAGAGCCCCAGCCAAGTCTTGCTTTATAATATAAGAAACAAGTTTCATATCCGCAGGGTAGCACTGACCAACCCCCTTTTCTCGAAGCAATATCTCTTGGCTGGATTAACCTAGAAACTTAAAATTTGGCTTGTTATAAAGATTATATCGGAGCTTATATTACTTTAGAAAGTACAGATCTTTATATTTTATAGTTAACGAGATATTTCGCTTTGAAACTGACTAATTTCGACTCTGACTGACTCACTCATAGTTATTCTAAGGCACTTCTAATAATCTTAGCAACATCAAATATGGGATGAAGGTAGGATTTATTAATATAATGCATGGATCAAATGTCAAAGTAGTCATGTTTAATCTGATCCCCTAAATATTGTCTCTGATATGAAATATTAGTGGCTTATAAAGTCTTCATCCACAGCTTATATATCTATATTTGAGCCTGTCAGAAGAGCAGTGGTCCAAGTCCATTTTTTTTATTTTAATTATTGAAAATATTGTTTGTCATTACGAGACTTATCTATCTAAGAAGTAATATGGCTTTAACGTCCTAATTCGGAGTAATATAGTGAAATAAAAACCACTCAACGAAATACCAGGAGTCACCCGTGGTGTAGTGGTTAAAGTACGCGGCCAATACACTGAATGAATAGACTTTAAACTTCCGAGTTTTATTTAGTCATGGGTTCAATCCCAGTACAGACCTCTGGGATTTTTATGAGAGGGATAAAAATTCTGCGAACCACGTCCTTCAGAAGGGACGTAAAGCCGGTGGTCTCGAGCCTGTGCGTTGTCAGGTACTCGTTAAAGATCCCTTACTCTAAATGAAACTGGGTATAGGCAAAATTTAGGACCCTCATAGTAGATTCATTATAATACATTATTTATTATTGCTTTTGTTTTTGTTTTTGAAATATGTTTCTTCATTAAAGTTAAAATACTTTAGAAATACAATACTGTTTCTGCCTTGTAGTTTAAAGTGTGTGGAGGTTTGGTTTAACAGTGGAGGCACGTGATGTTCCTAGTTTTCACTAGACTATAAGAGTCAGTGAAAATATGTATGATTGCTTGATAAAGCATGAGAGGAACCATAAAAATTCACGGCTCCTCTGTCTAGATTAGATGAAATATACCTACATTTGAAATTAAAAGGATTAGAACACTATCTTAGGGGTCTGGCAAAAAGGGCCCAACAACATGGCCTACTTGCCTGGTAGTTACTGCCACTCCTCCATATTACTACTACTCAACAAAATACCACGCGTTGGAAGGAATAATATTATAAGTACAAAACCCCTCCTACATGGAGGGGGATGGTATTCCAGTAAAATACACAGTAATTATCAATTTTTAGACCGACTAATCTTCTAATCTTGAGTGTTTTCATCTGAAAACACTGATAAATCTATTCATTTTTTTGCAAAAATTAAATTTGACCTTTAATTTCAAAAATGGTCGTGTTAGTGAGAGGCCCGTTTATTAATTTCAGTATGAAATGAAATTTCAAGATTTCCTGAAAAGGAATATACAGAAAATTCTACGAAAAATTTTTTGACATTTTTATTTTAGGTCAAACACAAAACTATTAACACCTGAATGTTAGTAAAAATGCAGTAACGCCAATGTTCATCTGACCGGCTTCTTTGTAACATGGCCATATATGTCTAACAATATATAAGTAATATATCTAACATTATATAAGTGATATATTTTTCTTAAATCTTTATCAAACATGTTAAAATATTTAATTAATTAAATTCAAATAGCACATTGTTGGTTACAATAGGAAGAATCCTTTGTTATACATATTTAAGAAAACAAAATAAGTTATGAAGGGCTCGACCAAAGTCGCCATATGTTAGCCAACGTTTTGGCTTAAGTAAATTATATTTATATTATTTATATATTAGCTTAAATTTATATATATATATTTTAAAGTAGAAAGTAATAATAATGCTAGGTATAATATTATAAATAGCAGAAGGAAGTAAATATGGACAATGGAATCAATTTGTGAATCTGTCAAAATGTTATTGTAATTAATATGAAATTAGTCGACATGGTCTAGGCATGGCTTTTTATTTTAAAGGCTGGGAATATAAGGTTGTAAAAGTTGTATGTGTGAAAGAAAATAGTTAAGATAGCAATGCCATCTAAATTTATCAATAATCTTTTACTATCTGTGGCATACATATAGATGGACCAAAAAAGACAGGAAGTAAACACTTTCAAAAACTATACATCTGATGTTTAGCAGAGAAGTAAATCGAAATTACTTACAAAAAAGTGAGATCCCAACAAAAGCATACCAAGTAAAAATGCGGCCAAGTCTTGCGTAAAAAGATGTGATATTTGAGTATAGTCAAGTCTATAATTCTTTTTTATCAACTTAATGATGTTTACTCAAAAATATCTGCACAATATCCCCCCCCCCCCCCACCTAAAGCCTCAACAGAGAAATTGGCGATGGCAAGATTACTCTTGGCATTAACTCTAATAATAATGTTACTTCTTGCAATATCTTATTATTGCAAACTATCTGCAATACATAACGAAGAAATTAATGATTTATTAATTTCACCACTGCGTTCTTGCCAAGTCGCAAAGTTCTCTATTGAATCATTAGTGTGGATACTCTACAGATATTATGTAAACACCAACATTTTTATTAAGAAGAAGTAAAGATTAGGTGAAAACTGGGATATGAAAACATTTCACGCCATACTTGGAATGGTTTTGTTGGGATTAAGTATTCTCAAACCATTATTATCATAATTATAAAAATTTAGTCGTATTGTTTGCATTCTTAATCTATCTGGGTAGTATAGCCTGGACTTTAAATGCTTGGAGCTTTTACGTCAAAGGTTATACTCGTTTCTCAGTACCAGGCAATTTATCCGAGGTTTTCGGCCGATATGTGTAAGGTCTTATTACTGACGTACAATTATTGACGTCATTCCTCTAATATAAGAACCTTTAATTTGTGAGGAGATTTTCTGAGATAGATTTATCGATTTACCTCAGGGTAATTTAAAGCTTTGCCAAGATTCGACCTGGCGGGGAGTAGTCGTGCTAGACGTGGGGTTTTCTGGCCACCACACAGGATATGGGATGTGTAATTGAAACACATCGCTAATAATAGTGGAAACAGATGACTCGAGGCACGCCAATACTAACCACCTCGATAACAAGTCTCTCTCCTCTCTGCCTACCATAATATCAGCAATAAATATTATCTGGGAATCCCAGAGAAAAATATTGTAGATTCAAACTATATAATTTTAAATGTAAATTGGATATGAGAAATAAAAAGAAAGTTTTAATTATTTTACCATTTTCTTTCAATAGCGAAAGCAAGTTGATTGCGAGAATGACGGCTTTAAAGGTCCTAACTTTGCATCGGTCGCTATCCCGCTATGAGTTTTCGTGTCAATGTTTAGATGCTGTAGAATTTTATTTCATTAAATGCTCAAGATCAAGGAAAACGACTTGCCAGTCTCCACACACGAATCCATATTCTTGTAATCTTTATATAATGATCTATGAACCCGGAGCTAGCTAATTTTTAGGTCTAATTTGCCCCCCCCCCCCCCCCCCCCTCATGCGCAAATTTTTAAGGTTTCTATGGTCAATAGCTATCTTTGGTTAACCAAAATTAACCACCTTCAACTACAAAAATAACCTCTAATTGACCCAATAATACATCCTGAAAAGAAGGTTAGGTTAATTTTAATATTTTGGTTATTAATGGAAAACCATGCAAAGAAAAATGAAGCAACTAACTCGAGTCTGAGGTTACACTTCAAGAGCTCAATCCCGGAACATGCTAGGATAAACCAAAACATCAAGTAATTCTGTGTGTGTTGGTCGTTTTAAAGGCCTAACAACCATCCTAAGTTAACTTAGGATCCTTGATGTCCCTTAGTCTTATTCTAGATATTGCTAAAAATTGTACCTAGTATTAAAAGAATTTTACTTTTTATTTAATTTTTTGTGTACGATAATTTATAAAAAGGGAAATAAAGATTTATTTATTTACTTAAAGAATGCACTGATTCAACCAGAGGATTCCGGGAGACTCCAGTAATAGACAGTAAAATGGAACAAAAAATACTATTTGCTTTCAATAAACCATCTAACATTAGCAGAAAGAGAAAGAAAGGCAATGTACTTATTAGAATCCTACGACTTAATACAATCCGATACTGCTATCGAAATGGTTAATATAAAACAATTAAATAACATTCTAGCAAAATAATTAAGAAAAATATATCTAAACCAGGCGAATCCAAAGTCAGAAGAAAGATACGCGAGTGAAAGAAATGCAGAACAGGATTCTGCTCTCTATCAGGATGCAATTCTCTACCATTTTCATACTTTCCCTCATACTTTCCCCATGAATGAGGGAAAGTAAAAATTACAGTATGAATACTTTAATTTAATTCTTGGCATCGATTTGAAATTTGGGACGGAAATAGCAGTGTATAAGACTAACAAAGCAACTAAATTTCATCTCATCAGCAATAGTTCAATTTTTATCAAATGCCATGTATACGTTTTTTTTTTTAAATTAAAACAAATTTTATGATTATTTGATATCCGCAACGTAAGCGCTCAAAAGTCTTACAAACTTTAACAGTAAAGAAATTTCTGACTTGGCAAGAACGCTATATCGAAATTAAAAATAGGATAAATAAATAGGTAATACCAATTTTTTTAAAAAAAAACCTTCAATATTATTAGAGGAAGAAATTCATGATTAAATAATTTTACCTCCGCGTTCTTGTCTCGTCAGAAATTTCTTTACTGTTAAATTTTGTAGGGCTTTTGAGCGCATACGTTGAGGATATCAAATAATCATCAACTAAGATGGCTAGATCATCACAGTAGAGTAGGACGATGAGAACAAGGTCACCGATAGAAATTCCATGGAGTCCATGCTCTTTAAAAAAGTTGACAATGTCAGCAATGAATAGCAAAAATAATAAAGCACTAATTGAGTCACCCTCTAATACTCCTCTAGTGACATCGGTATCATCGCTCTGCTCACCATCTTGTTCAACAACACAAGTAGCATTTCCATAAAAACACATTTACACTCTAATAACTTTTGTGCGGATGCCAAGTTCGTAAAGTTTTTGCCAGAGCAAAGAGTGGATTAATGAGCTGAAAGCTTTACCAATATCAACAAAGACTATAAACAAAACTCTACCTTTCATTCTATTATGATAGTTAACAGCGGTTTGTAAAGTAAAAAGATTATCAAGGCAGCCTCTACCTTGCCTAAAACCAGACTGTTCTTCAGGAATTATTGAGTATGTTTCTGCCCATTTAGTAAGTCTGCTGGCTATATAGAGGTAAAAAGCTTTGCAATGCACGGTATGAGTGCTATACTTCTGTAGTTGTTTGGGTCTAAAGTAGATCCTTTTTTATGAATCATATTAATTTTAATTGTGCTCCATGATAAAGGTGTCTTTCCTTCTTGGAATATTTGGTAGAATAGATGTAATAAATGACACTCCCACTCTGGAGTCAAATGAGAATAAAATTCATAAGGAATTTGGTCAAGTCCGGAAGATTTTCCTTTCTTACAAGAAAGTATAGTTTGTTGTAGTTCTTTCAGTGTGAAAGCTGAATCTAGTTTAGGTATAAGTAAATCATTTAAATGTATTTCACACTGGATTTTAGGTGGATATATTCTTAAAGTATTTAGACCAGTTTTCTAAATTAATTTTATGTTGTTAAATTTTGATAGGTTTAAGGCTCTTGACAGTTTGCCAAAATGATTTGGTGTCTTCAATGTTATTTAGTTTTTCTATGACTTCTTGGTGAAAGTTGGCTTTGGCAGTTTTGATTTCATTTCTATACTTCAATTTGCTGTTTAAAAAATGTAGGACAGTTTTTTTACTAAATTTAGATTTCTTCATTTTTTTGCGAGACCATCTAAGGTTCTTTTTGTTTTAACGACATGACAAATTAAACCATTTATCTTTACGGATGTTTTTTCACCTATATGAGATACTAATTTTCATACCTGAGTTATTGGCAGAGTCCTTAATGGCTTTCTGCATGCTTTCATTCAGCTCACATGCGTTAATTATTCCATACCATAAGTAGTTTGTTGAATTTAGGCAATTTTGGTATACCTCTTTCTCGGAGTCAATCCAATTATATCTTATCAGAGAAAATGGTTTGGAAATTTTTAACGACATGTTAACAGTATCATTTAGTAAAATAGAGCAGCCCCAGTGGTCAGAACTATCTTTTACACTAATTATTTTCATATCTTTAATTATACCACATGTATTTGCATTGATCCAAACATGGTCAATAACACTTTTTCCTAGTGAGCTTATATAAGCATAGCATGGAGGATAGTATAATCTGGTTCGCCCGTTACAAATTATAAATCCTATTCTTTCCATCATGGCTACCAAGTTTTTTCCTCGTTTATTCAGGACAGTATCCATACTCGCTCTATGTTCGTAAATTTCATAGGATTCAAACATGTTGTCATCATACTGATTAAGGTTGAACATACGTCCGTTGAAATCACCAAGTAATATTACTATATATATATTATATAATATTTATAATATTATATAATATTACTAGCGTAGTGTGAAAGGTCAAGTTCTCCTATGAACTCTGAAATATGATTTTTCTCTATTTGGACTGCAAGCCATAGGTTAGTTTTACACAAAAGGTTTGATTTGGGGTGTCTAGGTATAAAACAGCTAGACCACCACTAGCTCTTCCTAAGCTTTTTTCTTTTTGAGCTGATGAATGCCAAATATTATATTTATTTAGGCATGGTGGTAGTTTGGAGTTATCAGTGTAAACCCATGTTTCACTCAGGCAAATTATGGCATATTCTTCCAGTTTTTCATATTCATATTGATCAAGATTAAATAGGTTTGACATACCTGATAAGTTCCAAAAAAGTATTTTAAAGTTTTCTTCTGTTATGTCCCTTGGAGTTGAATGGGTAGGGGAAAATTCTTGCCTTCATTTTTTTGAACTAGGGGTGTTTCACTTACAGCCTGAAAGTAATCAGTTATGTTTTTATTTTTGTTCGTATTTTTTTGGATGAATCTGGAGGAGACTCCGTAATTAACTGTTTTTTTGTCGCTCCATTTGTTAGAGGTGACGTGAGGGGTCTCATGGTTCTATTTGATGAGTGTTTTTAGGTGTTTGGTGTTGTTTGTTACTTGCATTTTGAATCCTCCACTTCTTGCGTTGCTCTCTTATTTCTGAGGGTAGGTCTTCTTGAACAAAAATACCTGAATCCTTCAATTGAAATCGGTTTTGGAAAATAGTTTTCTTGGTTTTGATGATGAGAAAGCTAGAGAGATAATACAAGGTGTATTGTTACCCATTCTGTATGATTCATCTATGTGAGACTCGTTTACATCAAGTTTATCGGCAATTATTTTGAGGATAACGTTCTCCGTGTCCTCATTTTCTTCCTCTGGTACACCAAACCACATTAGATTTCTAATTCTGTATCTTTTCTCGTTTCTGATGACCCTTTTATGTAATCCTGAAGTCTGAGATTGAAGGTTCTGGATTTGTTTGTCGTATTTAGTGACTATATCGTCAATCTTAGAGTTTAATACATCTAGAATTTGGAGTTTATTTAGTATTTCATCAAGTTTGTCACCCATTTTAAAATAAATTGATGTCTACTAACTAAATTTGAAGAAAAAAAATAATAACGTTAATTTCGGAGAACGTAGTAGATAAGGATGTTTGTTCTAAATCTTCTTGTTTTTCTTGGCCTTCTTCTTATTCTTCACGTTACTTGACCAATGAGCTGCTGGAATATGTTCTTATCAAGAAATTACGTCACAAAATATCTTGTTTTAACTTTTGGAAAAAAAAATATTTTTTTGATACGAAAAATTGACGGCAACCTACCTGAATCATCCGTTTCATTTTGATTTCATTTGATTACTAGATGTTACAAATTTTAATTAGTGATGGTTGCTTGGGGATCTTAAGTTGAAAAATTCTTCACTACTCCACTATTATCTCAACTACCTGATTTTATGTGAAACGGAAATGTTAAAAACATTCTTTATTTAAAAAATAAAATAATAAGTTAAATTTAAAAATTCAAAAAGTATATATCATCACAAAGAAGAATCTATTTAGTGAGTTTAGTAATTCCTTTTACTGTGCTCACTTTAAAGTCAGAGTTTTAAAGTGCATCATTCTAAGAATAATCTTAAACAGTATAAATAGTCTTTTTTCTTAAAGAGGTTTTAAAAATAGATTTGTTGTAAGTAAATATAGAATGAAGTAATATGGAAATAAGGTGATGCCTAAAACTTGAAATGACCTTAACATTATTTATAGACAAACAACCAGCTTATCGACGAACTCCTAGATCCCGTCACCAGCTCTCAGCTAGAACAAACACATCCTTTCATAATGAACTATTTCTTCATATTTTTTTACTATTGTACCATATCTCGAATAACATGAGGAGAAGCGATGTAAATATAAATATCATGACTTGACAAAACACGCTTACTTCTTCCATCAAATTTCCACGTTTCGGCACCTAAAGATTGCAACAGTAAAAAACATGATGAAAATACGCTAAAAAGTATAAGTGGGCGTTGGAGTGCTCGAGAAGACGTCATGCAAGTAATAATTAATTCCTACTATAATTGATATGTGTGACTAATTATTTCATTACTTTTACTTATTGATTTATTGTAATTATTCAATAATAGATTCATATTGATTTAACATAGAAGTTTCATTTTAATAAGCATAGATATATCAATAATGATGACGAGTTTTTAGCTGGTAACTTAATATTCCCACCCTAAATGTTTAGTATTTCTCATGTATTTGGTCATGTTTCTGTTTTTCTTATCAAGTTTGTTATTCAAGTTATGCTGTCAATATTTAAGCAGTCTATGTAATAATTTATAATCAAATTTTCTTTTGTTTCTTTGTTTTGTTCAATTGTCAAATCTTTGCGATTGATAAACTTTGTAACAAAGTAACCTCAAGTAAGAAAATAAATAAATACTCTGTTGAAAATTTTCTGTCATTAACCACAGGTTTTTTCGACTTTTTGGTCATTTAGAGTGGTCTTATCGACTTCGGACCAGTTTTATTCAATTCAAACATAAAAACCACCACCATTTTCCCGGATTATATTAAACCACATCCTACTCAGAATTACTATTTAAAATGTTTTTTAACATGCTTTTATTACATAAGACATCATTACAATATATGTTAAGACCGATTCCACGCTCTAAGAGTTTTAAATCCAACGGAGGGCCCTCGCCAAGTTCTTAAATAAGCATAATTAAAAAGTAATATATTAGTACAATGTATAGTTAACATAAGAGACCTTCGGCCTCATGCCCGCTCCACTTCTACTACCCTACTGGATAATTAACCTATAGTTTGACTGTTAGATATTTGATGTTTAAATTATTATTATAATGTCATGTTATGTCAAATAATATATCAGTTTTGTAAATACCATTGAAGTGTCCAGTATAATTAATATTAAAAATCTAACGGGTTATGGGCCCAGGAGTTAAAGTGTAAAAATAGTAGTAAAAAAGTACCTAATAAAAAAAAAAAAAAAAAGATAATGGGTAAAGAAGAAGAAAATATTATAAAATTGATTAACAATGAAAATTATCAACACTGGAAATTCCAAATAGATATATTTTCAAAGCCGAAGGAATTTTTGAAATAGTAACAGGTAAGAAAGTATATGAAAATTTAAGGTTAGAACCAGAGAAATCAGAATGGAGATTAAATGATGCTAAAGCTCAAAAATTAATAACAACTACTATTGATAAAAAGTTAATTTCCCATATCCTTACATGTAGAACATCTAAAGAAATGTACGACAAACTTAGTAATTTGTTTCAACGAGATACAGAACAACAAGTTTGTTCTTTAATGCAAGAATTTTTTAACTTAAAATTTGAAGAAGCTGAAGGAATTTCGACCTACATTTCAAAATTAGAACATATTGCATACAGATTGAAATCTTTAGAAGTTGAGATGGATGATACAATGTTAATAGGAAAAATCATATCAGTATTGCCTTCAAAATACAAACATTTTTCAAGTGCCTGGGAATCAACAATTCAAACAGAAAGAACATTGTCAAATTTGACAGCAAGATTATTAAATGAAGAAATCAGACAAAAAGATGAAGCTGTAGATCTAAAACTAAATGCATTTAAAGTTGGAACAGTAAGACTGAAGATAAAATTAATAAAACTCAAGTTAAAATAAAGATGAAATTCGTAAGTTAAAATGTTTCAGATGTGGAGGTCCTCATTTAATAAAATATTGTAAAACTAAACTTTTTGTAAAATTTGCAAGAAAATTAATCATACAGAAGAAAATTGTTTCTTCAGAAAGGATAAAAGAAAGAAGAAGCTCATAGCAAAATAGCATTCAAAGCATCGTTTGAAAATATTCCTCGAATAAGTGAATGGATAGTGGACTCAGGTTGTTCTACAACAATGGCTGGAAGTAGAAAAATCATTAAAAATGTGACACCAGAGATGTTGACATAACTTCAGCAAAGAAAGGAGCATCCTAAAAGCAACTGGTAAAGGAATTTTAAATATAAAATCATTAAATATGCAGTTAAATTCAGTCTTATATGTACCAAATTTAACAGACAATTTACTGTCAGTAAGTGAATTTACAAATAATGGAGGAGAAGTAATATTTAAAAAAGAAAACGTTTATTTAAAAAACAAAAACCAAGTTATATTAGGCCAGAAAGATAGTCGTGGTCTGTACAAAATATCTCTAGAAATTAGTGATGATGAATCTGTATTCTTAGCCGAGAAGATTGTTTAAAAATATTCATAAAAAGTTAGGACATTGTTGTGTTGACAGTATTTATCAATTAGAAAAAATGTCAGATGGATTAAAACTACCAAAACGTAAGGAAGATTTTTCTGTGATGCTTGTGTAAAATCAAAATTGACAAGAAAACCATTTAAAACAATAAGATCTAGAGCAACAAGACCTTTAGAAATTGCATTCCGATGTTGTGGACCAATAGAACCTGCAACGTGGGATAATAAAATTACTTTGTAACAATCTTGGATGATTACACTCATTTCGCTATGTGTACCCGATCAAAAATAAATCTGATGTTCCAGAAGTAATTAAAGAATATGTTGAAGAAGCAGAGGCAAAATGGAATTTAAGAGTTCACAAACTTAGTCAGATAATGGTGGAGAATATAATTTCAAGAGAGTTTATAGACTGGTGTAAAAAGAAGGGCATTAAAAATGAAAGAACAATACCTTACACTCCAGAACTAAATGGTAAAGCAGAAAGATTAAACAGAACATTGCTAGAAAGAGCAAGAGCAATGATTTTTGATTCAAGTTTACAAAAATGTATGTGGGGTGAAGCAGTTTGTACTGCAGCATTTCTCTTAAACAGATGTCCTAGTTCAACTGTTGACAAAACACCTTATGAACTCTGGTACGATAAAATACCTAATGTATCTAATCTTGAAATTTTTGGATCAGAAGTATATGCAAAACAATTAGGTAAACTTAAAAAATTAGATCAGAGAAGCAAAAAGTATATTTTGTTGGATATGGTGTACATGGTTATAGATTGTGGGATGCTGAAAAAAGAAGAATAATAATCTAGAGATATAAAACCTGTTCTAAAAGAGAAAATTGTTCACGAAAATATGAAGGAAAATAAAATTTTAGAAATAAATAATTCAGTCGAAAATAAAAATGATGAAGAAAACATAAACAATTTTTGTGCTGCTGACATACCAAGAAGCAGTATCAGGTAACGATAAAGAAAATGGATAAAAGCAATAGAAGATGAGAAAAACTCTCTTATGGAAAACGAAACTTGGGAATATATAGATCCTAAAGAAGCTGGACAAGAGAAAGTACTGTCTAGCAAATGGGTGTTAAAATAAAAGATAGCGGTAAATATAAGCTAGGTTAGTTAAGAGGATTTGAACAAACTGATGATTTTGATAATAATTTTAGTCCAGTTGTAAATTTTACAGCCATACGACTAATGTTATCTATTGCAGTAAGAAACAATTATCACATGAAACAATTTGATATAAAAACGGCTTTTTTAAATGGGTTTGTAAAGGGTAATGTATATATGCATATACCTGAAGGGTTTGATATTAAAAATAAAATTTGCAAACTTTAAAAAAGCATTGTATGGGTTAAAGCAGCGCCTCTAAGGTGGAATGAAAGATTCACCGAATCACTTAGAAAAATGGATTAATTCAGTTAAAAAGTGATCAGTGCATCTTTAAATCTACTGATGGATCGCTAATGCTTGCTATATACGTTTGATGGATAGCAATAAGTTATAATGTTTCAAAAATAGATGCATTATTAAATAGTATAGCCAAAGATTTTGAAATAGTAATATCTGAAAAAATTGAATCATTTTTAGGAATAGAAATATCTGAAATTGATGATGGACTAAAATTAATCAAAAGAAATATACAGAATCAATACTTAAAAAATTTGGAATGTTTGAATGTAACCTGCTGCAATACCTATCACAAATCATGAATTTAACAGCATAACAAGTGATAAATCATCAAATTTCCTTATCATGAAGCTGTTGGCTCTTTACTATATTTAGCAAACAGGACTAGGCCAGACATAGCTTATGCTGTGAGCTATTGTAGCAGATTTATATCAAAACCAAATGAAACTAATATTAACCAAGTAAAACAAATATTTAGGTATCTAAAGGGAACTTTAGGAGATGGAATAAATATTAGGAGGGGACCAGAGCCAGAGCTTGTGGCATATTCTGACTCTGACTATGCTGGATGTGAAAAAACTAGAGACGAAGCACGACAGGTTTCATTATCTACTATGGTACTCCCATAACATGGTGTTCAAGAGACAACCAATTGTATCACTGAGTACAGCAGAAGCTGAATATATTAGCGGCTGCTGAATGTGGAAGGAACTAACTTATCAAAAGTTCCTTATCGAAGAACTTCTTGGAAAATCTTTAGGTGTGGCAAAAATGTTAGTAGACAATCAAAGTGCCATTACCTTAGTAAAAACAGGGGTATTGAATAGAAAAAGTAAACACATTGATGTACGTTACCATTACTTAAAGAAAAAAGAGGAATCAGGCTTAATAAAACTAGAATATTGTCACACTGAAAATCAAGTGGCTGATATTTTAACAAAAACCTCTTTTAAAAGTAAAATTTTTAAAATTCAAAGAAAAATTATTAATTAAAAGTTTTTCAAAGTTAGTTTATTTAGCTTCTTTATATTTAATATTTATATTAAATGTTTGTTTGTTTGGTTTGATAAAAAATAATAATAATTAATTAAAAATTAAAAAAAAAAAAAAAAAGGAAAAAGAGAGGGTATGTTAGATATTTGATGTTTAAATTATTATTATAATGTCATGTTATGTCAAATAATATATCAGTTTTTTGTAAATACCATTGAAGGTCCAGTATAATTAATATTAAAAAAATCTAACGTTGACATCCTACTGGTTCATATAAGAGGCACAATACAACAAAGTCATAAATGTATTAGTCGAAAAACGAGACTTTTCACACAAAGATGTATATTCCTAACGTTAACTCCAGAACTAAACCTGAAAGTCAAAAACATAATACGTAGTAAATAATAACTAAAACTGTAAACATGGCGAACTAATTTTTTAATTAGTTATAATTAATTATTTAAACTCATTTTCCAGCCGTAAGTAAATAAAATAGTATATGCTACTATGCAGCAATGGATACAATGCCGACTCGTGTCAGCAATTACCTGCATCGGCTCTACCTCTGCAGGCAAATCGCCATTTGCCTGACTCGGCTACGCCTCGTCAGTAAATAGGTTAATTACCTGCCTCGGCTGGAAATTTCCGTATCCTGCCCTTGTCTAATTTATAAAACCTGTTAGCAAAACTCAATATTGCTGCCTAGTAGCATAAGATACTATTATAATCAAACTTGGTACAAAAAACAATCTTTGGGAGGACACGCACCCTATTAAAAACCAGGTTTTTGTGACGTCATTAACCTGGTTTGCAGAGTCAAAAAAAAATTCGAAAAAGTCAGTAGATTTAAGGTTATTATTTTTCGCCGCAAAAAAGGTCCTTATTTATGTTTTGGGCGTTGAAGCGAATAAAACCGGTCCAAAGTCGCTACGTCTAAATTATCAAAAAAATCATGGTAAGTTACCGGAAACCAAAATTACGGTCGCTGAAAAATAAATTACGAGTTGAGTGTCGTTTTCAATGTTTTTTGGAGAGCTCGTAAGAATGATGATTTTTTTTATCATAAGTTTATAACTACAAAATAATTCTGGCGTGGTGGTCCACATTCCGGGCGAATTTCCTTCGAAATGCGTGTTTCCGCGCTCTACAATCCATTCCTGTTTAAGGTTCCGGTTTATGCTTTATAACTTGAGAAATCAACGAATTATGAAGCACTACTCATAAACCATTTTATCTGTATTTTTCAAAAGAACCTTCAAAGATAAACACTAGCTGAGGTTTAAACTAGTGCAGACATCAAATGGACAACAAATTTTAGAGGGATAGTTTTGTATAACCATAACAGGATAATTTCCTTTGAAGAATATAGAAAAATGAGCTTGATAATTGAATAATATATTTTTTATTTATTATTGTATACTTACGTCTAATAAAAAGTTTATACGCCAGAAGAACCTGCAAAGCTACTTATTTCAACAATAAGAAACTTGTCATAAATTGCCCAATGTGTAGTCGATTAGCTTAAATGCTTATTAATGAGGTGGTGTCAAGCTAATAGTCCAATCCTTTGTTTATTGCCTCACAATGTATTGGTTTCTTCATCATTTCATTGACGGCAATACCTCTAATAGATTCTTTTGTTGTTTATGCTTAATAAATAATCATAATATAAACACAAACAATTCTACAATTTTATTTTTTCTGTTTCTAGTACCGATTAAGTTTATTTATGGTAATTATTATTTATTCTGTCATATATTTTATACCATATACAAATGTGAGACCTTTGGTCCGTTGTTTTGGTTCTATTACATTCATTGTATTGCTTTTATTAGTAGTAAGAAAATAACAATTTATTAGGGTTTCGAAGATAATCTTCGAAACCCTGAAGGTACTTACTGTAGAGCTGTTTGTCCGATTTCACATCTCAGGAACTACAATAGCTAGGAAGTTGAAATTTGGTACACACATGTGTAACTATTTTATCCAAAAACAGGAAAAATAAAGCCAACTATTTAGCATGTGCATTTGTTCATTTTTGAGCGAATGTTCACAATGCAAAAAATAAATACTTTTTGAAAAAATCGTTTGGGGTATCAAATTGTAGGTATTTAACACTTTCCCGGGGACGGCACCTTTAAAATATATAAGGGGACTCGAGGAGTTGTTTACAGGCTCAAAATCCGTTTCAAGCATAGAAAGAAGTTGTTTGCAGCAATAAAAAAATCTTTTTTAGAGAGGCACCCCTCCAAAAAATTATAGGGGAACCTGACCAAAATTTTATTCTCATGTCAAAAAAAAGTTTTATTCAGAGCATTTCATTGAGCAATAATGAGTTATTATTGGGGATTTTTCCATATTTTTAGGACAACTTCATAGGGATAAGGTAAGAGGGGACAAACATTTTTATGTGGTTTTTTATGTCTTAGGTAGTGTAATGGTCACCATTTTGAAAATAAGAAGCATATTTGTGGTCTACCCATTAAAACCTACACTTCGATACGCCACTTTATTATTTTTTTTAAATATTTTTTTTTGCGTTTGTGCGCATTGGTTGGCGTATGTGCGCATTGGTTTATAAATCAAAATATGCGCATGTAAAATAGTAGTTATTTTTAAAAAAAATTGTAGCACAAAATACATCATGATATCATATATTGTACATGGGCATCGAGTTTCAACTGCCTAGCAAGGACAGACAGACGCAAGACAGTATTTGGGGTTCGGAAAATTATCTTAGAAACCCTAATAATAAATAATAAAGAAAAACAATCAATACATAAGATAATTGTTCTGCAGCGGATGCAAAGCAAGGCCCTTGTTTTAATGCTGGTAACATAGAATGGTTTTGTATTAGTTAATAAAAAAATAAACAAATCATATAACTAACGATAAACTTGACACAATATAATTGTGCGAGAGACATTTTGTCAATTATTAATGTTTCGCAAAACTCGGTAGTTGTAGCATTTCCAAAACATCATATGTCAGGAAATGGACAACAATAAATGGTTACCCTAGCCGGGTTGAAGGTGACCACTGTCTCTAGCTCAGTGGAGACGGGCATGGGTAGTAATTACATATAATTGTCTTTCTATTTCAAAATTCGTTCCTAGGAAGGAGTTAGAGCGCCATGTTATTTTTAATGGGGAGAACTTAGAACCAAGAAATACTAATGCCACTGAGGTAGTTCTCAATTGGCGGATATTTAGGGCCAAAAAAATAAAATACTCGGATATCAGCCCTCCTAAAAAAAATAACGAAAAATATAGGGCACTGGGCCCAAGCATACGACAGAAGAGATCCGGCCCCTGACAGAAATAAAAAAAACAGATTGATATTAAGTATCACGAGAGTAACACTCATAGATATAAGTTTATTTTATAATAACAAATACAAACAAATTAGCAATTTTTTAAAAAAAATTAACTCTTATACTCAAAAAAATATAAATTAGAAATAAAAAAACATACAAAAGTCTTTGCATAAATTTAGAAAAATAAACAAAAATTATAACGATCTAATTATTTATTTTAGTAAAATTAGTATATTATTAACTTAGTTTTAATATACCATAAATTTAGGTTTAGTTAATAATGCATAATTTTGGTTAGGTATACAGTATACATTTAAGTTAATTTTTATAATCAAATTTTTGTTTAGATACAATAAAGTTTAAGGATCTTATGCGTTTTAAGTATAAGTTTAACATATATTTATATACTTAGATGCTACAAATTATAAATTTTAATCTTATGATGGTGTCAGAGAATAGTCGACCGATTTAACATACAAAAGGTACCTGTATTAAGAATGGTCCAAATTAATTAAAAAAACAAATTAAGATATTTCTTTCTGTAAATCCAATAAAGGTACGTCTATCCAAAATAACGATCATCAGACCTCTAACTATTCAGACCATTAATTAACTTGTGGACGAACAAATAGCATCTACTAGTTGGTTGTATCATCTGGACACAACCAACTAAAAACCAGACGCCATATTAGTCCATACGTTGTACAATCAATAATATTTTACGTTGTACAGAAAATAATATTTTAACGTTTCCCTCTATTATTATTTTAGAATCTTGCAAGCTGGTTAAAAAGTATCCTGAAAAGTTCTGTACACACTCAAATGTACATAATGTCAATACAAGAAATAAGATGAATCTTTACCCTACTAAATGTAGAACTTCAATGTTTCAACAGTTACCCTTTAATTTAGCCATAAGTTGCTACAATAAATTCCCTTTGTCACTAAAAAGTATAGAAAAGATGATCTCGTTCATAAAAAAAGCAAAAAAGTTTTTAGTTGATCAAGCTTTTTATTCCATTAAGGACTTCGTGTGATTTTATGTGTTATATGTTTTATTTTTAAGTTTCCGTAAAAGTTTTATACTCTGTAATTGTTATATAATTTGTTTTAAGCTATTGTAAATTTTGACTATTTAAATTTTGTTAAATCTTTATTTATAAAGCAATTTTAATTAATAAATAATAATAATAATAATAATAACGTGACATATAACGTCACTCAAGTCACTTCGAACTTCGAATTGGGTCACCTTGACCACGATCACATACAGAGAACAATTACATTAATTAATAGTAAAACTACTGTTTAGTCACAAATTAATTAGTAAAAAAATAATTAAAAACGGGTCTCTGGTCCCAAACGTCTCAGAACCCTGGAGAAGACTCACCCTGATTACCCCCTCCTACATATTCATAGGTAACGAACAAAATCACTGACCAATCAGATTAAAGGATCCGAGGTCGGAACAAGAAATTACAATCTAATACATCATTGGGCGGTGAAATAACAATAAAAGATAAAATAATAAAAGATAAAATAATAAATATTTATTTAAGGTAATAAATAAACTATATAATCTAAAGATGCCCAATCTCTAGACCGTAAATGAAATAAAATCTTAAACGAAATGCGTCTATTTCGTTTAAAACAAACCATATAAAATTTAATAGATAAATTAAATTAATGAAAGATAGATTCAAAATAAGTATGTGGGAGGAAAAGCTATAAATAAATTTACAAATTAGCGGAGACCATGATGACCGATTCGGGCATCAATGTAGACAAGTTGCAAAAATGGCTTCATAGTACCAAATGATGTCACAATAAACTTATTCGTAAGTTTAATTATTTAACAGAATATATATATAGTATTTTTTTAATATTAATAATTTGTTTAATCATAAAGTGATTAAATTAGTATTCAAATGCCCTTGAACTAGACCGACTTCACAAAAACTAGATTTGGAATCCTTTTACCAGTTTGAGAAATAGTATAGGAAGGGCAAGTTGGAAGGACCCGATCTTATCAAATTATAAATGAGTGTTAACATAAAAAAGAGAATATGGTGTTCAGAAGAAGGATGGAATAGTTGTGAATTGTCCCGGCACGGACGGTATAAACTAGACTGCATCAGAAACAGCTAGCACACGATATATTGTACAATGTCATGCACTTCTAACAGGTTTTATTAATTAAAACTTTTGTAATCAGTTTTAAACAAATACGAGAAGTGTTTTTTTAATAATATTTAAATACACAAAACAGCCTTTAGCTATTAAAACTATTTCCTTACTATGCACAAAGAGAAAGGTCGTGAATTGACATCAGTCTGTAGGTATATCTATGAATACTGCCTAAGGATATTGCTTTAAGGATGCTACATGCAATAGAAAAGCCTACTGCTTCGACATAAGGATGCTACATGCAATAGGAAAGCCTACTGCTTCGACATAAGGATGCTACATGCACTAGGAAAGCCTACTGCTTCGACATAAGGATGCTACATGCACTAGGAATGCCTACAGCTTCGACATAAATGGCACTAAAAAAAATTAAATTTGTTTTTTTTGTTCGACATAATTAACTTTGTGGTTTTATTATTAGTAAAATAAAAACTAAAATGTCCGCCATATTTAGTCCTTTTCAGTATATATTTATTATATATATATATATATATATATATATATATATAATATATATATATATATATATATATTATATGATGCCCCTCATGAAGGCAACCCTGGCTACGCCCATGCTAGAGGCACCACTAGGAAATTGGAAAACTAACTACTGAGACACAGAAACTAGGAAAGACACAATATAATTGTGCGAGAGACACCTAGGAGTGTAACAAGCAAAAAGCAATGCTACATCTGGGAACTGTTCCATCATTCGACATTCGTCATCATTGATGGCTCGAAATAATGTCATGTCCCACTCTGTTTTGTTACGTCTATCTCATCAGGGCGCCGAAGCCTGCTGCCTCGAGGGACTAAAAGCATTGCGTTCAACTGCGTCGACTCAATGAGACCAAAGGAAGCAGAGAGAAGTACTGTCAGTGGACACTATTTGAGTCATTCTAAGGTGTGATAAAGTTTCGCCTTGTCAACCAATGCATAGCTGTAATTATTGGCTAGCTACAACCTATACTTCTACAGGTTCATAGTAGAAATTAAAAATAATAGCAGGCATGGTGACAATAGTTCGTAACGAGTCATTTTCCAGGATAGTAGGCGCTTTGATTGATTGTTTCCTTAGGTCCGTGTATACAGGTAATGTCATATATTATGCTTTGTTTTTCGTAAGTATCTAATGATGTTTATCTAGTGTCTTCCTTAGGTTCTCCGAGGGAAGGTGGCAAGTCTAACTTAGGGGGTATGAACAAATGAGAACATTGTTGACTTAGGAGACGGGGGGGGGGGGGGGGAGACTATTGCGAACCTCAGCAATAGAATTATTTTGGAGTTATAAATTAAAATACTGTGAGTATGACGATAAAAATTTATCCCCGGCTCCAAGATTCGTACCTTGAAACCCTAGCTTTGAGTTGTCTTATCGACTCTGGACCTGTTTTATTGAATTCAACACCCCAAAAAACATTGAACATGACCTACACCCTACTCGATATATGTTGTTCATCGACCGTATGTTGAAATACACAGAAATGACCATCGTTTTTTCTACTGTTCGGTCCTTTAAGGTGGTCGTTTTGACTCCTATTTAGCACCCCAAGAAACAGAAAACGACATCCATTTCAGTTGATTATATATAATATATTAATATATATATATATATATATATATATATATATATATATATATATATATTTATTTATTTTATAATATATATATATATATATATATATATATATATTATATATATATAATATATATATATACACGTTTAAACACGCAAAATTGAAGGATTGGACAAAACGAAAGTTTTATAATAATGTTATCAAAGTGTGGAATAAAGTCGTAGTAAATATCCGAAAATCAAAATTACGATCACTAAAATAAAATTTAAGCAAGATGTCGTTTTTCATTTTTTTAGTGCACTAGATCAAATAAAACCAGTCCGAAGTCGATAAGACCACCTAAGGTGACAAAAAAGTCGAGAAAATAATGTTAAATTACCGTAAACCCTAGCAGCCAGTCAAAAAACAAGAAAGTTTGACGCAGGGTGTCGTTTTTGTGGTATTTGGGATTCAGGGGTGAATAAGTAAGGTCCAAAGTACATTTAAGACCTTAAAATATTCAAAGCCAAGGTACCTAGGTTCGAATCCTGATAAGGACGATAGTAGGACGCATTTTCTTTGGAATGCGTGTTTCTATCATTAAATTAATCTCTTGCTTAATTTTCCGGTTTATTCTTTATAAGTTGAGAAATTATTCAATTATTAAGTACAACTTGTTAATCATTTTATGTATCTTTCAAGACATTAGCATTAACTGAGCTAAATAGTGCAAATAATGATGCTATACCAATCTCGCAAGCACAGTTTTGTAAAACCAATTGTACAAATATGCGAATTTCCTTTGAAAAATACAGAAAATATGAATAGGGAGTAGTGCTTAATAGAGTAAAAGCTCATTTTACTTTAACATAAACCGGAAACTTAAGGAAGAAATGGATGGTTAAGCCCAGGAACACACAAAAATTCCCGCGGAATGCGGACCACAGTGCCACAACGTCCTCAAAGATTAAAAAATCGTACCTAGTGCTGATTTTGAGATCAAACGTGGCACATTTATTAGCTTTCATTAGACTAAATATACATGCCAAATTTTATCGAATTTTCTTTTTGCTATGGTTAATTCCGCCATAGTAAAATTATTGTTTAGACAACTAGCCCCTAAGATTAATTATCAGGTTATCAAAGTAAAATTATAAGTTAACCATTAAATAATGAAATCCGTTATTTCACGAAGTAACTACATATTTCATGATATGAGACACCCTGTAGTTAAATCATAAAATAATATACAATTAAATTATTTACCTCGCTATTTCATAAAACAACTAAAGGTGTTTAGTCATCTCATTTAATAAGTTCTTATATGATGATCAATATTTTAGGTTAACATGTATTTCTAATAAAATTTATATCCTCATTTTTTTATCATTAATATAAGTGTAAGTGTGAGTGTCTAATTTTGCTGGAGATTTGAAACTTAGAATAAAATCTAACCTTCATCAGGTTTAGTTTTGAAATCCGGAAGATTAAATTTGTACGAGATTTAAATTTATTTATGATTATAAATTAAGTGGCACGTGTTTTAAAAATTCATGAAAAATGCAAAAATTGTTGTTGAATGCAAACTACAGGGCATGTACTCCCATTTAAGTGTTACAAACGTGTCAAGTTTCATTGTATAATCAGCAATAGTTTAAACTATATCGAAAGCCATTTATGATTATTTATTAGAGAAACAATCAATCGCGAAGAAATTCGGTAAGACTTTACCCGATAAATATCTGGCAGATATTTATCAATATCTGGCGATAATTTATCGCCATTCACAATTTCCGGATCTCTTGTTATAAGCAGCATCAAGTGTGGAACTTGGCTAGATGACTCCTCAACGACGAGTCTGATAAGTCAACCCAATGCTTTGAAGAAGACCTTTAATTCAAAGCCGAGCAAAAAAATCTGATGAGGTGAGGATGGGAGGAGCAAATCTGATCTTGAGAGGTAGAGTTCCAAGGTACACCGAGCCTAATTGTTTTACAAATAGTACTTTAATTTGTATTTGTACTTTAATAAGTGTTACAGAAATACTTTCAAACAAGTACTACTGTAGTGAATAATCTATTAATACTAATTTAATGAAAAACATTTTCATCTCTCAGGGTTCTGTATAGAGTCGAGTGCGAGAGGATGCGCGATAGAGAGGAAGATTAAGCTATTATGAAAGTTAAACAATGTATGACAAGTTGCTGTATATCACCTTGAAACCATCACCTAGACCTCCACAGTCTGTCCGTACGGGGGTACGTCCGACTCCCCTCTAACCCGAAACCATCCCCCAGAACCTTCAGTCCCGCATTATAATTCCACCAAACTAATTGAAACTAACCGACATATTGACATATCGAATTCGACCGCCTCCGTTTCGAAAATAAGTTTCCCTTAAGCTCGCAGTTATTTTATTTTCGACGTGTTTTTTTAGAATTATTTTTGTTACATTTTCTACTTTTAATAAAGTGAGGTAAGCTAAGCTACAGACAATTTGCACAAATTTGTACTTAATTGATTGATTTATTTATCTTTTTAATTTATTCATTATATTTTAATATTTAGAAATTACACGTCTCTATTTATTAATTTACATAAATTTCGATTAATATATTAATTTATTTATTAATTTCTTAAGATTTTTTCACTATATATAATTTCTTAAGTACCATAACGGTGTTTTTAATAACTTATATTTTTTTACAGAAATATATTTTACTGGCCGGGTAGTTTAATTTAATGTTTTAATTATGTTGTTTAAACTCCGGTCTATGAATTCCTAATGGATTGGTGCAAAGTTTCCATTTTAAAGCATTATTGCGTAGGAGCCTCAGGTGGGTTTCCCTTCTTGATTAATCAACATACTAATGTTACTAATCATGATGGTACAGGTCATGTCAGTGGCAACATAATACCAGGGAATATGTAATGGCACATCTTGGCATATTTGACCGATAGCGTTGGCAAATTATTTCACGCCATGTAACCACCGTTGTAAATCTATGACTAGTGAGCGTGCCCTTTACGGATACATGGAATGTAAAAAGGAATAAATGAATTTTTTACTGTACAGTATTTTCCCAAAACTTGAGCTAGTTAATATTTATTTATTTACCAAAGCTGGAAGCTACCTTAGCTTCCAAGCCTTGCACCCTCCTGTATTTATAAGAAGGTCCAACCCCCCCCCCCCCCTCAAAAAACAAAAAAATATGCTCATAGTATGTTTTCAGTTAAAAAAGTTACTTGGGGGTAGTAAATAAAATGTAATTTCTTCGGGGCGCCCCTTCCCTACCGTTTAGTTTTACACCAGGGACTCGAAAAATAGTATTTGCTCTCAATCCGGTTTAGGTCAAAAGGAGTCAATTTAGAGCAGAAAAAGGAACATTTTTTAATTTCGATTATATATATATTTATATTATTAATCGGAAGTTTAATAATATAAGTATGCCATTAGTTGGTGCTACTGGTTTTTTCCTCTGTGTTTTGGCAAGTCAATCTAACTTTGAATGTCAATGCTAGACAAAATATAATAACTTGTTATATAAGTAACTGGATACTTACACATCTGTTTAATTGCCTTATGGTTTAATGAACTTGAGTCTTTTATTACAATAGATATACATGGTCTAAAATTACCTAACAAATCCATCCAGTAAAATTATCCGTTTCAGCAAATTTCCTTCGAAAAAAAATCCCTAACCTAAAGATGGCATGGCAGGAGCTGGACTGGGGAGTATGTATGCAATCTGTTGATAACACGAAAAAATATTTTATTTAAAATTTTATCTACCAGAGATTACTATTAACATTTATGAACATATTTGATGTGAAATAAATTCAATATCAATTAAATTAATGAAGACTTTAGTCCTTATAAAAATTTATTGAAAATAAATTGTTGAAGAGCTTTCGCCCAGGGATCCTTAGCTTCTTCAGTTCTTAAAAAATGACAAAAATGAAAAAGTTGGAAAATAATAAAATTTTGAATGTTTTTTATGTCATGTGTCTAACTAAGTAAATTTAAAATGAAATTACAAAAAGGTAAAGGAAAAATTATGATTTTAAGATAATATTATAATCAATACTGCTAAGATTGTTAATGTCTTGTTTTTTGTTCATACTGTCTTTGTCAGCTTTTATATAGAGCATTTCTAAAAATTTCCTTTTGTCTGTATGTGGTTCTGTATGAAGTATAAGGCAGTTTTTTTTGTCTGGTCGGTGGTCAAGTTTTGTCATATGTTCTGATAAGGCTGTAAGGTTAGAGTTGTCAAGTATTTGATTGTTATGTGTGTCAAGTCTTTTTTTGAAACGTTAAAGAGGTCTCTCCTGTGTATGCTTGGGGGATAAAAATACATAGAAAACGACACCCTACTCGAAATTTTTTTTATCGACCTAAATTTTGGTTTTCGGTAATTTACAATGGTTTTTTCGACTTTTTGGTCAATTAGAGTGGTCGTATCGACTTCGGACTGGTTTCATTTGATTCAGTGTCTCAAAAAACATAAATAATGACCTTTTTCGCGGCAAAAAATATTAATCCTGAATTTTGTGATTTTTTGAAAATTTCCTTGACTCAGCAAACCGGGTTAATGACATGAAGACACTGACATGAATGACATGTGTCACACTGACACTGTGTCACAATGACATGAATGACACAGACACATTCTGAAGACATGAAGCAATGCAGTTAAGCGATTTTCATATTTCGAGGACGAGCGAAGCGGTGCTACGGCCAAGTGCTACGGCAATATGCTTAGCGAATCCGATAAAGTTAGGTACAGGTTGGAGGTACCCCGTACCCTTATACTTGTGTTTAATCATTTTAATTTGCAAACAATTTAATTCTGTGACTTTGTATTGATTTGTTATTGATTAAATGACTATAATTACGTGGCTAGTCTGGGTTTTGCACGGCTCCAACCCAAACCTTGACTCCTAGTATAGCATTCTGCTTTAACAAGTCCTAGCTCACAGGATAACAACTATTTACAATGTATAACATACAAGAGCTTCAGTTTATTTGAATGTTTTTAATGATAAGAACCTTATTATTTAAAAGTTTTATGTTAACTACAGTTAACATTGAGCTCTAAGGGCTACCAGGAAGTTTTGTTAACCACAGTTAACAACGTGCTTTGGAGCAAGTTTGTTTTAGGAGTAAGTTTTTTAACCTGACGGCACATTGTTAACTAGAGTTAACAAATACGTTTCCTCATTTTTGGGGCACTTCTAGGGCCCAAGAATTTTTTTTTAGTATTTTTCCCGTAATCAGCACACCAAAATGAGTTAATCTGATTTTTTTCATCAAAATCAAAAAAAAATTAAGCCGTTAAGGGTTAAATAATACAAGTTGTTGAGAATAAATGAATATATTAAGCTCTTATGTTCATATTCAGAAAGATATAACGTAGTTAGGTATTGTAAAGGATTCGACAATTATCGAAATATGTAGTTTAGTCAATGTGAAAGCTTTAATAATCATCAAAATATTAAATGCTCGTCGAATTCACGATTCGAAGTCCGTAGCAGCGACACGGTCGCTGATTGAGACATTGATAACAAAAGGCTGATCGACACGGAGATATTATATTCTAGAGGGGGCATAGCCACTCTCGATATATTGAGAGGTCCGTCACATCTTTTTGGGACTCTGTGTAACCTCATTGAAACCTCCTTCGAGAGTGAGTCAAGGTAATATTAAATAAAGTGTTTTTAGCTTCCCGCACGTTATCAGTGTTTTGATATGTAATTTAAACGTTCTTTAATATATGTGACTGTAATTTTGTTCTGTTAATTTCATTATATTGAAAGTCGAAGGTAGTCAGGTTATTTTTTCGATGTTTCAAAATCCACTTAATAGGAATTTTAATTTTATTATCCCTCCAGTACTAATATCTTTATGGTGATCTTCGTCCTGATATCTGCATGGCTTTCTTATTTTTTTTTTTTCATATTTTTAACGATTTACTTTTAATTTTTTTCATGAAGTGATTTATTTTAATTAATTGTAGGGTGTTTAAACTCACTAAAACCCCTCTTTCATTGAAAAAAAACCTTTTAAATGGGTTGTCACGAGTATATAAATAAACTCTTATTAAAATAAATAAATTAGAGAATATCAAAATATAGCGGTTTATTTGATTTCTTGTTTATTAATTTTACTTCTGAATATTTTAGTTTGCACAAACTCACAACATTACTTTTTTATTTAATTAAAGTGTTGAACACTTTAATTAAATAAAAGACTTTTCACTTCTTTAAATTAAAGGCCCGTCTACAATCTTAAGTTAAGTTAGGAAGAATTGAAGAAGTGAAGAATTTTTAAAATCTCTTTTCTTCTTAAATAATTCTTTTTCCCGCTCTTTTGACTTAAGAAAACCATAAGAATGGTTTTTTTATAAGTTACTTAAAGAAGAATGTACTACGTTATCTGTTTTGAATGATTACAATATTGTAAACGATGTGATGTGATTTTTTGATTGTTGTTGTTTGAATATGTTTATTTGAATATGTGATTGTTTTGTTTGTTTGAATATTTTTTTATATAATATATTTTCTTTTTATTTTTGAATTATATAGTTTTGAAATGGATGAGGTTCCTACGTCTGTAGACATACTAGAGATAAGGAAAATAACGCTCCCAACAATTACCTCATCCATTTTGATTTTATTTATTAATTAAAATAAATAAAACACGGTCGATTTTAGAAGTAAATTAAATTAAAAAAATATTTGAAAAAAGTTTTAAAAAATGAAGGAAAGATCATTGAAAAAGCAATGGTTCTTTAAATTGTATTAAAATTGTTATTGAGCTCTGCTCGTTGTTACCATAAATAAAATGTGTGTTGACGGTAGAAAGAAAAGTAGTTTATGTTTATTTAAATTGTATTAAAATTGTTATTGAGCTCTGCTCGTTGTTACAATAAGTAAATAAATAAAATGTGTGTAGACGGTAGGAAGAAAAGTAGTCTAAATACAGCTATATGTGTAATTGTAACTTTAAAACTTGACTTAACAACTCAGAGGTTGTAGACGTGTTTACGGAATCTTTAGTCTAAAGAGCGGGAATTTCAAAATAGTTTGTTCTAAGTGAAAAATTCTTCCATTCTTCTTCGATTCTTCTGAGGTCGATTCCTTAATTAAGATTGAGACGGGCCTTAAAACTGCACTTTTTCTTAGATATTATCTATCAGGTCGTTCAACCAGTGTAGTTCACTTTGAGTAGGATTTCTGCGATTCGTTCCAAAACACAGTGTAGTGCAGTTTTGAGTAGGATTTGCCTGAGGTTCGTTTCAAAACACAGTGTAGTGCAGTTTTGAGTAAGATTTGCCAGAGATTCGTTCCAAAACACTGTGTAGTGCAGTTAGAGTATGATTTGCCTGAGATTCGTTCCAAAACACAGTGTAGTGCAGATCTGAGTAAGATTTGCGTGAGATTCCTTCCAAAACACAGTGTAGTGCAATTTTGAGTAAGATTTGCCTGAGATTCGTTCCAAAACACTGTGTAGTGCAGTTTGAGTATGATTTGCCTGAGATTCGTTCCAAACACAGTGTAGTGCAGATCTGAGTAAGATTGCCTGAGATTCCTTCCAAAACACAGTGTAGTGCAGTTTTGAGTAAGATTTGCCTGAGATTCGTCCAAAACACAGTGTACGTGCAGATCTGAGTAGATTTGCCTGAGATTCGTCAAAACACAGTGAGTCAGATCTGAGTAAGATTTGCTGAGATTCGTTAGTGTAGTATCTGCCTGAGCTTCCAAAACACAGTGTAGTGCAATTTTAAGTAAGATTTGCCTGAGATTCGTTCCAAAACACTGTGTAGTGCAGTTTGGTAGATTTCCTGAGATTCGTTCCAAACACAGTGTAGTGCAGATCTGAGTAAGATTTGCCTGAGATTCCTTCCAAAACACAGTGTAGTGCAATTTTGGTAAGATTTGCCTGAGATTCGTTCCAAAACTGTGTAGTGCATTGAGTATGATTTGCCTGAGATTCGTTCCAAACACAGTGTAGTGCAGATCTGAGTAAGATTGCCTGCAGATTCTCAAACAAGTGTAGTGCAAGTAAGATTGCTGAGATTGTTCCAAAACACTGTGTAGTGCATTGAGTAGATTTGCCTGAGATTCGTTCCAAAAACACAGTGTAGTGCAGATCTGAGTAAGATTTGCCTGAGATCCTTTCAAAACACGTGTAGTGCAATTTAAAGTAAGATTTGCCAGAGATTCTTCAAAACACTGTGTAGTGCAGTTGAGTATGATTTGCCTTGAGATTCGTTCCAAACCAGGTGTAGTGCAGATCTGAGTAAGATTTGCCTGAGATTCCTTCCAAAACACAGTGTAGTGCAGGTAAGATTTGCCTGAGATTCGTTTCAAAACACAGTGTAGTGCAGTTTGAGGTAAGATTGCTGAGATCGTTCCAAAACACAGTGTGAGTAGCATTCGTTAAGAGAGTCTGAGTAAGATTGCCTGAGATTCGTTCCAAAACACAGTGTAGTGCAGATTGAGTAAGATTTGCCTGAGATTCGTTCAAAACACAGTGTAGTGCAGTTTGAGTAAGATTTGCCTGAGATTCGTTCCAAAACACAGTGTAGTGCAGATCTGAGGTAAGATTTGCCTGAGATCGTTCCAAAACACAGTGTAGTGCAGCATCTGAGTAAGATTGCTGAGATTGCGTTCCAAACACAGTGTAGTGCAGATCTGAGTAAGTATTTGCCTGAGTTCCTTCCAAAACACAGTGTAGATTGAGTAAGATTGCCTGAGATTCGTTCAAAACACAGTGTAGTGCGATCTGAGTAAGATTGCCTGAGATTCCTTCCAAAACACAGTGTAGTGCATTGAGTAAGATTTGCCTGAGATTCGTTCCAAAACACAGTGTAGTGCAGATCTGAGTAAGATTTGCCTGAGATTCCTTCCAAAACACAGTGTAGTGGTAAAGATTTTGCAGATTGCCTGGTTCCAAACACTGTGTTAGTGCAAGTTTGAGTATGATTTGCCTGAGATTCGTTCCAAAACACAGGTAGTGCAGATCTGAGTAAGATTGCCTGAGATTCCTTCCAAAACACTGAGTAAGATTGCCTGAGATTCCTTCCAAAACACAGTGTAGTGCAGATCTGAGTAAGATTTGCCTGAGATTCCTTCCAAAACACAGTGTAGTGCAATTTTGAGTAAGATTGCCTGAGATTCGTTCCAAAACACTGATTTGCCTGAGTTCGTCAAAACACTGTTAGTGCAGATCTGAGTAAGATTTGCCTGAATTCCTTCCAAAACACAGTGTAGTGCAATTTTGAGTAAGATTTGCCTGAGATTCCTTCCAAAACACAGTGTAGTGCAGTTTGAGTAAGATTTGCCTGAGATTCCTTCCAAAACACAGTGTAGTGCAGATTGAGTAAGATTTGCCTGAGATTCCTTCCAAACACAGTGTAAGTGCAATTTTGAGTAAATTTGCCTGAATTCTTCCAAAAACAGTGTAGTGCAGTTTAGATTTGCTGAGATTCGTTCCAAAACACAGTGTAGTGCAGATCTGAGTAAGATTTGCCTGAGATTCGTTCCAAAACAGTGTAGGTGCAATTTTGAGTAAGATTTGCCTGAGATTCGTTCCAAACACAGTGTAGTGCAGATCTGAGTAGATTTGCCTGAGATTCCTTCCAAAACACAGTGTAGTGCAGATCTGAGTAAGATTTGCCTGAGATTCCTTCCAAAACACAGTGTAGTGCAGTTTTGAGTAAGATTTGCCTGAGATTCTGCGTTTGAGTCGTTTGCCTGAATTCCTTCCAAACACTGTGTAGTGCAGTTTGAGTAAGATTTGCTGAGATTCTTCCAAAACACGTAGTGCAGGTATGATTTGCCTGAGATTTGTTCCAAAACACTGTGTAGTGCAGTTTGAGTATGATTTGCCTGAGATTCGTTCCAAAACACAGTGTAGTGCAGATCTGAGTAAGATTTGCCTGAGATTCGTTCCAAAACACAGTGTAGTGCAGTTTTGAGTAAGATTTGCCTGAGATTCCTTCCAAAACACAGTGTAGGTGCAATTTTGAGTAAGATTTGCCTGAGATTCTTCCAACACAGTGTAGTGCAGTTTGAGTAAGATTTGCCTGAGATTCCTTCCAAAACACAGTGTAGTGCAATTTTGAGTAAGATTTGCCTGAGATTCGTTCCAAAACACTGTGTAGTGCAGTTTGAGTATGATTTGCCTGAGATTCGTTCCAAAACACAGTGTAGTGCAGATCTGAGTAAGATTTGCCTGATTCCTTCCAAACACAGTGTAGTGCAGAACAGTAAGATTGCCTGAGATTCTTCCAAAACACAGTGTAGTGCAGTTTTGAGTAAGATTTGCCTGAGATTCTTTCAAAACACGTGTAGTGCAGATTTTGAGATTGTTCAAAACACAGTGTAGTGCAGATGAGTAGATTTGCCTGAGATTCGTTCCAAAACACAGTGTAGTGCAGTTTTGAGTAAGATTAGCCTGAGATTCCTTCCAAAACACAGTGTAGTGCAGTTTTGAGTAAGATTTGCCTGAGATTCCTTCCAAAACACAGTGTAGGTTTTGAGTAGATTTGTGAGTCGTGTAGTGCAGGTTTTGAGTAAGATTTGCCTGAGATTCGTTTCAAAACACTGTGTAGTGCAGTTTGAGTATGATTTGCCTGAGATTTGTTCAACACAGTGTAGTGCAGACTGAGTAGATTTGCTGAGATTGTTGTAGTGCAGTTTGAGTAAGATAGCCTGAGATTCCTTCAAAACACAGTGTAAGTGGCAGTTTTGAATGTGCCTGAGATTGCCTTCCAAAACACAGCAGTTTTGAGTAAGATTTCCTGAGATTGAAGCTGATGGATTTGCCTGAGATTGTTCCAAACACAGTGCAGATCGAGTTTGCCGGCCAGTTTTGTAAGATTTGCCTGAGTTCAAAACACAGTGTAGTGCAGTAAGCCAGCTGCAGTTTGAGTAAGATTTGCTGAGATTCCTTCCAAAACACAGTGTAGTGCAGTGAGTAAGATTTGCCGATCCTTCCAACAGTTTTGAGTAAGACTGAGCTGTGTAGTGCAGTTTGAGGTATGATTTGCCTGAGATTCTTCCAAACACAGTGTAGTGCAGATTGAGTAATTTGTGGATTTGCAGTGTGTGCAGTTTTGAGTAAGATTGCCTGAGATTCCTTCCAAACACAGTAGTGCAGTTTTGAGTAGATGCCTGAGATTCTTTCAAACAGTGTAGTGCAGAATTTGCCTGAGTTAGTTTTGAGTAAGACTGAGATTCCTTCCAAAACACGTGTAGTGCAGTTTTGAGTAAGATTTGCCTGCGATTTCGTTTCAAACACTGTGTAGTGCAGTTTTATGATTTGCCTGAGATTTGTTCAAACACAGTGTAGTGCAGATCTGTAGATTTGCTGGATTCGTTCAAAAACAGGTAGTGCAGTTTTGAGTAAGATTAGCCTGGATTCTTCAAACACAGTGTAGTGCAGTTTTGAGTAAGATTGCCTGAGATTCTTCCAAACACAGTTTTGAGTAAATTTGCCTGAGTTCCGTCAAAACACAGTGTAGTGCAGTTTTTGAGTAAGATTTGCTGAGATTCCTTTCAAAACACAGTGTAGTGCAGATTTGAGATTCCGCAGTGTAGTGCAGGTAAGATTTGCCAGAGATTCCTTCCAAAACACAGTGTTGTGCAGTTTAGGGCAGTTTGCAATACGACTTTGCACGCTCGAACATAGTTCTTCTTGACGTTACTCTTGTGTACACTGGAGTAACATGTCGAACAAACTTTATGAGACTGCGATGTATATAAGACTTATTTATTTATTCATATATGTTTTAAGGCAATCGAAGTTTAGGTTTCGTACGATTTTTTTAATAAGAATTTAATTTTTTATTCTTATTAGTAATTCTAAGCAAGGATGCATACATTTTAAAAAGTAGGTTAAATTGAGCAATATGGGAAGTTATTTATAGACGAGTAGGGTTAAGGAGTTCTTATCAGTAAAAGTTAATGTTTAAGTATTTGATAAAGTATTTGTGTGTACTTTTACAGCGTAGAAAACACTTTATTGCCTTATACTTAAAATGTATTTCGGATAATAATTATAATAATAATAATTATAAAATGGCTTCATTTAAATTTGTATATATTTCTTTTTGTTCTTTCTTTGTCTACTCCAGGGTTAGCATCTTCAGGAGTATTTCGGGTATTGCCTGTTAATAATTAAATAAAAGGGTTATGCAGTGCCTTCGTTATTATGTAACCTGTGAAGCACGACTGAGCAACAAGTGGTCTAACAACTTGAAACATGAAAACATGCCAATTAAAATTATAATTAATACTTGTGTTCAAAGAAAATTTGCCAAATTATAAAAACGAAAGAAATCACAGAGCATAAAAATCATAAAAAACAGCGGCTGCAGGTTACTCGTCAAGGTCAAAACTTTAAATATTTTACTAATATGTTTTAACGGAATAAGGAATTACTGAAAATAATTACTGGCAGTCAACATGTCGCGCACTTTACATTTAGCCTATTTGGGTATTTTTGCAATTTTTTTAAGATAAGAAAAGAAGGACATGTTTTATTTTACATTTTTAAGAAAATATTTTACAAAAATAATACTCCCTGATAAAATGTTCGAGGGAAGATTACATAAAGCAACAATAATACATATTAAAAAAATAATCTTACATTTATACAAATACACATAAAACAACACAAACCATTAATATATATAATATTTATATATATATATATATATATATATATATATATATATATAATATATATATATATATATATATATATATATATATATATATATATATATATATATGTTCATTATTTACCCTCAGAAGGTTAAGAATTGGACTATGCACGTTGGTTACACACCAATCAGCTATCAATAAGCCAACCCAATGCACTTTTTATTACTTTCAATTTGAAGTATGTTTTAAAATATGCGGGTTTGTTAATATAACAATCAATGCATCTGCTCGTAGCAGTCAAATGAACTATTGCTAAACTATAATTTTAGGCAGGAAAGAAGTATTTCGCCTATCTGTTACTTCAAAATTATCAGGATGAGAATGTGAATACTTGCCCTGCCTAGGGAATAAAAGTTAACCCTAAATAAATGGATATTTTTCAAAACTCCCAAGGCAAGGAATCAAACCTGCTTGTTGTTGACAAATCAAAATATGTAAGGTTATAAACTATACAGCTTATAAACTAATAGTTATAAACTAATATGCCAAGTAGCATTATCTTATTTTCTGTTAATTACTATTAAACTAATTAATTACTAATAACATCTTTAATTTGTTGATATAAAAATAAAACAATTTCTAATTGTAGACCTTTCAAACCTTTAATAAAAAACAGCTGATTACATTTGTTTTGTTTCTTGTCTTGGTCAAGGTCATGCTAATTCATACTTTCTTATCGCCTCTATTTTGTTAAAATTGAACTGTGTTTACCTACATTTGTTTATCAATTACCTAAATGCGCTTAATATATAGTAGAAGATATTGATAGTCTCTTTGATAACTCCCCCGCGTATGTTTTATCCATAGCTATGGATTTTATAATACTTTTTGAAAATTAAAATATCACATAAATAAGATTACTTTATTACCTAAGTAGTGTGTATTTTACGTTATTATTAAAGTATGCAGTAAAAGTTATTGTATGCAACAAGACAGGAAAAAAAACATAACTTACTTGTATATGGCATTGTCTCTCTCGGCTTCGCCTCGGCAGTCGAAATGTAAATTACCTGTCCCGGCTTTTCGTCAATAGCGTGTATTTATTTTCAAGTACACATGACTCAAAAAACTTAAGATTCACGCATGTGAAATTAACTTTAATCTCATAAATAATTTATTATTGTCTGTAAAATATAATAATAATCATCGCCCAAACTCCAAACGCTAAATAATGTATACAATAGAACTTGCGTGTTCACCAATCCTTAGATGCAAGTTAAATTTAAACTAGAAAATACAAAGCTATCAATGAACTAATGTTTGAAACACAGAGCGCGTTGAAATCAAAATCATACAGAGCGTACCAATTTCCGGTTGAAATCATACAGAGCGTACCAATTTCCGGTTTGAAATCATACAGAGCGTACCATTTTCGGTTGAAATTTACCATTTTCCGGTTTGAATCATACAGAGCGTACCATTTTCCGTTTGAAATCATACTGCAGTGAAATACAGAGCGTACCATTTCGGTTTGAAATCATACAAAGCGTACCATTTTCCGGTTTGAAATCATACAGGCGTACCATTTTCCGGTTTGAAATCATACAGAGCGTACCATTTTCCGGTTTGAAATCATACAGAGCGTACCATTTTCCGGTTTGAAATCATACTGACCGTACCATTTTCCAGTTTGAAATCATACAGAGCGTACCATTTTTCGGTTTGAAATCATACAAAGCGTACCATTTTCCGGTTTGAAATCATACAGAGCCTACCATTTTCCGGTTTGAAATCATACAGAGCGTACCATTTTCCGGTTTCAAAAATCGGGTACGGGGTACCTCTAAACTTTTCCTAACATAATGTTAAGAACAAACCGATAACTAGTTAGTATCGGTTTATAACTAATTTGGTCTCCCCCGCATGTCCTAAGAAAGTGAAAAATCTGATTTATTCCATGACATTACCCTTCTAGTAATCTATTGACACTAAAAGACTTTCTATAATCACATTAACAGCACAAGGAATAGCTCATAATTATGAATTTTATTTGTGTTAAGATGTAAAGGATGTGGACCGGAGGCAAGGAATCGTCTTTCTTGGCTTGGATCAACCGAGCAACTATCTTACTCTTGGTAAACCAGATGATACTAACAAATGCACAAAGCCGAGGATACCCGCCATTGGCTGAATCGGCCTTGAAGTTTTTAATGGACGGCCTTAATCATGGATTCCAAGAGCCAAGAGATGAACCTAATATTCTTCCAGAGTATGATTTCATAGTGGTAGGGGCAGGCTCAGCCGGTTGCGTCGTGGCAAATAGACTCACCGAGGTAACTACAATACTCACTTGTGTTTATTATATATAGTTAGATTTTATTTTTGTTCAAATATGACAAAATTAATAATGTATTTATTAGGTAAACTGTTTTATTTGGTCCAAAACGTAAGCAGCCGACCAAGGTATGAACATGTCATGTTGCTTAGCTAGTTCTGTTTTTTGTAAAGGGAATATTATATGAATGAATATTCTTCAGAAAATTACACTTATAAGGTAGTTCGGACAACGGAACTGTGAATAGAAGGAATCTATTTCTTTTGGCTTCCAAAAGAAATAGATTTCTTATTTTTGTAAAATATTTTCTTAAAAATGTAAAATAAAACATGTCCTTAGATAGATAGATATATTATGTGGAGCATCGCTGTAGTAAGTAATGCTTATTTCGAGTATTAATTTGGGGAACATCTGAGTGTGATATAAATAAATCTGAGTTGCCTTACAAATTTACATGCTGTCAGAACCAATATAGAATAAACCGTCAAAATCCCATTTTCTTTAAAAATGGGTTTGACGGTCTTACCATTCGGGATGTTAAAAATTAATCTCAACAATCTCTTTTGAACGAGTAAATCCCTTTTGGATTCTGGACTGACACCCCAAGTAAGAATGTGACCGGCGATATAAGGGTAAGCCCAACCATAACATAAATAAGACATAACATTAATAATAATATACATTAATAAGACATTCCTAGAGTTGTATGGTTTAAGTTTACGGATCAGATGATAAGCAGAGTTTAATTTACATGAACATTTACATGTTCATGCAAATGAAAGCCATTATCTATTAGCAAACCTAACAGTTTTGCCATTGGGACAGTTGACAATGGACTGGAATCAATTGTTAAGGTAAGTGATCTCTGGACAGTGCGATTAGTGAAAAGAACTGACACGGACTTAGTTTTGTTGACTGATAGACCATTAGCTCAACACCACTGTACAAAAGCTTTGCACACTAAGTTTACACTGCACAGTTTTGCACTGCTCATGCACTGCTCGTATCTCATTTTGTCTGTATTTTTCAAAGGAAATGCGCTAAAACCTTTAAAGATAACTGACTAAGCTTAAATATAAATAACTAAGCTTTAAACTAGTGCAAATAATAGTGCGTACTTCTAATTTTAGAGGCATAATTTTGTACAACCAACTAGATAATTATGCGCATTTCCTTTGAAAAATACAGACAAATTGAGTTACGAGCAGTGCATGACAATTGAGTAACTGCTTAGGTTCTAAAGCATGAACCGGAACCTTTGTCCATCATTGTCCCTACTAGGATTGAACCCAGGTACCTCCGCGCCAGAACACATGCGGACCTCCGCACCAGAATTTTTTTCTTTATAAAAATTTGATTAGCTTGGCTACAACCTCCCCATTGCACTATCCCATAACACATCTTCAAAACAAATTTGCATTGAACATTTTTACTATGGTATCATTATTTACAATCTATTTATAATATTTTATTAGATAGCATACAGAGGGTAGCTTACTATTTAAATTGTTTACATGGCTGTTCCAACCTAAATTGCTTGGTATAATAATCTCTTGAAAATTTAATTTATCTGTCATCCCTATGCCACCTATTTGGAAAATTTTTTCTCTGAAAAATCAATCTTTTCGTTTTATTTTTGTTCAATATTCATTTATTTTTATAAATTTTCATCTTTTCCTAATACTATTATACTAGTGTCGTCTGCATATAAAATCGCCTGCATAAATCGAACTCATTTAACTGACCTTCAATTAACATTCCGAGGAATATAATGTGAAGTAGAAAGTCGAACAGTTGCCAGTTGCAGTAGCATTGCATTTTGCTTGTTACATTTCCTAGGTATCTCTCTCACAATTATATTATTTTTTTAATATTTAATGGCTAAGAAGTTGAAGAAATTACCGCTTCAACTTTACTATAACTACATGTTTTGGCAGGAAACAGTTATCTTACATGTAAGAGTAGTAAGATGGTGAGTAGACGACACCTTTGGGTTCTTTTCACCAACCCCGAAATCAACCACCTATCACTTTACCTCCATTGCTTTCTCCTTGTCAAACCTCCTGCTACGATGGATGAAAGTAAGAATGTCTTGCCATCCTAGAGACTATCTTACATGCACTTGTAGAATTAGTGACTCTAGTTGTTACGGTTTGTTTACAAATTCTTTTCTTTTAGAAATTAACTAATTAAATTAACTTAAGTTTTTTCCATTCTTTGATCAAGTCAGTGTTGAGATCACCACTTGAAAAAAGTTTCATTTTTTATAATTTTTATGATTTTATCTAGTTTCTCAATTAATGTATCTATAACTTTTTTTACAAACTGTATTACTAACAACAATATTTAAAAAATTCTTATGTACTTTAAATTAAAAATATTTTTAAAAAGTATTTTATTTATTTTAAAAATATTATTAAACCTATTTGTATTTATTTTAATGGAAATTATTATTATATTACCCTCAAGATAACTCTACCAAAACGCGTCTATTTATACAGTAAGTTTCTAAACCTTTATGAACATAAATGCACCTCCCCTCGTTTAACTCATTTTCGACGAAAATTTGACAGTCTAGTGAAATCCTGAATCTTATAAATTATTGTTTCTTTCTCATTGTGCCAATGCTTGATAAAAAATAGAATGTCATTCATAATACTTGAATGTTGGTCAAATAAACAAGAAAAATAAATCAATAGATAATGTCCAATAATCAATATACTATGAGTATAGTTTACGCAGTTAACATCACAATACATTTATTTTAACATCAACTGATCTAAATCAGCCTCAGCTGGTATAAGTTTATGGATTATAAACTATATAATTGTTGAGTGAAACAAAAACAATATTTTTTCTATAATATCTACGGCATCGGCGAGGGAAGTTAAACAAGTATTTTATGACATTTAATAAACAATGGAACAAGATAACAATTTATGTGTTTTTATTATAATTTTCTACATTGTCCATTATTATAAATTTATGTGATTAAAATGAATACTATAGCTGCAACTTAAATGTCTAGGGAAAACAAGTGTTAAGTTTAGCGCTGCAAATATACCTAGACATTATAAAATCTATTATTTTTAATTATTTTATACAATTGTATAAAATATACATAGTGATAAGAACACGCACAGCAAACACTAGTTATACCTGTGCCCTCCCTCCCAGCCCCAGTATTATTTTTTACAATTCTTTATTTAAACCGTAGCTATGTAGGAAAAGTATTGCGTTTGCACTGGAAATGCAAAACTGGGATTTTACTTCAACTACCCGTTTCAGATGTTTTTATCTCCCGAGTACTTTTTGTCGAGTTTTCTGTTTGTCAGTTATCATCACAGCTCTCAGCGTGTTAATGCAAGAGTTGATCCTTGGTACTAAAATCAATCATTAAGTCTATCCGGGAAATAATAATTTTATGACGTCAGTAACCGGCAATAATAAATTTTTAAAATCCATAAAATTTTAGTAATATAATTATTTCACTTAACTATTTCTTATCTATTTTTACTATTATTTATCCATCTTATTTATTTATTTATTTATTTTTTATTTATTATTTTTATTTTTATTTATTTATTTTTATTTATTTATTTTTTATATTTTTTTTATTTTTTTTTATTTTTTTTTTTTTTTTTATTTTTATATTATTATTACTATTATTTATCTATTTACCACTATACTTTTACTAGCTTAATTAGTCCCGCCTGAGTGCAATCACTGGATTGTTTCTCTACCAAGTCTCTCAAGCCACTAAAACCATTTAACTCTAATACTTGTAACAATCATAATTGTTGTCGTATTAATCAATAAAATATGTTAAAAAAAATCCATAAAACCTAAATAAAATGGCATCAATATGAAATATGGCAGGAAGTAGTATACAAGACAAAAAGGCTGCACGTTTCAAGTATTACTATTTTAGCATTAGTTCAATTTTTATCTAATGACCTGTATATATTTTTTTAAATTGTTACAATTGAAAATTTGGCATGAGTGTATTTCTTTATGTAATATGAAATCGGATTTTAAGTGCGTTGGAACTCTTTCAAACCGTATTCCAAAGCTGGGATTTCCCTCGAGTTGTCCGTATCAGACGTCTTAAGACCTTCTGATAGTTCTCCTGTAGCTTTTAGTGGTATTAGTAGTTTTGTGAGGTGGCACAGTGCTACATCATTACTGAATTTCCAAATGTTATCAATTTTTGTGAATTTTCTGTGATTCATTTATGTGGGTTAATGACGCCATACAAGTTTCATAATCTATAGGGTTCTGGATATTTATGACAACGATTTTTGTACAAAGTTTCATTCCAATCCGAAAAAAAGGGTTTCAAAAGTTCTCATGCCCCATAGAAAAAGTCTAAAATGTAAAAATTGGGAATTTTTAATTAATTAAATTGAATAAATGTCTCACCCATGCCATATCGTTTTTTACATTAGTAAATACAAAATCTAAAAATACCAAGCAGTTTGTGTCAATATGGTTCTGATTGTAACTCCCAATTGAAATTCTTGGGAATTCTTGGGAACTTGGGAATTGAAATTCCCAAGTTGTTTGATACTCCGTAACCCATAAATGAAGTAAAAAATTGATTTTGTACAAAAAATACTACTTAGTACCACAAGTAATTACTGTTACGAAGTAACTAATTATATAGGGGAGACTGACAAGTTATGCTATAAACAGTCATTTCTGTAACTTATAAAATTTTATCATAAAATTAGGTAGCACTATTAACCTGGTTTGCTGAGTCATAACATATTTTTTAAAAAAATAGTAAATTTTAAGGTTAAGCCAGTAAGTTCCATAGTAAGTTTGTTTTTAGCTTTTTTATTACTTTTGTTTTTAAGAAAAAAACTTGACAATAAATAAAGTATTTAATAATAATAAAATTAATTATTATAATTAATTTAATAATTAAATTACTCCTGCTTCTTACGTTTACAGTAAGTTCGAGTATACCTTGAAAAACATGATGTCTGGCATCTATCGGATAACGCTGGAACTAAAATCCCATTTTACGCGTTATTTTCGCCAGCTTAGCACACCTTGAAAAATTAATATTTTTACTGAAATTTTGGTTTTGAGTTCTAAGTCACATGATAAAGGGGGCCTAGTAATTACATTTTTAAAATTTAAAGTTCAAAATAAAAATGTTGATTTTAACCAGCGCGTACACGCTTGATTAAAAAAATTTCAAAAAAATAAAAACTAGGTACCCTTTGGCATTTTAATAGTTTCAAATTAAAAAAAATACGTCTCTATCTTAAAAATTACATACGGGAGACGTGGGATAGCATTTCAAGTTCGCGTTCCACCCACCCTTAATAAAAAATATTTTTTATGGAAAAAAAATTAATAATAATGTAAAAATTATAAATTGATGTATATCATGCACATCAAGATATGAATATTGTTTTTTTTTTTTTTTTTTTTTTTTTGTGTGTGCTAGAGATGTTCCATGCTGAGTATTTACGATTTTAGATGGCACTAATGCTAAAGTTTTCTAATACTAATAGTATTTCTAATCTTCCTTATTTAATTCTTGATTGCTTTTTTATACTGTAAATATAAAACAAGCAAACTTATAATTAGTAATCGGTAATAACCTAACTCTATTCCAACACTCCAAAGGACCAGACCATTACTTGATTTTTTCATTTCATAATGTGGCTTACTTATTGTATGCTAATTAAAATCATTTCTTTCTTTAAGATTGAAAATTTTAGCCTGGGATAAGTCATTATTTATGTTTTTGGGGCGCTGAATGGAACAAACCATTTCTAAAGTTCATAAAAACACTCTAAGCGATCATAAAGTCAAAAAACGGTGTGATTAAAGGGAAATTTAAAAATGCGGATATTTGGCCCGGTGGTTTGCAAGCCGGGCGAATTCGCTTTGGAGTGCTTGCTTTTTTTACACAACAATCCAGTACTTCGGTCAACGATTTACGCTTGACGCTCGCAACATTAGTAGTTATACATGTCTATCTATTTGCATAGATATTTCTAAAGAAATGCGCAGTTTTATACCGTTGGTTGTTCAAAACTATCCTCGCTCTTGTATAATTTATACCGCACTACATTTTAAAAAATCATACAAAATGTTTTAGCACACTTCCTTTGAAAAATCTATGCAACTTGGCAGACGAGTAAAACTGTTTTTACGTTTACCGGAAAACTGAGCAAGGAATAGATCAGGGAGCAAGAATGCAAGTATTCCGAAGGGAATCTCACCCAGCTTGCGGGCCTACTCTGTGCTAGAGTTTTTAAAATATTTTAGCGCATTACCTTTAAAAATGCAGTAAATGTGTAACTAGCTGTTATAAAGCAGGCATGAAGAAACTGAAGTAACAGGATTGGCAGTAACTTGAAAAAGCGAGCACCTTGGTCGGCCAGCGGAGCATTGCACTGGATTTTTCTCTATCTAAAAACTGTTGCACTTCTCTGCAGCAAGCTACAATATTTTTTACATAATTTTCATCATTCACTTTATTTTTTACCCTATCTTCTAAATTGTTATACAATAGCATGCTGTTGTGTCCACAAGTTGTATCATTGTAATTTGTTTTATATTTTTAATTTGAAAATTCTTGTCTCTTTAACATGGCAGCCTTAGAAATGTTCATGATTTAAACATTCCAATATACATATAGTCAAGTAAATGTTAAGGTCTTTTTCTTAAAATAATATCTTTCTAAATATTATGCGTAATATTCTTTTTGTAGCTTAAAGATTTTTATTGCCAGAGGAGATTTTCCCCACAAGATAAGCCCATAAAGTTATGTCTGAAAGTGACCAAAGTAAAGATTAATTAGATTTTTTTCTGACAGTGATCTTTTGAATGATTTATTGAAATAAAATATTTTTTTTTTATTTCAGATAAGATTTATAAGTTTGTTATTTAATATTATCCCCTAATATTTGACGTTTTCAACTTATTTTTTTTCATAATTTAATATTTATTTTTGTTACATTAAAGATAAATATATTCAATTTTGCTCAAGTTTATCTATATTTTATTTATTAATGCCCAAATGAATAGCATTCTTAACTCAATATTTATTTTTTTATTATTACAATATCTACTTAATATTCCTCAAGGGTCAAAAATAGAGCCTTGAGGAACATATATATTTATTTTGCGTTAGTTCTATATACTTTAAGGGATCGACTAGCTCCGTCACATGAAAGATATGGTATGGTATGGTCGAATGAAGCCATGGTCATGGCTGAATCGAATGAATCCGGTCCAAAGTCGATACGATCATTCTAAGTAAACGAAAAGTCGAAAAAACGATAATCAATGACCAGAAACCAAAATTACGGTGATGGAAATTAAATTTCGAGTAGGTGTCGTTTTCTATGAATGTATTTAAGGGCGCTGAATCGAATACTATAAATTCTTTTAACCCTAAAGTGTATTCTAACCGTAACATTCTAACCGTAATTAAATTATACTTAGTATACTTAAAGGGGTATACTTGTAACAAATTTCAACTTAATTGCAATATTTTTCCATTTTTTTTTTAATTATATATTTCATTCGATAAAAGTTGAGTAGCGAATCCGATATGGCGGGGGGGGGGGAGGGAGGTTCCAAAGTGCTCCGTATCCATTTTTTTTAACAGATCTGAAACTTTTCATATAAATCTTAAATCATTTTTTTTGTCGGCAACCAAAGAACATATTATCAAAAATTAATTGCACCACCCTTGACAGGCCCGTATTAGCTGTTAATAAATGAATGGATACGCATAATTATATTGTGTAAACAGCTAAGAAATAAATAAAATACTAATTAAAATCTGTAACGGGAAAACGGATCGATATAGTTCTGGATGACTAAGTAATAATTGTTAATGAAGTTTGAAGTAATTATCATTTGACATTGTACTTTGTATGTTATTTTTTTAAAATAACAATAAAATGCAAATATCCGATTTGAACAATCAAAACACCAAATAATTATGAAAAATACCCAGGACAAAGCAACAGATAAGGTAGTGCCCACTACTGGATTATCTTGTTTTTATACAAGATCCAGTGGCCGGCACACCCGTGCCCCGTACATGAATTTTATCTTACCTGCAACCCAGTAACCGGCACCACTGTTAATTAATTAAAAAAGCTCACTGCCTTTTAGCACAGAGGAAACCTTCATTTTTTATGTACAGGTATTATATGAAAGTATTAAAAACATTCATTTTTATATAATTGTTACGTAATGAATTCTTATATTCTTAACTTTTATTAACAAAATATTTATTTTAAGAAAGGTTGACTTCAGCTATAACGGTGTGTTTTAAAATAAAAAGCTATATATTTCCACTCCTTTGGATCATCTTCAGCCCTAAACAACAAACAACAAGAACAAAACATTTAAAAAACAAACAGAGGAAAAGTTCTGAGGTACCCCATACCCCATTTTTTTCTTATCTCGTTAATTTTTTCCTATGAAATGTTGATTGATTTTCCTTTAGTTAATACCCATATTTGTTCCATTAAATCATTAATGTCTTTTAGTGACTTCTACCAACCTTTCATTTTTTTCTTTCCTTATCCTTCTTGCTGCTCCTAGATGTTCTTCTTTCCTCTGTGAATATTTCCATCCTGCTCTACCAATATATTCTGCAACACAGACCCGCTCAAAGCATTTGATCCTGTGCGCTCCAACTTCTTTATCCTTTATCCCACTTTCTTTATCTATATTCTTTATTTCAGAATTTAACAATTTTCTTTGTAAGTTATTGTTTACAAACGGGGTAGGTTCTAAATCATTTTTCTTCAATTCCTTGTCTATCAAATAATTTCCCAGTGTACAACAACTTTCTGTAAGTTTTCTCCTCCTGTTCTACATTTATTAGGGTTTCGAAGATAATCTTCGAAACCCTTATACTTTCTGTCGAGCGTCTGTCTGTCCGATTTCTCATCTCAGGAACTACAATAGCTAGGAAGTTGAAATTTGGTATACATGTGTAACTATTTTATCCAACAACAGGAAAAATATAGCCAACTATCTCACATGCGCATCTGTCGATTTATGAGCGAATGCGCACATTCGCCAAAAAAAAATATTTTTTTGAAAAATCATGTGGGGTATCAAATTGTAGGTATCGATGGGTAGTACACAAATATGCATCGCTTTTTCAAAATGGCGGCTATTACACCCGCCAAAAATCTCAAAAACCACCAAAAAATGCTTGTCCCCCCCTTTTAAGGCATAAGGAGAAGCCCTAAAAATATGGGACCAATAGCCAATAAAAGCACTTTCCGGGCCATAGAAATTCTTCGGAGAAAAAGTTTCAAAAGTTAATTTTAGCAATTTCAAAATCGCCCAAACGCGCACGCGCCAAAAAAAAATATTTTTTTGAAAAATCATGTGGGGTATCAAATTGTAGGTATCGATGGTGGTACACAAATATGCATCGCATTTTCAAAATGGCGGCTATTACACCCGCCAAAAATCTCAAAAACCACCAAAAAATGCTTGTCCCCCCCCCTTTTAAGGCATAAGGAGAAGCCCTAAAATATGGGACCAATAGCCAAAAAGCACTTTCCGGGCCATAGAAATTCTTCGGAGAAAAAGTTTCAAAAGTTAATTTTAGCAATTTCAAAATCGCCCAACGCGCACGCGCCAAAAAAAATATTTTTTTGAAAAATCATGTGGGGTATCAAATTGTAGGTATCGATGGGTAGTACACAAATATGCATCGCTTTTTCAAAATGGCGGCTATTACACCCGCCAAAAATCTCAAAAACCACCAAAAATGCTTGTCCCCCCCCCTTTTAAGGCATAAGGAGAAGCCCTAAAAATATGGGACCAATAGCCAATAAAAGCACTTTCCGGGCCATAGAAATTCTTCGGAGAAAAAGTTTCAAAAGTTAATTTTAGCAATTTCAAAATCGCCCAAACGCGCACGCGCCAAAAAAAAATATTTTTTTGAAAAATCATGTGGGGTATCAAATTGTAGGTATCGATGGGTAGTACACAAATATGCATCGCTTTTTCAAAATGGCGGCTATTACACCCGCCAAAAATCTCAAAAACCACCAAAAAATGCTTGTCCCCCCCCTTTTAAGGCATAAGGAGAAGCCCTAAAAATATGGGACCAATAGCCAATAAAAGCACTTTCCGGGCCATAGAAATTCTTCGGAGAAAAAGTTTCAAAAGTTAATTTTAGCAATTTCAAAATCGCCCATACGCGCACGCGCCAAAAAAAATATTTTTTGAAAAATCATGTGGGGTATCAAATTGTAGGTATCGATGGGTAGTACACAAATATGCATCGCTTTTTCAAAATGGCGGCTATTACACCCGCCAAAAATCTCAAAAACCACCAAAAAATGCTTGTCCCCCCCCTTTTAAGGCATAAGGAGAAGCCCTAAAAATATGGGACCAATAGCCAATAAAAGCACTTTCCGGGCCATAGAAATTCTTCGGAGAAAAAGTTTCAAAAGTTAATTTTAGCAATTTCAAAATCGCCCAACGCGCACGCGCCAAAAAAAAATATTTTTTTGAAAAGTCATGTGGGGTATCAAATTGTAGGTATCGATGGGTAGTACACAAATATGCATCGCTTTTTCAAAATGGCGGCTATTACACCCGCCAAAAGTCTCAAACACCACCAAAAAATGCTTGTCCCCCCCCTTTTAAGGCATAAGGAGAAGCC
>JACMZG010001893.1:8036161-8183989 GCA_018340805.1 Microvelia longipes
CACATAAAGGCGAGCGAAGCGAGCCCTTCAATTGCATGGCGAGGTACGAAAACATATACGGCTGAGCCGAGCCCATAGTATTGAATGGTAAAGGACGAGCGAAGCGAGCCCTTTTTTTTATTTTATACTCTTAAACATACTGATAAACCATATACAAAAAAGGCGAGCAAAGCGAGCCCCATGATTTTTATGCCTTTTTTAAAATGTTTCTTTATAATAGATATTAACAAACAAGCACATAAAGGCGAGCGAAGCGAGCCCTAGTATTGCCATAGTTATTTTTATTATTTTATACTCTTAAGAAAGGTACTGGAAAACATATACAAAAAAGGCGAGCGAAGCGAATCCCATGAATTTCATCCCTGCTTAAAATGTTTCTCTTAAAGTAGATATTGGACAAACAAGACATAAAGGCGAGCGAGCGAGCCCTAGTATTGTATGCGTTAATTTCATTTTTATACTCTTGAAAAGGCCACTGATAAACATTATACAAAAAGGCGAGCGAAGCGAGCTCATGATTTATGCTTGCTTAAAATGTTTCTTCTTATAATAGATATTGACAAACAAGCACATAAAGGCGAGCGAAGCGAGCCCTAGTATTGCATGGTTATTTTTATTTTTTATACTCTAAGAGGTTACTGATTAAACATATACAAAAAGGCGAGCGAAGCGAAGCCCATGATTTTCATGCCTTGCTTAAAATGTTTTTTATAATAGATATTGACAAACAAGCACATATAAAGGCGAGCGAAAGCGAGCCTAGTATTGCATGGTTATTTTTTATATTTATATACTCTTAAGAAGGTACTGATAAACATATACAAAAAGGCGGCGAAGCGAGCCCATGATTTTCATGCCTTGCTTAAAATGTTTTCACTTATTAATAGATATTGACAAAACAAGCACTGAAGGCGAGCGAAGCGAGCCCTAGTATTGAATGGTTTTTTTTTTATTTTATTACTCTTAAGAAGGTACTGATAAACATATACAAAAAGGCAAGCGAAGCGAGCCATGACTTTTATGCCTTATTTAAAATGTTTCTCTTAAAGTAGATATTGACTAACAAGAATATAAAGGCGAGCGTAGCGAGCCCTAGTATTGTAAGGTTTTTTTTATTTATACTCAAAAAGGTACTGATAAACATATACAAAAAGGCGAGCGAAGCGAGCCATGATTTTTATGCCTTGCTTAAATGTTTCTCTTATAATAGATATTGACAAACAAGCAATAAAGGCGAGCGAAGCGAGCCTAGTATTGCATGGTATTTTTATTATTTTATTACTCTTAAGAAGGTACTAATAACCATATACAAAAAGGCGAGCGAAGCGAGCCCATGATTTTTATGCCTTGTTTTAAATGTTTTTCTTAAAGTAGATATTGACAAACAAGTACATAAAGGCGAGCGAAGCGAGCCCTAGTATTGCATGGTTTAATTTATTATTTAATACTCTTAAGAAGGTACTGATAAACATATACAAAAGGCGAGCGAAGCGAGCCCATTATTTTATGCCTTTTCTTAAAAGTTCTCTTAAAGTAGATATTGACTAACAAGCACATAAAGGCGAGCGAAGCGAGCCCTAGTATTGTATGGTTATTTTATTTATACTCTTAAGAAGTACTGATAACGTATACAACAAGGCGAGCGAAGCGAGCCCATGATTCATGCCTTGTTTTAAATTTTCTCTTAAAGTAGATATTGACAAACAAGCACATAAAGGCGAGCGAAGCGAGCCCTTGAATCTTATTTTATGTTTTTTTTTTTTTCTAAATTTAGGTATTGACAAACAACTTCTATAAGCGAGCGAAGCGAGCCCTAGATTGTTATGTATAAGTTTGATTCTATAGTTAAAATTGGCTAGTACCAAACATGCACCTCAAGGCGAGCGATGCGAGCCCTAGAATATTATGTTATGTCTTTACTGTTGCTTTAAAATGAGGTTCTGATAAACCAATACAAAAAGGCGATTGAACGAGGCTTTAATTTTATTGCCTTGTTTTAAATGTTCCTCTTCAGTAAGATATTGACAACCAAGCACAAAAAGGCGAGTGAAGCGAGCCCTTAAATTTTTGTTCTGTGTTTGAAATTTTCTCAAAAATTAGGTATCGACAAACAAATATATAAAGGCGAGGGAAGCGAGCTCTAGATTGTTATGTAAAAATGTAGATTCTAGATTTGAAATGTAGATTGTGTAGATTCTAAATTAGGTACTGATTTCTGATACACAGAAACGCATGCGTAGCGAGCTGTGGAATATTTTGTTATAACTTATTTATTTTTTCTAACATTAGGTATCGACAAATACTAACATATAGGCTATTGAAGCGAGGCGTAGAATATTGAGTATAAGTATGATTGTATAGTATTAATACATTATATTTATGCAAATATCTGAGAAACCCTTATAATGCTTGCAAAGCAAGCACTTTGACGGATTTTTTTAAATTTAATTCTACTATTTAAAATATTTAATTTTTTATTAAAAATTTATTCGTGGTCTTATCAATAAATCTATCTATTATTATCTTGTCTCTATTATAAATCTATCTATCTTGTATCTATTACTGCTAGTTATCTGTTCACATTTCCCAATTCAGTAAGATATAATAAGACTTGTTTTGTTAGTATTTAAATTTTAACTTAATTACTTTATGTCTACTGTTTTGTTTTTGTAATATTTTTTCTTTTCCTCATTTATACCGTAGGTATATAGGAAAAGTATTGTGTTTGCAAAAAATCCGAAACGGGTTGCCACCGGAAACTGGAATTATCCGTTTCAGGCGTTTTTTAAGGCCTCCTAGGTGGTTTTCGCAAAGTTGTCTGCGTTTATGAGTGTGAGCGTGTGTTTGTGCCTTCTATCATCGTAGGCTCCAGTATCTTTATGCTAGAGAGTTGACACTATGTACTAAAATCAGTCTACCACTGAAGCTGTGCTATTCGGAAAAATATTTTTTATGACCCGCAATAACGACAGCAAAAATTTCGAAAAATCCTAAAACGCGTAAAATGATGCGATCGAATTGAGATTTGGCACGCATATAGCCATTGACTAAAGACTAAGGCATTAGTTGAATGTTTATTAAATTATTTGTTAACATTTTTTAAGATATTGTAGAAAAGCGGAAAATAGTCCAATTAAGTTGAAATTTGGTATAAGTATATACCTTTACGAAATAAAGAAGTACACTAAGTTTCGATTCAATAAAACAAGTATATCCATGATTTTTTATGTACCATGAAATTTAAGCAGCATCGAGCGTGGTCAGTGCCTAGATGGGTGACCGCTAGGAACGAAACAAATGTATTTTCTAGGACGATCGAAGCGAGTCCGAAGCTGGGAGGATGAGCGCAGCGAATCCGATGTAATGAGGAAAAGACCCGAGGTACCCTGTACCCGATTTTTAGTAACATGTTTTGCACCTGTGGTTTGTTGTTTAGGCCTGATGATGACCCAAAGGGGTTGAATTATATAGCTTTTTAAAAACAAAATACGTGTAGTCAACCTATTTCCAAATAATTGTGGAGTTCTACAAAAAAGTTGATTTGCTAATTAATATGTTAACAAAATATATATTTTTATATTTAATGAACATAGTAGATTGTTCTTTGTTGATAATGTTTCTGAAGATGCCTACAATGATAGGCGAAATATATTAAATTGAATAAATCGTTCAAAACTTTTTATAGAACTAAAGTCCCCTTGATCAAGCCTGAGAACATAGTAGAATAAAAAAATGTATTTATATGGTAAAAACTGTACAATGGATTTTGAAATTCAAAATTCATAAATTGTCACTTTAGTGAACTTGTGAAAATACAGCCAAACCAATCAGCACATTCAAGCATATTAGGAAATGACTCTAACAAAATATCTATCTTGTTTTCGTCTAAACCAAGCTGATTTTTTTTCCGATAAACCGCTAAGAGGTGCCGGTTAGGTAGGAGTACCGGGTACTGGTGCTTTTACCCTATTTCTTCCTAAATCGCTAGTGGAGATAAGGAAAATTTCCAAACTTTGAAAACGGAAAGGTTTCTTTTGCGTCAAGTCTCTAAGGTGTTCTTAAATTAATTGAATGCTATTTACTGGTCTTATTTTGCGGGTCTACTTGCAAAAATTTGCATTTTTTCATCGCTATCAGAAGCAGTTTCATAACCTCCCATATAATCACACAGGTTGAAATTTTCGCTTCCACAGCGCGCATGACAAACGATGCCAGAGTATTAATGCACCTCTAGAGAATGATGTTATTTTACGTTCTGTTGTAGAATCCTCAATGGAAAGTTTTACTAATCGAAGCAGGAGATTCAGAGAGTTATTTTATGGATATACCTATAATAGCCAACATGTTACAGTTTACAAATGCTAACTGGAAGTATAAATCTACGCCTAACAATAGATCTTGCCTTGGTAAGTTAAACATTTTACTGAACACAGAAAAACTAACAATATGCAACTAACAATATCCTATCCTTATGTATTTACACTGTACAATCATGATTGCTAATTAAAAACCAACTATCAGAAATTTGTATGGAACCAAAGTAAGACAATATCACAGTCCATTAGGTGTCTCTAAAAGCATATATTGCGACAATTTGTTAGATGACCGAATGTCTCAAAAGGAATTTAGTCATATACCTCATTAGGGGCACAAAAAAGGTTGACTTAGAGTGCATCGCGATAACATCATCCTTGCTCACACTAACTCGTTTACTTAATTTACATTAAACACAGGTTGGCAAAATTTCAAAAAAAGCAACAAAAAGGAATTTAAAAAGTATAGTGTAGAGTTGAGTAAGACAGGACGCGAATGTTTTAATAAAACCTATTGTCTACTCTTTGCATTCATAATAAAATATTTCTTATCACGTTTCATTTTAACTATTTGTAAGACTGTATGCTACTAGGGGTATTTCACTTGAGATTCTCTCGACGTTTCAGTAACCCCTGAATTCCTTTGAGCATATGTCGCACTAAGGCCAATACATCTACTCTCCATTCACCATGAACTGATCCAGATCACGTCTATAACATTTTCTTTATGATTAAATAATAACAATTATAAATTCCTTTAAATTCACATTGAATAAAATATAAATGTAATTATTTAAATCCATTTCTTAATATTAATTTTTTAAATACAATTTTTGTGATGAGATATATAATTAAATGAAAAATGTCTTTATAAAACTAAACTCCAATACATTCTTATACCCGACACTTATATGCGCCGACTTATAAACGCCGATCCTTATAAAAAAAATAGCTAGCGACATTAAAGTTAGGCACTCCTGCTCCTAATATATGCGTCGGAATCCAAGTTGTTGTCTACTTATTGCGTAAATAGGTGCATTGCCTCGCTTGCTAAACCATTCATTCGTCAGTATAAATTTAACGACCTGTATATTTTTTCACTATAATTCATGTAAAAACTAGCTCAGATCAGGAGACATTTTCATTTCAAAGGATTTTAATGTCCTCTTAACCAGATGATCCTTAATTTCCACGTATAATCCTCGGAGCGGGCATTCGTTGTTATTCATCTCATCAAATCTGCTTGAATTTGTTATCTTTTGCTCGCAGGTCTAGAAAGAGGACAATGTAACCTACCCAGAGGTAAAGTAATGGGAGGTAGCAGCGTTCTAAACTACATGATCATGACGAGGGGTCACAAGAACGACTACGACGAATGGGAACGCGCCGGTAATAAAGGTTGGTCGTACAAAGACACCTTGAAATATTTTATGAAAATGGAAGACATCGATATTGAAGAGTTGAAGTCAGATAAAAAATACCATAGCACCGGAGGTTACATGACCATCTCTCATCCTCCTACAAGAACTCCCGTCGCTGAAGCTTTTGTTAAAGGTATTTCCTATTTTATTTACTCACTTAATAGTTTTCACTGACAACAGAGCAATTCTGAGGATAGTAGTATATTTATAAAGGTTATTTACTTTTAGCAAAATGGCTTCAAATTTTTGCCCAGAGAAAAGTCTTTCTTATATTTTTGGGGGCACTGAATTAAAAAAGTTATACAAGTCACCACTAAAAGGGACCAGAATGTCGCAAAAAATTCGATAGCAACTGAAAACCCTAAAAAAGGCTAGGGAAACAAGTGCAGTGTTGTTTTGGTGTTTTAAGGGGTTCTGATTTCAATGGAAACTCTCTGGTTTCTATACCAAGGGTACCTCAACGCCAAGCACCACATCCAGACAAACTCCAGAGGCAACTAAAACTAATGTATTTAGAAAAAATAGTTTAAATTTAAAAAAAATATAATAGTCTCACTACCCAGACTGAAGGATTTTATATAATTGACGACGTTAACATTCTTTTCGCTTGACAGGAAACTGTCTCTTCAAGTTTTGCCCAAGACCAACTTGGAGCCACTTAATTATAAAAAAAATATTGTACGATATCAAAAAACTTTTGAATATGCGTAATTATCTGTATGATTTTATTTTTAATTTGACAGGTATTTTTGAAATAATTTGGTTCGAAACAGTTCAACATAAATTATGAGATTATACGGGCAAAATATTGACTGTCAATCTCACAAATTTATTACACAAATTCAAACGATACACTAAAAAAATACAAATAAAACGAACAGTTGGAAGTTGCAGTTGTGCCATTGCAATACTTTACTATACACTTCTTGCTATTCACTTCTTTACTACCTGTCACACCACTAAGTCAAGAGGAATGATAATGGATTATCATTAGGTAATTACTGGAGTATAAGCTTCGATTATAATTTTCTTAATTTTTAATTAAATTTTTCAGGTGGGCAAGAATTGGGCTACGACCAAGTAGACTATAATGGCCAAACCCAGGTTGGGTTCTCATTTCATCAGGTAACTAAACTTTTTGTCTTCATAAAAAAATCTATTTATCTAATCCTTGTATTGTAAGTTCTACTTACAGTCTTGTTATCTCACACTGTAAATGTACGTTTACTCCCTAGGGAGGAAAAGTGAAAGTGTTGCCAACTTGACAGAATTTTTTAGTACAAGTTTTAGGAATTTCAGGAAATTTTTAGGATTTTTTCGGTGTTATGTTGGTACTACGGGTAGAATATACAATATACACACGCTAATGATTAAATTACAAATATAGTATTACACATTATTCTATTGACAGCTTACAATAAAATAATGTGAAGATAGTGGCTTTATTCTCTCTTCATCAGAGTAATTGACATGGTAAGAATAAACTAAACTAACACAATAACAATTAAGGAGCTGAAGAATATATTAATAGTTGTTAGTATTAGTTCTCTAGTCTTAGATAAAATTTAATATGCAACAAGGGATGAAAGTTATCAGCTCTCGTATTATCTCCCTCGTCAAGCCTCGGGAGCCAAAATGTTAGTTAACTCCCTCGGCAAGCCTCGGGAGCTAACTAGTTTATCTCCCTTGGCCTACTGGCCTCGTGAGCTAATGAAGTTTTCTCCTTCGGCGCTGCCTTAGGACGAAACTTTAACTTGAGCTGTAAAACTTACTTTCATCCCTTGTTGCAAAAATAAATATTTATCTTTCACGTAAAAATATATTTTCCACTCTATCACACAAGGCAACTTAACTAACAATGTATATTTAGCTGATTCGACACTCTTACCTTATAGCATTGATTAGTACTCATGTTATCCTTGTTTATTATTAATTCGATTAATTCCTTTTGTGTTTGTTTAATGTGAATTTCATTTTCAATTTTAGACAAGTATGAAGAATGGAACTAGATGGAGCACATCTAGAGCTTATCTTCATCCTATTAGGAGCAGAAGAAACCTTCATGTCAAAAAACTAAGCCATGTAACCAGGGTATTGATTGAGCCTAAGTCAAAAAGAGCTTACGGGGTAGAGTTCATCAAAAGGAGACGAAAATATATTGTCAAAGCCAGAATGGAAGTTATACTTTCGGCGGGAGCTATCAACTCACCTCAGCTCCTTATGTTGTCAGGGGTTGGCCCTAAAGAACACCTTGAAAAATTTAAGATACCAGTAGTTAAAGATCTTCCTGTGGGTTATAATTTACAAGATCACGTTGCTCTGGGTGGGATGACGTTTCTCATCAACCAAACCGTCTCTCTGATGTTGGAAAGAATTATAGACGACCCACTCACTATTAATGATTTCACTCTGTATCATAGAGGATACGCTAGTATTCCTGGAGGGACTGAAGCTTTAGCATTTGTCGACACTTCAGATCCTAAAAATCCTAACGGCTGGCCGGATTTAGAATTATTGTTTATAGGCGGGACTTTAGTCTCAGAGCCTACATTAAGAAAAAATTTTGGAATCACGAACGAGGTATACAACGCACTTTTAAGAAATATAGAAGGAAAGGACGGATATAGCATCTTTCCTATGATTATGCGTCCCAAGAGTCGAGGACGAGTTATGTTAGCTAGTTCTAATCCCATGAAGAGCCCCCTCATAGACATGGGATACTTCAGTGATCCTTCGGATCTGGATATAGCTGTTAAAGGAGTTGAGCTCTCGATACAGCTTTCAAATACCCCCGCGATGAAAAAGTTAGACAGTCGATTGAGTAAAAATAAAATACCTGGTTGTAAAAAATTTGATATTTTATCTTCAGATTACTGGAAGTGTCACGCCAGGCATTTGAGCTTTACCATATACCATCAGAGTGGAACGTGCAAGATGGGCCCAGACAGCGATCCCGGAGCCGTCGTCGACGATACACTCAAAGTCAAGGGAATAAAAGGACTAAGAGTAATAGACGCGTCTATAATTCCTGTGATCCCAGCGGCACATACTAACTATCCGACCATCATGATCGCTGAAAAAGGGAGTGACCTCATCAAACAGGACTATCCGAACTTCGCTTGAAGGAACCTTTACAAAATTAAGTTTAAAAAGTGAACACAGAATGAGACGATAGTAAAGCATCAAATTGGGCTTGCTCCTATCTGTATTTAATTTTAAACAGCAAAAAAGAGACGAATCTAATGTAAATACTAGAAACTATCGTAATTGTCGTAGACACTTGAGACTCAATAGCCACGTAGATACTTAGTAGTTTCTCTCTCGCTCTAGACCTGAAATGACAAACAACCCTGAAAATCTTCTCGCTCCTGATTCTTCCCACTACGCCATTCCGAGTACCGTCGGGTAAAGTAGAGTCGATTATCTTACTTAAGTTAAACAATACAATGATTCCTAGGAAACAATACGACTCGATAGATGATATTAACTACACTTGTATTAATCTGTGATAATATTGTAATAAATAACTTATTTTAACTCTGTCTTTTATTTACATCAGCATATTACTAAACCTTCCCTGAAGACTGTAAGTTTGTTCTAAGTAATATGATTGTGGCACAGAGGCGGAGCCGGCTGAATTTCCTTTCGCATGCTTGTTCCATTGTTCTTCAATCCATTGCTTGAGTTTTAACTTTAGTCTTTGTATAATCCAAACATTTTCTTAAAAACCCCTAAGAAAGTTAAATGTCTTTACAATAAAGCATAACCTAAAATTTAAGTAAAAAAATGAATGCTATAATTAGCTTGGTTTTTTTAATTGAATACTTTTTAGCATTTAGTTTACTTTTTTAAACAGCTCTACGTTCCATTTCAGGGGTTTACAACCCTGAATATAACTTATGTAAGTGAGAGTACGGCACCAGTATCAGGACCTGCGCAGTACCCCACTCCACTACTTAACTATAAGAACCCTGCCCTTTTATAATGCCATGTACAACCTCCCCCTGGAGCCAAAGTTAATTCGTATATGTAGAAAAAAGTCCCTTCTCGTAATCATAAGATACAATTATCTTCTAATGACAAATTTTTCATTTAAACTTTAAAATATAACAGTAATGAAACGCGTCAAATCATTAACTCTTAATATATCAATTCGCCTTTTAGACCAAAATTAATATAGTATAAACCACTTAATATAGTACATAGAGCAGTCCTAAGTATTATAGCAAGAAAATATAGAAATTGAGACATTGAGCAACTATTCAACCACCTCTCTGCTAGTAGTAGCCCAGCAGCTGTTCCAGTACATTTCTGTTATCAATCTTTTTAAATATTTAAATAACTTTGAAATAATTTTTTGATCATGATTACTCGACCGGATGACAAACTAGTGGCTGTAAAAATATGCAAGTCTTGAGCAGCACAGGAGCTGTGGGTTACTCATTTATTAGCATATTTAACAAATTACTTGACTCTTTTAAAACCATATTAAACTTCAAAATATACAAAGAAAAATTTATAGAAAAAATCAGGTACTGGGTAGCCCGGAACTTTTCCTCGCCTCATCGGATTCGCTACGCTCATTCTCACTGCTTCGGACTCGCTTCGCTTGTCCGCAGACAATAAATAAATTTGATTTATTTCCAGCGGTTATAACATTTTCAATTGGTAATTAATATAATAAATTAAGTTCAAATTATTATAATAAACGATGCTAATATTCTACTGATATTTAATCGGCTTAAATCCTTTTGTTAGAAAATAGGATCGAGCTCTTCCTATTCTTTTGTAGCCAAACTCAATTGTTCTTCTCTAAAAGAACCACTTCCTCCTCATAATCTGCTATTTTAATCTAAACTATCTCATTAAATTTGTAACTATAGATGTCATTATGTTTATGATCTTTGAAAATATTTTGACGGAACTTAATGGGGATATAGAATAGACGGACATAGAAATAGTTCGGGCATCCAGCAGTTACACGTAAACTACTGAATAATGCGTGACTGCATCTAGCTGTGACATGTTATTGTAGAACGTCTTCAAAGGTTGCTAAGAAGCCATAAATAAACGACTGTCTTAAATCGAGAAAAGGAATAAAAGTAAAATGAGAGTTGTGTAAGTGCAGTGAGTCGGTCGTGACCTGTCCTCGCCTCGCGGTCTCCAACATGTCACGATACAATCCTCATTCCTATAATAAAAATCAATCAGGACTAACCTAATATATAAATTATTTGATTTTGGTTTATAATATTGGTTCATGGTAGTGCCTCTCGTGTCTTTAGCAGAAGAAAAATGATTTTCTTGACCCAGTTTTTAGTGTCATCGATCTCAAGGAGCAACAAGTACTTATCATCGCGGTTCCGCCGAGATGAAGCCTCGTTAACCTTCCTAACGACACGACTTTTTCCTTATTTCATCCTAACAATATGCCTCACCCCTCATTTATTTTCTTTTTAATATTTTTAGGTACGAGAAAGAAAGGTTTCTTGTAATCGGTTGTTTATCTAGTAAAGTTTGTAGCAAGTCGACTTGCTCTACACGTGAGCCAAAGTTGCGGTGTAGGAGTCTAGTCTACTACTCGCCCGCCTACCTCGGTATAATCTATCATTCTTTAAGATGGTCTTAACAGCCACGCTAATCTATCGTCTAAGAAACTTTTCTAATTGAATGTTAAACCGCATTTAACTGGTTGTTGAAAAACTTTGTTGTAATGCAGGTAAAGCTATCGACGTCTTGTGTACAACAAAACATCTAATAATAATTCCTTCCTAATTTATTAGTTTTGTTTGCTTTTACTAACGTTTCTCTAAAAACTTACATTTCCATTCCAAGAAAGCACTTTAGCATTTCTCGTTATTTTTTTAATGAAGCTAGTGGGAATCTAGAAACTCCACTGCTGGCAGAGCAAGTGTACGGGATAATAAGAGATCACGAGAGTCGTCTTGGATATCAGAGTACAATGAGACATGAGTGTTTGTATTCATTCGTACGACAGAGCAGAAATACTAGTCGAAGACCAATAAGATAGACAAATAAGAAACACATGTTATTGTCTATCGTTTAGTTTAAAAATCTTGACAGGTCAGTTTAAACACCCCTGATTCTTAAGAAAAAAAATCCCTGCAAGAAGGGAGCGGGAAAAAACTATGTAAACAAATCAGGTTGTTTTACCCATATTTTCTTGGCCATGTTTTTTACATTTCTTTTTTGTAGTTTTATTTTAAAATATCATTGTTAAGATTAATTTGAAAGTAGTTTTCAAAACGATGTAATCAAAAGAAGAACCATAAACGAAGTGAACGATTGCCGGGAAGAAGGTTTTTTCCCTACAGCGGTTATTGTGGTAGGGACTTTTTTTCTCTTTTTAAGTGGGAGGTTGGCAGCGGCTTCTCTGATTGGTCAATCCCCAAAATACTTATGACCTTGGGGATTTTTAAACTAAACGATAGACTGTAGATGTAGATAAATCGAAAAGAGCGTTTGGAGGCAAAGTTACTTCCAGAAAATGTCTGAGTCAAGAGGCGATGCACTGTCATTTTTTTAAAGTTTGGTTTTCAATGCCAAAACTCTCACGGCGGAAGACGTGCTGTCTAGTTTCGTCTTTCTTGGTTACGAGCAAATAAATTTCTTTCGTTAATATTCTTATGTATAACTTTTAAAACTCTAATATTAATAAACGGTATAAACGATGAAAAGCAATCGATATGTTATGTTATTATAAATCAAGTACAAATTGACAGCAATAAAGTTGGGTTTGTTGTATTAGCTTTATCGTTTCAGCAATGCCATCGCACACGAAATGAAAACAAACAGAGCAACCGAATCGACCTCAACATGAGAAATAAAGATTATAAGAAAAACTTTTTACGAAAATAATATATAAGGATATTGTTTATTTCTAAAAAGAAAGAAAAACTTTTGTGAAATTGGTAAAATACATGTTGTATAGTATTATGGAGGTTCTGTTAGCCTAACCCCACATCCGTGACACAACTCATTTAGTTGTTCATATAAAGTTTTATTTGCTGTTGCCCGATTCTCTATTTGATAAGTATATATTTTTGAAAAGATGATGGTGCCTCTATTCTCATGGAGGATACACTACGCTAACCACATGTCGACATTGACCTTATCCATAGATCGGCAGAACTTACCGGTAGAGATATGAACTAGTTGGTACAATTGATTTATACTAAGTAAAAGTAAAGAAATGCCCGTTCAGGGTTTGACCATTCAAGGTATTCACCCTGTGGGAACGTTATAAGGTGGATCGTATCCACACTGCTCTCACTAATATTCAAAGTTGACGAAGTCAATTTTAAACAAAACTATTTATATAAACTGAGAGCAAAGCCCAGGAAGCGAACCCTTGACCTCCGCCTAGATTTCTACAACATTACATTAGTTTTCTACTAAATGTAAGGTACTGCAATGGTACTACTACTAGTATTACTACATACTCCAATTAAATGGACATTAAAAGGCGTGTTGATTAATTTCACTATTAACTTACTGATATTTATTCTCATGATTGTGTTTATTGTTGTTCTCCATAATATTCTTATCTCAAGTCCTACTCGATCTCAACATCACCCCCCTGAAGCTCTATATCAACGCTGATCACGCCCAGGTCAGCGTTGAAATACAAACAATGCTGTTCATTAAGTGTTAACATTTTTACGTAATGCGTAGTAAGGTTATAGGTTATAAGATTGTATTTCAATAGTTTAGAAAATCAAACAGTTATTAGTTTTGCCGAATCTATTGAGAGAGATTAATTCCTTTTATGGACAACCTCAGCATGCCACCTGTCCTAACAGGGAATTCTCTCAAAGAAAATTCGTTGAAAAGATATTTATAAACCGGTAATCCAGCTCAAGCCTATAAATTGACTAAAACTTCTGTTGCTTCAACCCTCCAGTCTGGGTTCTTGACAAGTTACTGTGACGTCATAATTAGAGTATGCTGAGTCAGCAACATTTTTAAAATATTGGGTACGGGGTACCTCGAAACTATTCCTCAACAAATCGGATTCGCTGCGCTCATCCTTCAACTTCAGACTTCGATCGTCCTTAGAATATAAAATTCGTCAAATTCATACTGCAACACATCTTCGAATTTGCTTTGCTCTTCCTCAGATAGCAATAAAATTAATTTATTCGCAGCGATCACCCACCCAGGTACTGACCTCGCTCGATGCTCCTTAACTTTTATGCTTCAAATCAAAAACGATACTTAGTATAAACGTAAAGCGATATGTTCGTGCAACTCATATTTTTTAAAGTTATATAATCCTTGATTTTCAATTTTTTGGCTTTTTAGTGAGTATTTCACTCATGGTAAGGGATAATCTAATTAGCTAGGTCCAGCATGGCCGTCCATTTCTTTTGTGTGCCTCCTGCCTCTGTCTTCCCTCCCTCCAAGATAAGTCTGTTGGTCTTGGGAGATACTTTGAGTAGCTTAGACCCTTGACTCTCTCACCTTCACTTATGATTGCCAATATTTAGCATCATAACCGACTTCATTACCGCACCGGTTACGGTCACCTGAGTGTCACTTTGATCCAAAATTTCCCACAATAAACTAGAACATCTTGGCGGGGTCTATAACCACAATCTCATAATACTTTTACCATTTGATAAATAAATTTGCCCCCGGGGCCTTGGTCGAAACCGAGTCCCGGAGATATCTGTTAAAATGCGTCATCACGTAGATAACGGTAAATTCACCGGAATCCCGTAACTTATTACAACCAATAACAGCTACGGCTGTCGCAGCCTTTATTTAAAAATTGAATTCAAACTTGACATTATTCCTTATTTTTAACATTTTTACCAAATTACTACAAAAACTGAAAAATCAAAATGAATATTAAGAATACCCGTAACAATACTTCTTCTTTAGACCTTCGGTATAAATAGGAAAAATAAATCATTTAAAATATCAATTTTCCATGAAACTTAAAAGATGACACTGACAGATAAAAACCTGATATGGACTATATTGTTGTAATTCCAGTTTCAGAGTTGGCAGTTAGTGGAAACACAATACTTTATCTATATACCTTCAGTGTAAATTTGGAAAAGTAACGAAGCCTCCGATAAATAAACAGTATTATAAGGTTTCTGAGTTTTTAAACGATTACAAAACCAACGTTATTGTTAAGACACCTGGATTTTAATGTTGTTAAACCATGTATTGAATCTGCAAATCATTGCACTGATTTACTTGTAAGTATGCCGAGTCTCAAATCAATGCAAGATATAAATATTCTGAAAAATGTTAAATGTTAGTTATGTCATTTTCTATTATTTATTTTGCCCGGATTAAACGCTTTGACAACTTGGCCCTTAGCGGTAATCACTGCATCCACCCGCGCTCTTTAATTCGGTTGTTCCTGCCGACTAACCCTGTACCTCACTCTGTAACCTTAATATGGTGAGGAGAGGGTAGGGGGCTAGAGAGTGTTGCAAAGTCGAACAAAGACTTGATAATAAACTGCGTAGGCTTCCGCTGTTATTGTCATGAAGATTTAGGTCTTCCGGTGGAGACCGCGTCAATGTAGATGAAGAATCCGACGTTTCGCTTCCACTGAGGGAGGCATCTTCAGGGATGTAGGACATCATGGATAGAAACACAATGCTCTACAAAACTGAACACAGATTTTTGTAGAACAGTTCAGTTTTGTTTCTATCCATGATGTCCTACATCCCTGAAGATGCCTCCCACAGTGGAAGCGAAACATCGAATTTTTCATCTACATTGATGCGGTCACCACCGGAAGACCTAAATTTTCAAAGACTTGATAACATTTTTTTCTGAAGAAAAAAATGTTAGATCTGAGGAAACGAAAAATGTTTGATCTCAAACGTTCGGTGAGCGTAATTGTTTAAAATAGATTTTAATTTGTCTACGAACGTAAAATCTGGACCTGAGCTAAAGTTTTGAGTAGATTGATGAATCATCTCTCCTAGAAGAGTCAAAGGTTGACCATGTAAAAGATCAGCTGGGCTGTAATTCATATCTTGAACGTAAGCTACTCGGAGGCCTGGCATGATAGTGCAAAATATTTACCTAGCGATACGAGTAATGTCAGCGAATCGCCTCTTTCAGACAACGATAAAGCTTAAAAATTGATTTAAGAACGCAACAGTGTTCCGCCCCGCCAAGTCAAAAAGAAAAGTCGAATCCCCGCTATGTTAATAAAAAATTCACGAAAGCTGGCAGTGGATACTGCCACTACTTATACTGTACGCAACAAAGTCTGATTTTTGAGGGCGTGTAGCGTGAAAACGGCCAAAGGGACATAACCATTATTTTATTTTATTCTTATTCTTCCTGCACTTTTTGTTGATGCAGTTGCAGCCTAAACTACAAAATAGATTTTGACGTATAAGGACTTTTGGATTCGTCTTATGCTCGTGCTTATGCATTTATAATTAATAAAATATCAAATTCGACATTCCTACGCTGAACCCGAAGTAAAAAACTAAACTAGCAAACGATAGTTTTATATGTTGACACACCTAAAGTCGAAAGTACTGAGGAGATTCTGATGTGTGAGGACTTATTGGATTCGTGATTTCTTGTGTCCATTCTCACTTAATAAAATCGCAATTTCAACATTTATACGCTGAACAAAAAGAAGCTAGCGAACGGAACTTTTATGTAAGTTGACCCACCTTGCTCCTTTACTACTGAATAGATTTTCGTTGAATATTGGTTTGTTTGACACCTTTTAACATTTCCGTATCAATAAATCCCAAATTCATAATTCCTATGTTGTACGCGCCGCTAAAAACAAAGCTTGATTGTTGTGTATACAATACCTTGAAACCCTTTACAGCTTTATCTACAACACGTATCTTATTTACTTCTATTTTTACATAGAACATCGTCCAACTATAAGGAGTCGTAAAAAACATGAAATATCCAAATACACTGCTTGTATGGTAAAAAAAACTCACCGCCAAGTCTTTGGTCCAAAAAAATTGGGAAATCAACTTTTCTGTCCCACCAAGCCATGTCCGTTTTAATTGGAGACGGTCATTGGCGTTTCAAAGTGAAGTTGTTAGGTTGGCAACACTAAATAACCTTATTTAAATTGAGAGGCAATTATTTGGTTCTTCCCCTTGGTGTTGTACTAGCAGTGTGAACAGGTTTTATAGCTCCTTATGCTATTTTTGAGATATTATTTCAAGTAAATTCAGAGGTGTTTTGTGGAGGTAAATCATAACTGCTACGTGAATGACATGTCGAGCAGCAAAGGGCCTAAGAGTCATGAGGACTTTCAAATGAACCACGAATAAAAAATAAAAATAACAGAAAAAATAAAGTACATATTTTTAATAGTTAGAAAATGAACGTATAAAAAATAACATGACAGATAGTTGGGCATTGTCTCGGATAAAAACAAAATACAAATCTTACCCCTGCCTTGCCCCCACACTCCCCTCAAGTATGTGAGGTTACGGTTTGTGTTGCTAAGCGACCACTACTCAACTTGGATAAAAACTTGAGAAACATAAAAATAAGTTAAATTAGTTCTCATGTAACAGTGGAGCGAGTGACTGTACGGCTGATGGATCCTTTCGCTTCGTCCAACCACCTGTTTCAGGAGCTGTTTTAGTTAAAACTAAGTGCTGTGTTACAATGTCAAGTGCCTCGCGACATAACATTCTAACATATTTTACGATAATGTTTTGATATCACGTCTAAAACTACTTGATGTGACATATCAAGAGGTTAGTTAACATCATTTTGCAACTAATTATAGAAACATGTATCTATATACGTGGTACATTAGAGGTAGGAGCCATACTTTATTTACACCAATTTATTACTCATGCCTATTTTCACTTGGATTATTTATCAATTATTAGGCGGCCCCCGCTTTGTGGGCTCCGGTCCGTCCGGGACAAGCCCCAAATCAACTCATGTGAGTTTTATTTTACTTTTTCTTGTAACTATCAGCCAATATGGTAATTTTATGACAACTTCGGGTAACTATACAAATTTAAATTTCAGCATACCGTTGTACATAATATTTTGGCGATTAAATTGAATTCTAATAAATTTGATATAGACATTATTGTTAGATATACATAATTACATTTAGTACAAATTGCAAACCCTTCTTGAGGTTTTAATCAGACATTTATTATTCTGGTCATACAACGGCTCATTGAAAATAACAGCTAAATACAGTGTTATGGCCATCAAATATTTGATAATTGATCTAGTTTTCATAAAAGTTCTTGTATTTAGCTACAATTCAACTTTTTATAGAGGTATTGCAATTTTCACATTAAAGTAATTATTAATATAATTAATAATCACTATTATACTTCGACTTATATAAATAAAAATCGTACATAAAATTTAATAAATAATTTAGAGAAAATATTTCATCAGTCGGTTTTAGCTTACTCGACTTAGTAGGCTGACTTTATTAAAGAAAATGCACATAATGATAAAAATTAAAAACAAAAGTGGGCCTAATATTGACCCTTGTCTGACCCCATGTAAAATTTTGAGAAGAGAAAACTTTTTAAACCCAAATCAACATATTGAAACCACTCAGATAAATATGAAACAATAAAATTGGTAGACACATCGTCAAATCCATAATACGATAATTTACTTTTTAAAATCTTGATCATGACACATTCAAAGGCGTTTGAAAAATCAAAAAAGTTAAATACAACTTTGTTGAACAAATCATAATTTTCTAAAACTATAGTAATAACTTTTCAAAGTATTTTACCGTTCTGTTCTTAGCAAAAATCTCAATTACTTTCGCGATGCATGGTATTAGAGAGATGGGCCTGTAGTATAGAATATTCAGATTTTGAGCCTTTCTTATGAATAGGCACCACTCTCACTATTTTCAATACATCCAGGAATTCGCCTCATATTATAGAGATTCTTTAATAATATGAATTAATGGTTCGCATAGAGAGTGACCTAAGCGCTTTAAAATTCTAAATTTAACTCCAAAGGCATCCATCGAACTGCTATTTTTTAATTTAGAAATTATTGTAAAAACTTCATCTTCCGTAACTTCGCTAAACAAGACTGAACAAAGTTGTTATTAAATATTTGAGAGCTCATAGAGGACAGATACTGATTAGTTGTGCTTTTTTTATTCTTACAAAGAGACTTATTAATAAAATCCCAAGTCTTACGTGTTTTTTTAGAAGCAGACACGTATCACAGAGTCATTATGTTTGATTTTTGCTTCCTTAATATCAACTGAGTACTCTTTTTTTAATTTATTTTGAGTTTCTTTTTGAAATAAGGTCCAGTATATACAAAACTAGGATCATCAATCCAAAGTCCTTACTGCACAGCGTTATTAGAAACGAAATGTTTATTAACTAACTAACATTTATTAATTAAAAAAGATAATAACATGGTATGCTGAGACCCAATAATTAAATTTTAACTTAAACCCCAGAGCTCAAGATATACGTTTATCCGACCGGGTAATTTATAGGCGCAATCAGTTACCCGAAATGAAAACGCGATGCGCTATTTCATTTCGAGCTGAAGGCAACTAAATTAGCTTAACTGAGAATAGGACAGTTGTTAAAATGTAGAGCGGGGGCTCTCTGGAAACTCTAAATTAAGGAAGCCTAGATTGTAAATATTTTAAAGAAATTTTATGATATACCTGACTTTTATAAGTCCCCCCCCCCCCACCCCTCCCTGAGTACAGGAAATCCCATTACATGAGCACCTGTAAGTATTCTCTTATGATGGACTTTTATTTACTAGGGAGACTATTTATTTATTCAAAAAATACAATAACAAAAAATTGATCATGTAAACCTTTACCATAAAGGTTTTATACCTTTATGATGGTATATTTTATTTACCATAAAAGTCCATTATGATGGACTTTTATTTAGCATTTTTAAAATTACACACAAGCGACAGCGCAAAATTATTTTTTCAAAAATAGACTTGTCATTCCTGTCTTGAAACATCAAAAACACCAAAATAATCTGTCATACCACTAAATGTGAGATATCATAAGATATCAGATTTAGGATTAGATTAATTAGTTTGGATTAAGATAAAGATATAAACATCTAAGAAAGCGTCTTCTCACAATGTCACTCCTGTTTTAAAATAAGGCCATTAAATTAAGCTTATTTCCCCTTATGTTTTAACATATGACAGGTTTGATTGAATTTCAGCCCGCATGAAAGGAACTAAGGCGAGCGAAGCGAGCGTGAGTGTAGTCAGTAGCACTAGTAAAGTTTTTATTATGGTATAATTCTCAGAGATATCATTTTGAAAACCTATGAGATGAATAGAGAAACATTACATGCAAAACAACCTCAACATCTCTGACAATTTATAACTCAAATAAAATAAAAATTACAGCATCTTAAGTATAAAAAAAAACTTATATAAAAATAAAAAAATCGGGTACGGTATACCTGAGAACTTTTTTCTCAACACATCGGATTCGCTACGCTCATCTTCTCTACTTCGGACTCGCTTCGCTCGTCCTCAGAATATAAAATTCACCAAATTTGTACTGCCTTACGTGTTAGGACTCGATTCGCTCGTCCCTAGATAGTAATTACATTAGTTTTATTCCCAACGATCACCCATCCAGGCACTGACTCAGTATATACTTATTTATTACGCACAGGAAAACAATTTAAAGAATTGCAAAAAAAAAACAGAAAAATTGTTCAATTGAGTTGAAATTTGGTGAAAGTGTATTGCTTGGCGTAATAAATAAGTGTAATAAGTTCCGTTGTAATGTGGCAAGTATTGAACCTATGGTTGTATCTATGGTTTTTGTTGGATTACAAAAGTTAATTGTTTACTTTTACAATATTTAGATATTACAATATTTAGATATTACAATATTTATTTTGTATATAAATAAATAGTATATTTTATTTTATTATTTTTATGATTGCTATATGTATATAAACACATCCATACACATAAGACACACACATACATATACACACTGGGGCGGACTGACCAGTAAGGGTGAGGGTGGCAGCCCTCCTTTGGCTCCTCAGCCAAAAATTAATTATGTTTAAAATGATAAAAATTAAAAAAATTATTGACATATTAAATATTTTTAAGCCTAAAATATATAAATTTATTGTAAATATGCAAAATATTCATAACATCAGGGTCAAAGGGGCCTAATACTCTAAGGTAGGCTTAAATAGCTTACCTAGAGACAATTTTTTTAAATTACTTAAGACTATTCTTCATTTGTTATTTTTATCTAAATATAAGATCTCTATTTATTTTACTCTCTTTACTCCAAGTGGAAAAATTAGGCCAAAAAAGGCCCTAGCATACTTTATCAGGACTCTAAAGCAGCATAAAAGGCCCTAGCATACTCTATCAGGACTCTAAAGCAGCATAAAAAGGCCCCTAGCATATTCTATCAGGACTCTAAAGCAGCATAAAAAGGCTTTGTTGCAAAATAAATTTGTTTATTTTATTTGTATTTTAAGTAATCTAAATTTTATAACTTTATGGGCCCGATTCATTATATGTATACGAAGACTAGAGCCAATGATGGCCCTTCACATACTTGATCAGGCCCATAATGCCACAGAAATGGACCGAAAAGGGCTCAAACTTATATCTGAGAAGGCCCAATAGGAGGGAGGGTGTGAGGGGTTAGTTATAGATTAAGAGCCCTAGTTATAGATTGAACTGCCCTGTCTAAATAAGTTAAGAGCCAAGGTAATCCCGATAATTTTTGTTTAGTAGCAAATAAATTAAATTGATATTTTGCAGAGTCAGTAAAAATCATATAGTTAACCATATCTTACCATTTAAACATGTCTTTTGAACAATATCTAAATTCAGCTCCTAAACCACATGGTTAACTTAGATTTGAGTTGACTGAAGTCTCTGTAGAGGAGGCTAATAAAAGTTTAACTCACCTAAAAAATTCTCGAAGCCGAGATGCTTTCGGGATCAATTTTAGTATTATTAAGTCCTTATGTATAAAAATAGTTGAGCCGTTGACTCCCTTAATAAACCAGTCCTCCAAAGAAGAACTGTTTCCTGATGTGTTCAAGATAGCTCGTGTTATCCCTGTACACAAAATCGTGTTAACTTCAGATCAATCTTATTCCTTGTATCGAAATAATCTTTTCTTTCCCAACCAGTATGGTTATCGGCGGGATATGAATACCACTTTAGCATCAACTAATTTTATAGATGTATGCTTAAGAAATTATGAAAAAAAGTACTGTCTAATGCTTTTGACTTAGTACGATCTAGGGTTCTTAAACAAACATTACTATATTATAGGTTCGGGCAAAAAGTCTGCAGACTTCATACAATCCTACTTGAGTGGTATCATGTAGAGCTTGGCGATGATATCTCGCTATCGCTAGCAATAAAATACGGAGTCAGACAAGGCTCAGTTCTGGGTCCAATTTTATTTTTAATTTTTATTAATGACTTAACTTTTTCAGTTCAATACAATAACTTAGTCTTCTTCCTTTTTGCAGACGACTTCGTAGCAGTGTTGGCAGCTGAAACTTTAAACGAATTAGAACTGTTAGAGAAACTATTAACTGACATGCTTACTGACTGGTGTAGAGCTAACAGACAAACTGAACGACGTAACAGAGACTATACTTTATGAACTTAAATCAACGTCACATCAATCGTTTACGTTTCTAGGTATTACCGTCCATAATAGATTACGCTGGGAGCCACAAATTAATTATTCGAATAAAAAGTTATCTACGGATATTGTATTTAAGCAAATCTTCTTTATAGTTATCCATAGAATCACTTAAAATAATTTATTTTGCATATTTTCATAGTCACTTATATGGTACCCTGGTCTGGTGCAATGCTACATACTCAAACCAACTGTTTATCCTACAGAAAAAAGCTCTTAGGATTATATAATATTCTCCTGAAACATTGGAGCATTTTCTGAGCATTTTCTATTTTGTACTTATTTAATATTTGATACATTTTCTTCCTTCTTATTTTTTGAAATATGATTTTACTTTTGTAATAATGATTTATTATTAAAATTTCTGTTATAAATTGTTTACTTTATTCTATAGTTTCTAGTCTCGCATGACTTTTTTATTTTTAAGACTGAAACCATATATATTAGTTATATATTTATAGATTAGTTAATTTGAAATATCTTTTCTCAATTAACATATTGTTATTGTTGATAAACATAATAAAAAATTATATTTTGCTGTTCATTTCTTTGTTTAATATCCTTCTTTAAGCATATAGTTAATCAAATATGTTTTTGTTCAACAGTTCTTAGTTTAGTCATTTATTCTAATTAAATTTAATAAATACATTTCCTGTAAGTAAGAAATGGAGAGTAGACAAGATGGACTCTTGATTAACTAAGCCTTTACTAGTGAACATTTTACTATTGCACTGCCTTCTTTTAATTTTAGTCAACCTTAAAATATGATAGTAGTATATTGAATGGATTAACTTATCAGAAAAGAGTTGTTTGTTTATAAAAATGGTTTGATTGATCGTAAAGAAAAAAGAGAAAAAATTTTATAATTACTTTTTAGTTTATCTCTATGATATTATATGACAAAATTTATTAAATTCAACTCAAATAGCAGCTAATCTTATAGTTAAACATTTGTTTAACGTTATTTTTAAAATTGTAGCTCCACAAGAAAATGCTCGGATATGCTCGCCTTAAGAGAATATTCTCGAGAATATTCTCTAAAAGATTATGCTCGAGCATTCTACATCACTATATTACCTTATTTATCTTATGTATTAAATAAAACACTAATCATTTTTAAAAACTTGTTTTTATTTATACTTGGTCTAATATCACAGTAAAATTGTTTTATTGTGACATTAAACCAATTATAAATAAACACAAGTTTTTAAAAATTATAATGTTTTATTTATGATAAAAATGTGCGATTATCACAAAATCTCGGTCAAAACAACAAACTTTGTTATTTATTTTATGTTAAAGCATTTTAAGCATGTTTTGCAAACTTAAATAAAATTACTTAAAAACATAACAAAATTCTGGCGCGGTGGTCCACATGTCACCATGTATTTGTTAAGTCGATCAAGTGAGATTACGTGACAACAGATCCCGCCAAAACATGGCGTCTTTTATAGTGACGGTTCACTATAAATGACAAATACAGACAAAATTAATTACGAGTGTTGCTTGATAAATAGCAGAAAAAATAGCATTTTTCTGCCTAAAAATTGTTGAGTAATGACTAATATTTCTGCCGAGAGTGGATAAATTATATTTATTGATTTAAGTTGTAGGTAAGTATGCATGGGGGAAGAAATCTTTATTTTGGAGGAGAAAGAAGACATCGTCATTATTCTGTCCTGCAGGCTGTCAGGTTAGTTGTATCTCAGCCGTAACTTACCTATGTACCAAATAAGTTAACATGTTTTCTTTGCTACAACCTTTAAGACAGGGTTCATCAGTTCAATAAAAAAGCCATCCTAGTATCGATTGTCATATATAAGCCAATTCATCGGCCAATGCCAAGGCTTGACAAGGACAAACGAAATTTATTGACTTTGTTTAATTCTTTACCTGTCAGCGCTTTCCACCTAGATAGCGTATCAAAGGATATGCCATCCATTCGAAGGATGATCTGTTGTCCCACTGACTTTCCTTTGATGACACTAGTGGTCTGTTGTTCCACTGACTTTCCTTTGATGACACTAGTGGTCTGTTGTTCCACTGACTTTCCTTTGATGACACTAGTGGGCTGTTGTTCCACTGACTTTCATTTGATGACACTAGTGGTCTGTTGTTCCACTGACTTTCCTTTGATGACACTAGTGGTCTGTTGTTCCACTGACTTTCCTTTGATGACACTAGTGGGCTGTTGTTCCACTGACTTTTCTTTGATTAGATTATTGGGCTGTTCACTGACTGGCTGTTTACTGGCTGGCTATTCACAGACTAGCTGTTTCACTGACTTTTATTTGATTACACTGGTGGGCTGTTGTTACAATGATTTTTTTTAAACACTCGTGGGCTGTTGTTCTACTGAATTTTCTTTGATATCACCGGTGGGCTGTTATTCCATTATTTTGTTTGTCTCGCTCGTAGGCTGTTATTTTACAGAATTGCTTTAGATTACACTGGTGGGCTGTGTTTGCACTGACTTGCCTTTGATGCGTGTTCCAGAAATGAAACCATCGGAGAAATTAACAATAAATACAAGAAATGTTTGATATACGACAAGGCGAGAAGCAATCGAAAGGAAGACATCATGTTTATTCTTAGCAGAGTTGAAAGCAGAGCGTCGCTTTTTCAAGCCAGAACTGAAAGACTGAGAAACATTTTGGTAATTTGTATCTTGGTTTAATTTTTGGCTTCAAATAATTTTTAATAATTTCATCGTGTAATTCCCCAGTTATTTAGGTGCTTACAATGCTTTACTTTATTAGATACAAAGTAATGTGTTGTGTTATAAAACGCAAAACAATAATTGCTTTAAAATATTGCTAGCAATTTGTCACGCATCTTGAACTATTATGAACGTATAACAAAATAATTCACGCTTAACATTGACATGTTTTTGTCGGATGTTACTGAGCGATGTCAGCAGATAGATGGGTGATAGTATGCCCATAGATGCATTGGTTGACGATAACCCCTTTCCACAATGACTGCAGCCAATAGCTAACTAATACCTACTTACCAACTATCAATTATAATTATATAACTCGCTTATAATTATTTTTTCAGGAACATTACGAACAAGTGATGGATGAAATTCAATCTGAAGGAGCCGTAAATAGCTTTACTTCCCCCTACGTAAACAATAGGGTTTATGATGTAGAATTAAATCATAATATAACAGGGTATCCAAGACACAGCATGATAACATCATCCCAATATATAGGAGATAAAAAAATAGATATATCAACTAGGAATAAGTATTTAAGAGATTTAGAATACTCAGATTATTCAGCATCAGTTAATTTGTATCTGCCTAAGACGACTCCTGCTACAAATAAATATATTCGAGGCGATAGAGAAAAATTGGACGTACAAAATGATACAAACAGAGCAACAAGTTATCCAGTCACTCGTTTATCCGAAACTTACGTCTGTTCTGTAGAGCCTACAAATAGCAAATCAGTTCTACGGGAGTCTGAGACATTGGGCGGTTGTCAGTGGTTGAAAACTTCATCAAGTGCCTCCTCATTGACTTCTGCTAAACCTAATCCTTCAGAATATAACTCTACTGACAGTTTATTTGTAAAAAGAGAATCAAATTATCCTAAAGAATATTCAAGAACTCGCTGGGCTTCAGTCGGACCACCTTTAGAGAAGTCGAACGGCTATTACTCGAGTAGTTCTAGAGGAAAGAGATCAGTTATAGATACCCCAAGCCAGCCGAACAAATCAAGTTCTATCAATTACAACGCGTACGAATACCTTAAATTGCCTTTAGACACGAGATTACGGTACTTATCATACGACAGCTCTCCGTTATTAGCAAACGATGACCCACCGTACGCTAGTACAAGCTATTCACAACCGCGTTCTAGGTCCACAGCATTAAGGAAAAATCTTTATAAAAAAAATAGAAAGAAAAAATGTTGTTGTAACCAGGATGCCTTTTCTAATGACGATGACACGGACAGCATATTAGACATGTGTAATGATTCTAAATCTTTTAGAGATAGCGAATACATAAAAAGAAATAGCGGATTGTCAGGTTCGCGAAATAATTTATACGATGAAGAAGAGAGTGGCGGTTACATCGGTAAAAAATCAATGCATAATTATCCTCAACATTCAGACAAACCTAACCATGATTACAATTATTTAAATCCTCAAAAATTATGCGATCAAGCTGACTTTTCTGATACGTCATCTATTGATCGTAACAATTACGAACTAACAAAGAGGTTGATACAATTAGAAAGAGTACAAAGACTTGGATACGATCCTTTAGATAGATTGAGAGAAGACGACCAAATAGATGCAAAAGAATACATAAACAAACGCGGCGAGAATTATAAATATCGACCCTCTAAATATGACAGTGAAAAATGTACAACCAGTGATAAAGAAGAGTTTCGTGGGGACACAGGCAGAAACTATAAAAACGAAATTAGACTCAACGGTAATACGGATGGCATGATGTCTCCGAAATGTAACACGATAAATCGCTGTGGAAACGCAAATAAAGAAGTCGGCTCAAGGAAAAATGTCCAATTCTCTGAAAATCAGAATAATTATTTTACAGACGATCATATTGCCTCGCGTGTCCCAGAAGAAACTAGGGTGAATTATAATCATTCCTACCATAATGATTCAGAAAACCAAAGCGAGCATGATGGGGTTGGTAATTATAGTGGTTTTGAGGATGTTGGTTGTTTGAACAAAACTATAAAACAGAGAAGTAATGCAAAAGAAGGTAGTGACCAAATATGTGCCAAGCCAAACAGTGTTGTGACTGAACGACAAAATAATCACAGTCCGATGGAAAATATCAATCAGAGATTTGATAGATATGAAGATGACAGTCAAATGAAACAGTCATACGATAGTACCAGCAAAGATTTACAAGCTAACATTTACCCAAATAAAAGCTCCAATATTACAAAAGATGAATACAAATGTGTACCTCGTCAAAACAATATTAATCATTCAAGTGATTCATCTCAAATATATTCAACACCTACATTAATTGAGACTTTGAAGCACTCAGGGGTCGATCCAACCAATAATAGTCGCAACGCAAAAGAAATTAACCAATTACAACACATACAAAACGTTCAGTCTGAAAAGCTAGATGATGACACAAGACTACTCAAACATCAAAACGAGTCACCTATAGAACCAGAAGACTCAGTCACCCCAAATAACTTGATTTTAAAAGAAGAAAAGGGTATACTATTGAAGAATGAAGAAGGTTCCATTAACAAATTATCTGCAAATATTTCACAAGGTAAAAATGAAGACCTGGAAAAGAATTATGTTGACGAAAAAGATTCCATAGTTCTCGAAAACCCTGAGGAAACCCCAGTTATAGAGGACAATAAACAGAATCAAAACCCAAGTGAAAACCCAGGTCAATCTTATTATCAGGAACCCCTTAATACAGCTGAGGGAGACAAAATAAATAACTATTCACACAACAGCGAAAGTTACCAACCAAAAACAAACGCTGATTACCAGCAGGTCTACCCGCAAGATTTAAATTATCGAGGAGCAAATTATCAAGATAAAAATGGTTACCAAATTCCTAGCTATCAAGATCCAAATGTAGGTTATCAACAGAGTTCTGCAGTCAATTATCAACAGGACCAAAATGTAGAATATAAAACCTCTGATCAAAATTATCAAGATTCTAATATTGCCTATCACCAAGACTCTGATATTAATTACAACCAAGACCCTAATACAGCATATGGCCAAGATTCTAATCCCACTTATGCCCAAGATCCGAATGTAACCTATGCCCAAGATCCAAATGGAACTTATGACCAAGATCCTAATGCAAACTATAACCAAGATCCTAATCCAACTTTTAACCATGATCCTAACCAAACCTATAACCAAGATCCTAATCCGACCTATAACCAAGATCCTAATCCAACCTATAACCAAGATCCTAATCCAACCTATAACCAAGATCCTAATACAACCTACAACCAAGATCCTAATGAATCCAATGCCCAAGATCCTAATTCAACCTACGAGCAAGATCCTAATGCAACATATGCACAAGATCCTAATGCAACCTATAACCAAGATCTCAGTGCAACCTATACCCCGGATCCTAATGCAGCATATGCCCAAGATCCTAATGCAACCTATAACCAAGATCTCGATGCAACCTATACCCCGGATCCTAATGCATATGCCTAATGATCCTAATGCAACCTACAACCAAGATCCAATGCCACCTATACCCCGGATCCTAATGCAGCATATGCCCAAGATCCTAATGCAACCTACAACCCTCGCAACCTATACCCCGAATCCTAATGCAGCATATGCCCAAGACCATAATGCAACATATGTTCAAGGTCCTAACGTGCATTATCAGGACCAAAATGCGTACATTTCAGAAGGTAATCAAGGGTATAACTATGAGCAAACCCCTCATCAGGAATATAATATGGGCCCAAGCGATCCTAACAGCGCTTACGCCCAAGAGCAACAGTTCTACTACGAAAATTGGGACCGGCAAAATCCGCAGGCTTCCCAATACCAACAGCAGCAATATGAAAACCAAGAACCTAATACAATCAATGAGAGTTCTATCAATTACAATACAAGTGCAAAAGAAGAAGACGACGGTAGTACGGGAGACATTCTACATCAAGGCCAGTCTAACGTACAGCATTACGACACGACGCGATTAAATAAAGAACAACCCAATCGCGAGTCATTAATACTTGAAAAAGATGATGTTAAAACAAATGTTGAAAAGAACGGAGACGGAATCTCACCAAACGTGTCAGATAACGACGAAAGTAAACCTACTTCACAAGTTCCAAATCAAAATTCATCAGAACTCGAAGATAGAAGTAGTGTCCAACCATCACCAACAAACCAGAATACCAAGGGCAGCCTGCAACAATCATCTAAAACTCCCTCTTCTAACCCTTCCGATTCGGAAGATAGCAAGAAAACTGAAAGCAAAACACCCGACACAACTAAATCGAGTAAACCTAGCGTCACTCGTAAGAATAACGCATCTTCAGAGCAGAGTACGAAGGACTCCAAACCCAAGTCGACTAAGAATGACGACAAAAAAACAGCGCCACTAAAATCCCGCAGAAAATAAACTTATAATCTAAATTAACAAATTTAGTTAACTCTCCAAATGAAAAAAATAGCCAAAATATTACCTATAGGGGGCAGAAAAAGGGTGACTCGATTTAATTATTAAGAAAACATACATTGTTTCGGTTTATATGTTTTTATAAAGTTAAAGTTACCAAGGGTTAAAAACATCGCAGCAGAAAAACATGGGCTAAACACTAATTCATTTTAATATTTTGGTGATAGTCGCAACCCACCCCGTGTGGATTGCAACTACAATGCCCTTAGTAGCCTTAAAGTTTTTATTATAAAATACTATTCATATAAACTGATTGCATAGCCAGGGCTGCGAACCTCGGACGTATATGCGTACGTTTAAGATCAGGGCCACAGAGGTAGACAATCATATGATCAATTTAATCATATGATCTATAAAAATTTTAAAAATGTTAATTACATTAATACGTATTAAAATTAACTGTAAATAGGATAAACTTATATCTCTACTTCATTTCTTTTTGTTATATTCATTAGTTTTTATTACTACTACTCTCAATAGTATTAATATTTTATTCATACTTCAGTAATATTAATTTTTCCATTAATTAACTAAATTAAAATAGCCTAGTTTTAATAAATATTACGTTAAAATACTTTGATGGGAATTTATAAACCCTGTAATATTTTGTTATTTAGATGTCTAGTTAAGTTGTTTTTGTTTGTAAATTTTACTTACATTTTCTTTCTATTATTACTATTTTTGTTTTCTTTCCCCCCTCCTGATGTCTATTAAGCATTGAGCAGAGCAATAAATATGTACAAAGATTCTAACTGGTGCAATAATGCCGTAATAATCTCTGGAGTAGATACAAGCAATACGTAGACAGGTAAGAAGTGTTGCATCAAAATAACTGTACAGCCGGACCAAGTACTAAAACGAGGAAAGCAATGTAGAAGAAATGCCATGAATTGTGTAAGTTTTCTGTAAATATAATTATTTTTAATCAAACAAATTTAGAAGTTAATAAAGTTTACTTACCAGTCTGAGGGCTAAGATATTTGCGGGGAGCCTTGCAATGGGGTGCTCCCCTCTCTCGTCATAAAGGCGAAAGTCTTCACATGCTATGACATGTAACTCTCTTTATGGAGAGTTATTGAGTTGAGAAAATTCCTCTTTTCTCCCAATAATCCCGACAGACTATATAATAAAAGATTTAAAAAAATATAATTAAAAGTAAAATAACTCTTATAGTACAATACTTTAGATACTATTATCTATTTACAACATTTAGATAACATTTAACGTACAGAAATTGAAAATCAATTGGAAATCAAAATACAACTAACTATATTTCTGTCAGAACAAATTGTAAACAAAAGAAACCAGTGTTGTCAATAAAATAATGAAATAAATAAACATGACAACATCCCCCCCCCCCTCCTTAAAAACTAGGGAGAGTATCTTAGCGGTAACCTCGTGTTTCTAGTGGATCTTCTCAGTGGTTCTTGTATATTAGCTGTAGGATTATTGGTCGTTGGCGGAACTCTGCTATCACTACGCAGTGAAGACTGTTTAGTTCTCTGGAAGTGATCAACATCGCTTTCGAGCGTAATCCGCCAACAAACACATCTCTTAGTACCGTGGATAACATAATTTCCGGATACTTGCAGAAAAAAGTAAGTTACGATAGATAAAGCGATAAGCTTTCACCATCCCGCTGTTTTCGGTTAACCAAAGCGTACCGACTGGGAATTATCAACGGACGAGGTTGTGAATGGGTAATGAGAACCCCTTTTAATTCCTCAAAAGTCTTTTGCCTATATGTCTCTGGGTATAAGAGACTTTTTAAAAGAGTAAACTTATGCGGACTTATACAGTCCGGATAAGTTACAGAACCTTATGTTACAGAACCTAAGATACAGAAACTTATGTTTGGCCCAAAGGCTTGCATAAACCTTCAAGACGTCTAAATACGCTGCAAACCTTTCTAAATATGACTCAAAAGTTTCTAGCGTCTCTAATTTATCTGTAGCACTATGTGGAATACAATAATAGATAAGCAAACGAAGCATGGACATGACTCTCTTGTTATAATTTATTAAATTAAGGGCATCTTAAATTGATTAGTAAAGGAAAATACTGCGTCACAATAGAACAATATTACTCAAACTAATTTTAAATGAACTGCAAGCATAACAGTTCTCATTATTCAAAACTAAATAAAAAATTAGAAAATGAAATAGGTGTCTCTTTCATGTCATCTTTTGTACTTAGTTTGCAAAAATATGCTGTACACATAATAAGACTGGACAGTATACATAGTAGGGCTGTAAATATGTAAATATGTTCCATGCTATATTTGCTGTCACTGGCATATATTCCATTACATTTCTTTTGTATAAACTTATAATGAATCATCTATACTATAAGACCCTATTGATTGGTAAAAAATGAAATAACCCAACTCTGTCAGGGGGCTCCGTGGTTTGACGATGTTAAGATATAGACTATACCAATAGTTACGAGTTACACCTCTCCAACCAATTTCCTCATCCATTATAAGTCATATGAGCACGTAGTATAATAAAAAGGAAGCGCTCATTAAAAGGACACCAGCCGAGAGTGGGGGGGATCGCCACCCCAGGTAAAAAGGTCGCCCCCTCTTACGAAGTATTTTCAGTGAAAGTGCCTTAAATATGTGTAACATGGCCCCCTCTGGGGTAGGTTTCGCTCCCTCTGCAAGTTTTGGCAGGCTACGGGCCTGCACGTTACAATGGCTACTCTGGCATAACTTATTTACAAGAAAGTAAATTTTATCTGGTCTCGCCCAGTACGTATCAAAAGGTAAGTAATGGCTCTAGGGCCTAGAAAACTAACTAAGAAACTAGTAAGAGAGTCATCCAGTATAATCAAGTACATACTAGTAGATCTTATTCTCAAAATACATAAAATACAGTTTTCCAAATATATATTTAGGTTTAAATAATTAGGATCCTTGGGGCCCCTTAAATTAGTCCTACACTGCCGATTTCAGCCCAATCGGACTATCTTAAGTGGCGCAAATGGCTAATAACTTAATTGTGACGTCATCGTCCATAGGTATTTAAAAGTATTTTTTTTTTCCTCGTTTATACGGTAGGAATATAGGTATAGGTGTGGTATCTCCAACATAGAAACAAGAGCAGGAATTTGCAATGGATGCCGGCAACAGATTTGTGACGTCACATGACTGCACTAATGTCCAAATCCAATTATTAGAATTCAATGTACGTTATGCTCCAATACTATGTTTAAAGTTACATAAATAAGTCAATAAGTTGCCAAATTTGGGTAATAGAAGTAATCATAGGTCATTCGAAGTAAAGATAAGTCACTAGAAGTAAAGCTAGGTCTTACAAAGTAAAGTTTTTAATTAAAAGTAAAGGTCTTTAATGAAGTTTTATTATCTGCATATTTATAAATTATATGAATATTGATCACAATAATTATACCTCGTATATGAAAAAGGAATACAGTGCCTAGTTGACTTAGATATATAGTGACACTAGCGTATTCTAGCGGATGTATAGTGAACTTATAACTAGAATTGTTTCTTCGCCTACACACTAGAATGCATTTTAAACATAAAAAAGGTATAAGCTGAGAGGTCTGAAAGCCGTGCAAATTTTTTTTGAATTGCGCGCTTTCTTGCTTATCAATCTGATGTTTGCTTCATTTTTCGATATATATTAAATAATATGAGCAGTAGCGTCAGAACTCGTCGTTTAAAAATTCGCTAAAAGTAGCATGAACTGAGCTTCAAAGTGCATAATATGCACTTTGAAGCTACATTATATTATAATGTATATATATGCACTATGCTGGGTACTGTATAACCTATTGGATAAATATGCGCATTTTCTTTGAAAAATCCAAAAAAAAATTATTTATGCCATAAGGCCGAGAAGTGTGTCTTTATGTCACGGCAATTAGATTTACCGGCGAGCGAAACGAGTCGGGAAAAATTGTCAAGACATAAAGACATATATATATATATATATATATATACCTCGAGGACATAATGATGTAAAAAAACTCCTAGGACGTAAAAGTAATTCATATATTGCCGCCATTACTGTAATGTAAGCGTGTTCAAAAAAACAATCTGTGTAAAAACTTCATTAGGTTTCTTTAAATATATATATATATATATATATATATATATATATATATATAATATATATATATATTATATATATATATATATAATATATATATATATATATTATATAATATATAATATATAATATATATATATATATATATATTATATATTATATATATATATATATATATATATATATATCTTTGTTTTTTAATTCATTTTTATGACAAATTATTTTAAATCAATGAACTTAGTTTTTATATTTTTTAAACTTATATTTTAAATTTTGCATGGGCCTCCTGGCCCATAGTAGATGAAGACTGTGATTATTTCGTAAGTAAAATGTTTTATTATATTTATACAGAAATATTTATATTTTTAAGTTCTCTTATTTCTTGGTTTAATTTGTTATTGCTCATTCTTATTTAATTTATCTATTTTCATTTTACACTATCTAAATAGATTGATGTTTTCTTGTGTTGCAAAGGGCCCTTTATTGTATTTTATTTTGGCCCTTTTTATTTTTTTAAATTTATTTAGTCTCATAATTTTGTGATAATTTTGCTGCATTTTTTTGCAAAAATTAAATTTTACGACGCAATTTTTATTGCAATTTACTACGATTCAGAATTGCACTTTGGAGTGCACCATCTACCGATTTTGCTTAATTTAGTCTCATAATTTTTATGCATTTTGTTATGCAAAAATTAAATTTTGCGTCGCACAAAATTGCGACACACAAACATAAAGACAAGACAACTTTGTGAAAACATTTTAGGAGGCCTTAAAACACATCATAAAACAACCATAAAACAACATCCCAGTTTCGGGAATATTTTTATATTTACCTGTATAAATAAGGATAAGTAACAAAATGTGGTGCGGGGTATCTCTTATATTTATCTCATACACGGGGTATCTAGTATACTTTAGCCATTGACTTAAACTTGTACTAAATCGGATATTATATTACAATGTATAGTGCATGTAAAAATGTGTTTAACTGAGAAAAAAAATGCTGGTTTTTATTTTAAATTAATTAAAACTATCATTGAGTGCTTAATCTTGGGCGAGCATAGTGCACAATGCCCGCATTTCCCATATAACCAACAAATTTTATTATTTTAGTTAGTATCTATAGTCTCTCATACGGGAATTGTGAAGGGTCAAGATTAAGTAACGCCTAACATTTGACAAGTATGCTAAAAGAGCAATACAGTGCTGTGAACATGTATAAGCCTATCAGCTGAGGTCAGAGTATCTTTAGAGAATTAGTTCCATAAGTTTTTACCTTGGCTAAAGGGTCGAAGCAATCGCCGTTAGGTCTCCCTGTTGTGATTATTAAGTTACTTTTGTTATTATTTTCACAATTTTGATCAGTTGGCTGTAATCTTCTACATTTAAAAAGATCGGGTACGGGGTACCTCGGAACTTTTTCTCATTATATCGGACTCGCTACACTCATCCTCCCTGCTTCGGACTCGCTTCGCTCGTTCCAGAAATACAGTTCACGAAATTTATACTGCAACATGACATTGGACTCGCTTTAGATAGTAAATGCATCCGTATCATTCTCAGCGGTCACCCATACAGCACTGACCACGCTCAATGCTCCTTAATTTTTATGATCCAACAAAAATCATGGATATACTTGTCGTATTGAAACAAAACTTAATGTAATAATTTATTAGGTAATAATATACACGACCTGCTATTCTTCATATGGATACACAAACTTGAACATTTTAAAACAGAATAATGTGTTCCTTACAATTACTATTCATTAAAAATCAGTATGCGCTAAAGCATAAATTTCACTGCATGATAATAGATGATGCAGCGAAAAAGGACAAAACTCAGAAACTGACATGTCTATGTCAACATGTGGTCAACATAACAAAATATTATTATATTGCCCATTGAGAGCCTAACAGCTCATCAGGGGGGAAATCCCTGATATTGGCAAACGTTATGCTTCAATTGCAACCTATAGTTGGCAACAATTTATTTAAACAATAATCATATTATATAAACTGAGAATGACATGTGATGCGAACCCCAGACCTCTTTGGTGTGAAAGGTCAGTATTTTATTAATAATGCCAACGACCAGGACCTTGCAAGCGGTTAATAATACAACTCTTGAACTCATTGTGTTCTAAATCAGAAATTATATTACAATGTATAGTGCATGTAAGAATGTGTTTAACTGAGAAAAAAAATGCTGGTTTTTATTTTAAATTAATTAAAACTATCATTGAGTGCTTAATCTTGGGCGAGCATAGTGCTCAATGCCCGCATTTCCCATATTGCCCACAAATTTTATTATTTTAGTTTTTAGTTAGTATCTATAGTCTCTCATACGGGAATTGTGAAGGGTCAAGATTAAATAACGCCTAACATTTGAAAAGTATGCTAAAAGAGCAATACAGTGCTGTGAACCTGTAGAAGCCTATCTTTGTATCTTTAGAGAATTAGTTCCATAAGTTTTTACCTAGGCTAAAGGGTCTTTTTTTTTAAATGAAATTCCGGAGGAAATAATTTCCTAGGTACTTAGACCTCGTATGTGGGTCCATTGTACCTGAATCCGGAGAAGATAGATAGAATAAAAAATATATATATACATACACACACATACATATATATATTGTAAGAATAAATATATAATATTTAAGATAATGTTGTAGATAGTGAGATAAAAAGGAAATAAATTTAAAAGGAGAGTCACTGCGTTTCTTCCATTTTCTTAAAAATTCAAGTAGAACGACAAAATCGTAATAACTTATCAGTTTCTATTTCTTTTAACTGGTCTGGTTCAAAATAAAATAAGTTGAAATCCAGCCAACGTTGTTGGTTCAAAGCAGGACACGACCCAATGAGATGAGCTGGTGTTTCATCCTCTTCTTTGCAGAATCTACATAACGGGCTATTCACTAGACCCATTAGATGCAGATTTCTATTGAGTCTGCAATGTCCTGTTAGAATTCCAGTTAAGTCGTGGCAAGCTCCTTTGCTTAGTGATAAAATGAGCTTATTGCGTTCCAGAGAAGGGCCAGAGAGCATAAGCTTTGATTTTCTCAACCCAGGTGAGCTTCGCCATTCTTCTTCAAAGGCATTTCTCAAAGTCTGTTTCAGTTGGGTTCTTATTACGCATTTTGGAATGCCAATAACAGGCTCTGGGCATATTGGGATTTGGCTTGATCCTGAACGGGCCAGACGGTCAGCGCTTTCATTGCCTTCAATTCCGCTATGACCTGATACCCAAATGATCTGTAAATGATTGCTTTGGCCCAGTTTATTAAGACCCTAGCTCAAGGCTAAAGGGTCGATGCAAACGCGTTAGGTCTTCCTGTTGTGATTATTAAGTTACTTTTGTTATTATATTCACAATTTTGATTTAGTCTTGTCTAGTAATATTATTATGTAACATGCTCAATAAAAACTGCCTTAATATTTAACATTTTTTTAAATATTTAATAAAAATTGGGGAAGTGGAAGAGCAGGAGCCTAAAAACACCTTTAGCTTTAACTTTCCCCTTTATTTTCATTAGTTATGTAAAAAATTACATTTTTTTGTTACGTTTATATGTTTCTATGTATTAACTTCTTGAAAATAATCAATGGTTTTTTATTTATTTATTTATTTATAAAATGAATTTCTCCTACTTTTGATTGAAGCCTAGCTCTAACCCTAGAAATAAATAAGTGCATGAGTAAACAGCTTGTTGATAAGATTGATATCACATTTTATAAACCATGTATTCCAGGATAAAAATTTATTAGGAAATTAATTAATTGTGTAAGTCAGTAATAATTTATTTTTGGCTATGTTTTATAAATACTTTAATTAATTAAACAGAAAGTAGTAAGTAACCACCAAAGGTTTTATGAAAGAAGAGTTTATCAAGAGAATCGAGTGAATACTGTACTTTAAAGGTTTTAGCGCATTTCCTTTGAAAAATACAGACAAAAATGATTTACGAGCAGTGCTTGACAATTGAGTAACTGCTTAGGTTCTAAAGCATGAACCGGAACCTTAAGCCAAAAATGGGTTGTTAAGCACGGAAACACGCATTCTACATGAAATTTGCCCGACAGCGGACCACCGCGCCGGAATTATTTATTTAGTAGTTGTAAACTTATATAATGTAAAAAACTATAAAAATTATCTTTCCAACCAGGATTGTTGTTAAGCACGGAAACACACATCCAAAGGAAATTCGCCCGACATGCAGACCACCACGCCAGAATTATTTTCTAGTTGTAAAAAAAAACGATAAAAAATTATCGTCCCTTCTAGGATGTGAACCCAGGTACCCTGAGTTTAAGTCGTATTGACTGCGGACCACTGCCATTCAACTCAGAGGCCCAAAAATCATTGAAAACGGCACCCTACTCGAAATTTAATTTTCAATGACCGCAATTTTGGTTTTCTATCATTTTTGTGGTTTTGGTAACTTAGAGTGATCGTATTGACTTCGGACCGGTTTCATTCGATTCAGCATCTCAAAAAACATAAATATTGACCTTTTTCGCGGCAAAAAATATTAACCCTGAATTTTGCCGATTTTTTGAAAATTTCGCTGACTCAGCAAACCGTGTTAATGACGTCACAAAAACCTGGTTTTCAATATGGTTCGTGTCCTACCTAGTTTAGTTAAAAAATATTAATCCGTTCGAAAGATAGAGTGTTTACAAGAAAGTGTCTAAAATTGCATATATATAATATATATAATATATATATATATATATATATTATATATATATATATATTATATATATTATATATATAATATATATATATATATATATATATATATATAATATATATAAATATATATATATATATATAAGTCTCGCGAAATGTATGTTTTCGTCATTAGGAACCTCTGAAACGGATTTGTGTCGTGGTCTGAGGTTCGACTTCCGCCATGACGCCTATCTCATTAGCGAATTTTATTCCCAAAGGAAATTCGCTAAAATTAGGTAAGGATTTTACTGCATCATAAAGAGATAAGAGAATAGTTTTGTAAATTATTAGTGTAATTATTGTAATTATTAGTTGGAGGAGGCTATGTCATGTGTCTGATGAAAAGGCCAATAAGTTATACGCAATTGTTATAGCCACTAGAATAAATGGATTTATTAGCGATTATAAATAAAGGGATTTATTGATAGGTAGTGATTTAAAATTTAAGACTCTCAATTAAGCCAAACTATAGCCCTTGTATATAAAATGAAACCTTCTTCATCTCAAAAACATTTCCATAGATCATAGATTAAGAATGATCTATGATGCACACTTCAGATTTAGAATGGCCTACGGCTTAATTTTCTGGTTCCATAGTCCAATTTCTAGTTACATATTTATTTTACAAAACGTTGTCTAAGAACAATATATAATTTAAAATATAAAGACACCTGTAAAGATATTAGATAAGAAGATATTAGGAAGATTTTAACAACGACTTGTCTTTATATTATAGAACTAATGCAATTTTTAGTAAATAATAATAACTTGTTGGTAAATAATCTTGTAACACATAAGTTTAATACTAGGAAAATTAATATATAGATAAGTTAGATCAACACAGGAGATCTTTCTATGAGCACAGAGTTCATTATATAGCTATTCAAATATTTAATGCTCTTCCTGATGACATTCAATTATTATTTACTAATGGTGAGCCAGAAGTTTTTATTGAAATTTTATTTTAAGGACAAGGTTATTATGAGCTAAATGAGTTTTCAGCCTAATAACAGAAAAATTTATTTATTTTATTATTTATTTTTTAGTTTTAAGTTTTGACTTAAAACTTAAAACTATTTTAAGTTTTAGGTACTATTTCCCGAAAGGCACCTCGGGAACTAATAATAATTCAAATTCAAATTACCAGAGATCCGTAAAATTGGTGTGCCATTAAGTTGTATTTTAATGGCAGAGTAAAACAGTTAACTCTAGATCTGATATAGAGGGTCTAAGTGATTTCTACGCTCACATATTTGACAGTAAGAGAAGAAGGAGAAATCCTCCCTAAGAAAAAACTATTATTTATAGTTTATTTTTTTGTATATTATTTTAAGTATATTTAGGTTATTTTTTATTTTATTTTTTTACTTAATTCACTTTTATTTCTCTCGAAAATGAACTTATACTGCTTCATCTAACTTAAACTACTTAGCCTCATCAAATTGTAATTACTTAATTTTCTTTGGAAATAAATTATATCATATCTATTATTTTTATAATTTATTTGTATCTTTTTTTATTGATTTATTATATAATTATTTGCTATTTCATGCTGATGTTTCATTTTATTTCTCTTTAGTCATTACTTATTCTTAATATTTCTTGAAGAGTATTACTTATATTTCTCAAAAAGTCTCAAAAGGTCGTCTTCGCGACTGGGCTTCTTAGATACTTATTTTTGTAGCGTAGGTGTATATAGCGCGGGGACGACCTTTAGCTTAAACAACCAATCGTGTTAATACTTTTTCTTGATGTAGCTAAAATGTAATATCGCTAGGCTGTACATTTGTGTTAAACGCCAAGACTCCAGTCGGATTTATGCTGTATCTTTTACCTATAAATGAGGCCTCATTGGATCATAATATAGTTAACCTTGAAATCATTAAGTCGCGGGGCCCTCAGTCAAAGCTGGCTGTATATATGGGCCCCATTAAAGTTTAGTGTACTCTATCTTAAAATCATCATGTCGCGAGCCCTTAATCGCAGAGTTTCCGCAAAACCGGAATTCTTTATTAATTCACACACAGGTTATCTAGAGTCTTTTAAAACAAGTATATCTATTCACACAGGTTATCTATAGTCTTTTAAAACAAGTATATCTACGTGGCCCCCTTGTACTGGGAAAGAGACATGGATGGGGTGTGAGGAGGAATAAAGTTTTCCCCCAAAGTGACATTGTCTGTAGTAATGACTTGATAACCATTTTCTCAAACTGGCCATTAGAGTAGCTCCTATATCGCTCTAAAACAATTACATCTAAACCATTAGTTGAAAAAAAAATTGAATTAAATAGATATAAGTGTATATATCTATTTAATAATAATAATGCCTGTGCATGAGAGTGACGGTGACAAAGCAACTTTTAAACTCGCAAACATCCCCCGTGATTCCTTTATTGTGAACTATCATATACATTCCGAGTGGCTTAAAAAATGGATACCTCTTCAAATCTCTCTACAATTCACCCAGTTTCCCTTCTCTCAAAGTAAATAAAAAGTAACCTTGTTATTTAAGGAGAGTTCCCGGAGCTATACATTGCCTGTGCTGTGCACTACCAGTATCTTTTCAAGTCTAATATAAACAGGAGTCTAGGCAAAGAACGTGAATTTAGGGAATTTATAGAGGGGTAAATGATAGAGATGGTTAAAGTGTGATTACACAGAGAAATCTCGTTGGAGATGCCGTCCGACTTGCAAGTGTGGTAGAAAGCCGAAACGAGGCCCCGGGGACTCATAACGCTCAACCTCAGAGGCGCCACATTGAAAATTCCTTTCTTGTACTTTATTGTATTTTCATATACCTTTATCTTCTCAGGAAGGCTAAAATTTCCTGATGGAAACCCTTTTACTTTTCATCAAGCATTACTGCATTACCCACAGTAAGGCCCGTATTCATAATGATCAAAAGTATTCAAAAAATCTCTCCTAGGTTTTAACTAAGTTGTTCCTAGTTTTTTTCAAGCTTCTTCCTAGCTTTAGTGTCCATTTCAGAACATTTTTGCCCGTCCATAGGGCTAGGAAGAGATCTCTCCTAGATTTCTCTTTGCACTTTAAACTTTGCACCTTAAACTCTAGGAAAAAGCTAGGAACAACCTAGGAAGATCCAAGGTAGGTAGAGAGGTACCTTAAATCGTCCCTAGAATGTCTCTAGTCATTTTTTGTTCTATTTTAATATTTTTTTTGAACTTAAAATCCGTTTCAGGTAAAAAAGAGTGGTTCAGAGCGAATTAATTTAAATTTGTTAAGGGTAGCAAACCCAAAATTTCTAAGGTCAAATTTAAGGATAGGGGTGGGGGGGAGAAAGAAATTAAAAATTCTCATAATCCTTTTTAGGTCAAAATGAGCTAATTCTGTTTTTTTTTTTTAAATATAATTTTGTTTTTACTTTGTTTAGGGGACGCTACCTCTCAAAAATTATGAGAGGGGGGGGGGTTCAAATAAAAAAAATCTGTTTTAGGTAAAAATGAGTAAAATGTTTAGAGATATTTCTGCATTTAAATTTTATAGAGGCGAAACCCAAAAAAATCACGGGGGCAGGTAGAGATAATAAGAGAAAAGAAAAATTAAATGCGTTTTAGGTTGAAATGAGTAACATGTTTAGAGCTGATTCTGTTTCTAAAGATGCAAATTTTGATTTTATTTTTTTCTTTGGTGGTACCTCTCAAATATTTTGAGGGGGGGGGGGTCAACTAAAAAGAAATTCTTAGATTCTATTTTAGGTTAAATTAAGTAAAATGATTTAAGCTAATTCTGTATAATTATAAGATAATTATTTTTTAGAAACTTATTGGGAGGGGGGTAAAGAAAGAAATAAAACAATTCATAACTCTTTTTTGGTTAAAATCCAAATGATTAAGCTACTCTAAAACATGTGTAGAGCTAATTCTGTTTTTTTGAGAAAAAAATCTGCTCTTAATTTTTTTTAGGGGGCGCTACCCCACAAAACTTATGAGAGGAAGGAGGGGGTCTAATATGAAAAAAAATCTGTTTTATATAAACAATTATGTTTTTCAACTTTTTTAGGGGGGCGTTACCCCTAAAAATATGGGGAAATTCCCTAAAACTATATTTTCACAAGATTACTTTGATACTGAACATAGTATAACTAATTAAACTAGATTACTGGGTTTAATCAGTTTGAAGTAAAAAAGGAATAAATAAAAAAAGATAAAAAAAAACAAGTTAAAATAATTACAATCTACAAGCAATGAATTACAAACAAATATTAATACCAAGAAGGACTAAGTTAATCAGAATATTGTATCATAAAGTAACTTAATTTAATACTAATGACGTTTTTTAAGGTTTTTATGGAAGGTACATCGTCTAATTTAACACTGAGACGATTAAAGCTCTGAACTGATCGAACTACTGGAGAAATATTGGACAGTTGACTAGAATAGGGATATCTACCAGACCTACGACCAGGAGGTAAAATAGTGACTTCTTTAAGGACCTGAGTACATAAGATATTACCAGATAGGAGATTGGTCATAAATAAAGCTTCGTAAGCAGTTCTTCTTTTACATAATGACTCAAGTTTCAACATTATGCAAAACCTTTCGTATGAATAAAAGCATTTATGAAAAAAAATAACGAAAGTACACTGTTCTGATAACACGTTGAACATTTTCTAATTGATTGGAGCGAGTTAAGTTGAGATAATTCCAAATGACGACAGAATATTCTAAGAGAGGACGAACAAGAGCAGCATAGAGACATACAAAACAATCAAGAGATAGACCATTAGGGACAGAACTTTATCGGCATATACTGCTGCACTAACGGCTCTGGCAGACGCTATTAAACATGGTATTTACTTCAAACCCAAACATAGGACAACAAGGAAAAGAACTCGAGGAGTTGAGTTTGTATTGTGGCAAAATCTTGCCATTACGCTAGCTAAAGATGCCAACTAATCGACTAAATCAGCTCATATGATACAACTAATGTTAATGAATCAGCAGTATAAGAATAAATGATTTGAGCAACAAAATATTAATTTAGTAAAATATCAATTAGCCAATTCCTTAACTTAACCTGTTTCGGCACCAATTGTAAATAAAATTAAAGTTAAATAAACATTAAGATTAACTTTCTAAAAACTATTTTGATAATGAAGTATTTTTTAGAACAATTGTTATTATTTATATTAAATTTCCAACAAGAGTAGTTTTTATTTTTCTATTCAACATAAATTTAAAAACATTCTACTAGATATACTTAATAAAAATAACTACTCAGTCAGTAGAAGAAAAAGCTAATTATTTTGACGTTAGTTCATTATTCCCATAATGAACTAATTTGGAACTAAATTTGGCTGTACCAAAATATAGTAAATATATAGTAAATATAGTAATAATTACTAAGTAACATTATATGTTTGTCTCATTGTAAGAGTACTTATGCTTTCGTTCTATAAGTGAGTACATGTCTGTTAAGCCTATTAGCAAAAGATGTTAATATTTAGATATTAAATGTTAAATATCTTTATCTATAATATTTTTTTTTAACTATAATAAAGCGATACAAATATATTCTAATTCCATAATTCTTTTGATTAAAAAAAATCCTCTTCTAATTTGTTTGAAACCATAGCAACAGTGTCAACATTGACAGATGATTCTTCTAATGGAATATTTTTATATCATAAATTTTCATCTTCATCGAAGTATTCGTTCTTTATATCGTCATCTAACTTAACCCCTACTTAAGGAAACCCTTTATAGGTTTTATAGCGCTAACCGCGCTCATAATTGAAGATGTAGAAATTATTACCTTGTGTTCCTTCAAATCTTGATACTATACCGCAAGGAAGCACCTGAGTCGTTTATCTTCAGACAGGCCTGCTAACTCAAACTTATCCTTGCCTCTCGTTAGGATATTAACGAACAGTCTTCTAATCAATTCCAATAACAGATGGAATTTAATTTGTAAAGTTGTTTAATAAAAAAAATGTATTCCTGAAACAGAATAGTTAATTTTCAAGCTATTTAACACTCCTCTAAGAACTAAAACCATCAATACAAAATTATGACAGAAAAATCTATCATATTTATAAAGTTAAAATGTCAAACAGCTTTCCCCTAACAAAGATGTATCATTTAAAAAAATTAACAAAACAAATGACTATCAGTTATTTTCATATATCAAGTAAAATGTTTTAACATTTATTTCAAGTTAGGTCTCGTTAGTCAAAGTTGGTTACTTCGGCGGCACGTTTTGCCCAATGTGTGCCAGTCAAATGGCTTATCATCTAAATAGCAGACATGGTGGAATTGACTTCTCATATTTAGCAGAAATAATTACAAAATGTTTTTAACACAATATAATTGAGCGAGAGACACCTAGGAAATGTAACAATCAAAATGCGATGCTACATCTGGGATTTGTTCCATCATTCGACATTCGTCATCATTGATGATTCGACATAATGTCATGTCCCACTCTGTTTCGTTAAGTCTAACTCGTCAGGGCGAGGAAGAGACTGAACTCACTCTGACTTTCAATTATAATTTCGAAGAATAGATTATGAAGTATTTACCAGAGACGAGCGGTGCTCTCTTACTACCATCATGCATGGCAAGCAAAACATGTATCATTTGATACTACCGTGTTTTGCAAAAAATGAATCGTTGACACAATATAATTGTGCGAGAGACACTTAGGAAATGTAACAAGCAGACTCTCGCAGACTCAGACTCTGTCGGCGCCCTGTTAAGTTAGACGTTACGAAACATAGTGGGACATGAAATTATGTCGAGCCATCAATGATGACGAATGTCGAATGATGGAACAGTTCCCAGATCTACCATTGCATTTTGCTTGTTACATTTCCTAGGTGTCTCTTGAACAATTATACCTGTTTTGCAAAACTCGGTAATATCAAATGATATATAAAATGTTTTTAGTTGGGACATCTTCAATTAAAAATGTGTTCTCTGTGGGTAATTTAAAGCTACGTCAGCCACCTAAATGACCAGATTTTAAACTGGCTGACTAGTTATTTATAACTAAGTACATAAAAGAAAATACATTATATTATTTTTCATGCTGGGACTAATTATTCATAATTTGTAACTTTGGCATCACATTTTCCGTAAAGTCTGCCGGCCAAATGACCCAGCTAGAGACTGGCAGACTTAGAGCTAAATAATATTCATAAGTAAGAGAATTAATTGCTCGAAAGTATTATTTTCGGACCTTTTCAGTCAAAGTCGTCTGTGGTCAGTCAAGGTCTTCTCGGTGAAAACAGGACTTGATCCGCCGGGGCATTGGCCCATATTTACGGTAGGAGATTATGACGTAAGAACTAAGTAATTTTAGCAGAATTGATTTAGTGTGTCTTTCATGATGGGCCCTTTTGGATCAAAATCTAGCAATTGTATTGCAAATTTTTGTTCCGGTCTGCCAGGTAATTGACTTCTAACTGAAGCGTTGACTAGTGTTTTTCATGTTGGTTAATTAAGCACAATCACCTGGCAAAATATTACTTTGTTCAGTTAAAATTCTGTGTGTTTTGAAGGAAATTTCGACTACGCCTGCAAAACGAACTGTAGCGTACTGAGGCGGCAGACTGCCGAGTCAACAGTATATGTATATAGGGGTAGCAGAATATTGGCAGTATTTCGGGGGGGGGGGTAATTTCCTTCCAGGATGCAAAAAAAGATAAAGATTGAGAACGAAATAAAGGAAAAATATAAAATAAAAAGGAAGTGAAGGCCTTATTAAAACAGCATTTTAATTTTTTCTCCGGGCCCTTTATATAGCTTTAATTATCCTCATTTTAGCAATTCTATTTTGGAAGAAATCACTAATGGAGAAGGTGTGATGGCGGAGGTCGGGCCTGAGAGTGTGTCAGGTCTTAATACAAAAAAAATACGTTTTGCGAAACTTTATGTATGAATAATTTTATATGCATAACTTTATATATGCAGCGTGGACCAATGTCTAATGGTGTCTAAACCATTAGACATAAATTGATGAAACTTTGGGTCCTTTTTTGCAAAGGAAACTTCTCTGGGGTAGTGTAGTTAACTTCGTATGACCCATACAACACCAGATTTTGCAAAAATGAAAAAGAAAATTTGAAGATTTACTTTTATTGGGCTTTGGGTTCTAGGGATGAATACAAGAAATTTTACTCTAAGACCTATATTTGGATGGAATGAGTGCCCAAAAATAAAAATTGGTCATTTTAACTCAAAATTAAGGCTTAAGCATTGGCATTAGAAAGCATTCGCCAAGACTTAAAATGCCTCATTTTTGACTTTAGAACACAATTCATACATTACCTTAACCTCATTTTAATGTATTTATAGTCGCTACTACTATTTAATACTTCTCTTAAAAACCCCGGTTTGCAGACCCAGCAAAATTATCAAAATTCAGTAAAACTAACAATTAAATTGCTCCGAGTTGAATAAAACTGGTCCGAAGTAAATAACACCACCAAGTCGAATCGGTAAATAACCGAAAATATACGGTAAACATAAAATTCCAAGCAATGTGTCGTTGGAGGTGTTTTTTGGGACTCTGAGTTGAATGACAACAGTCCTTAGTCAATACGAGCACTCAAAATACTCCAATCACAGGTACCATGTTCAAAATCTGGTCAGAATGCCGGGCGATTATTTCTAAATCGACTCCGATGCGTATAACGACCCATTTCTGGCTGACGTTTCTAGTTTGTGTTTTATAACTTAAGCAGTGGCACCACGGCTTGTTTCTAATTATTTTATATTTTTTAATGAAAATGCGCTAAAACCTTTATGATCAGTGTAAATAATGGTGTGCATTCCTAATTGTGAAAGGATGCTGAAAAATGTTGGCTTTTGCTTTGAAGAGAAAAACTAGTGTCTCTTAAACCAGGCATAGCAATTGAACGATTGTCAGCGAGATTATAACTAGACGACTAGTCTAGTCTAGTAGTTGATTGGCACAATGTTTTGTGTTTGTACGTATCGCGATAACTCCTGTCAAAATTAACCCTTTTCCTTAACTTCATACACTGATATACTCAAGCGCAGCCAGACCCTTTTTAATTTATGATAATAGTTTAATAAGTATTTCGCCCTTCTGGTCCAAAAATGTAACATTATTGCTTATTTAGTTTGAAGATAAAATATAATCATTCATTAAACAGAACCGGTACATGGTTTTAATTTAATTAAGTAATACAATAAAAATAATTAATTAATAAAATACAAACGGCCTAGTAGCCTTTCGGCACCCCCCTTTCACATCCGATTACATCTGCTAGGAAAGAGACCAATTCATAAGGTGGCAGACTAACTGCACTAAAATATGCACACTAAGCAGAATTGAATTGCAATGTTTTTACTCTGGGAGTCATCAGTCAATATTTGATAATTTTGGTTGACATAAAAATTGCTATTGGTTGTTATAGCCCCCAATCTGTGGTGGCAGACTAGCAGAATCCAAATTAGACCACCAAGTATGATCAATTCAATAAAGGCTCGAACCTTTGGGCCCTCTCGCGCACTATTTTTGTCATGGGCTCTTGGCCTATTTTCTTATGGCTCTGTATAAGGAATCGGTCGTAGGTAACCATCGCCCCGGCGTAATCGCCGACACTGGGCCACAGCGTCTTGAAACTTTTAAAGCAACCGTCTATTGTCCAGTACTAGGTGTCTGAAAGGGTTAAGCTGGTAATTAATATTTAAATTAAATAAAAAAAATTTGATCTATTAAAAATACACAATTTAATTAAAATATGTTAAATAGCCAATTGCCTCTAAATTACGGCTAAACTACAGCTAGATTAGCCAAGCTACGGTTCCTGTGAGGCTATAAACACAGCCAACCTGCAAGAATAGCAGACTTTTATCCTTTCAAAAACATTTAATATAAAAAATAGACTATTTTTTTTAAACAAAAGAGTCCAATTACATCTTGTTTTAATGTTTTTAATTTTCCTAAACAGAGGCAAATCTTGTCAAAATTTTAAGTAGAGAGAACTAATTAATAAATCATTTAAAATAATAGCGAGGCTCTTCGACATTTTTACCGTTATCTATAATCGTATCAGTTTTAGAAATAATTTTTAATTGCAGATTGGCCATTTTTAGACAGAGCAGTCGATATATATAAATATAAATAAATATATATATATATATATATATATATATATATATATATATATGCATACATACATATACATACACGCACACACACACACACACACACACACACACACACAACACACACACATATATATATATAATATATATATATATATATTATATATATAAATATATATAAATATAATATAATATATATATATATATATATTTTTTTTTTTTAAATATGTTTTTACTAAAGATGTATGGCTTAATTAATTAATCTAATTATTAATAATTAAATCAAAATAGGATTTCGACTGTGGATAAAGAACACTTAATTATTTTTATAACTTTTAATTATTTTATGACTGTAAAGATATTAATCAGTTTGGCTATTGAATAAACCGTATCGTAAACATAAACGTATTACAAAAAGAAATGTTAAATTAAATGGTAGTTATGTAAAATGTCGAGGGGTAGGTATTAGCGAGTGTGGTGGGGGTGGGTCAGGCCACGCCCCCCTGGGTGGGCGGCATTACATTGTAGGGTAACATGTCAAGTTATAATTTAGTTCAACATGTACTATCAGCAGTATAACGTGTACCCGAACCCTAACGGCGCCTGGCCGCCGGCCTACACGGACTACGCTATAACGTCATGTATGCACGAAGAACCCGGGTCCGTGGTATGGCAAGACTCGCAGCCCCCCACGCCGCCCCAGATGTACCAGACTCCGCTGGTTTGGACCCCGACTCCGCCTGATCACAACCACACTAATCCTTCCTATGAATGGATGAATAAAAAACCTTCTTACCAAACGCAACCCACTCCCGGTAAGTCCTTATTTTATCTTTTATGTTATATTTTAATCGTCAAAAATTAGTTGATGATGTAATATGTTGTCCGATTTTACCTATCGCATAATATGTCGGGTAGACGTTAACTTTTATATAAACCCATCTTTAATACTATCCTATATTTTCTTTTATTAATATACCTTCTTTATATCTTTCTATTTTACTATCTTACATGATAGTAAAATCTCTACAGAAAGTTGATCAAAATTTTAATCTCACAACCCCTGTTCTGATAAAAGGCTCAAAGTTTTACTGATTGTAATACTCTATACCACTGTGTAAGCTATTAATTGTGAAACCAGAAAAATCACCAACTGACACTCACAGATACATATTATTTATTTATTTATATTTTTTATCAGTTTGTCTACCCTATTTTTAAAAAAAACTACCTCCCCCTTTCTCTAGGCCTCCAATTTCATTTGACAATTTCTAAAAAATGTAAAATAGCTTTGAATAATTGTTACATAGTGACTTGGTTTTGAAATGGTTCTGTCAGACCTTTTATAGATATATTTTGGAGGTTTGTCAGAATAATGCAAGTTCTAAACAAAGTTTGGGCAATAAAATTTCAAGTCGTAAATTGCAGTAAGTTCTCAAAGTACTAAAATTCCTTACGACTAGAAGCCCAAATACTTTTCCATACATGTTGTATGTAATTTTAATTTTAAAATAAAAAACCCAGAGGCTCGCTGACATTTTTGCTTGCCTTATCAGATTGCTACGCTTGTCAAAACATATAATTCCCCCTTATTTCATAGTATAACTTCTGACTAACTTCGTTCGTCCTAGGCTGTAAATATTCCTTCGATGCTGTTTCATTCAAGTGATCCGACAAAATGCGCCAACTTTTTTTAAAAAAAAATTTATTACGCTTGGTATTATTGTTCATTATAAGAACGGGTAATCTCGGGCTAAATTTAGACTAATCAGGTTTTAGGTGATGCCTCGTCAATGCATATGATGATTCCGCAGTTTCCCTTCCACTGCGGGGTACATCTTTTGACCTTCGGCAGAGCAAAAGAAAGTCTTCAAAACAAATTTTAAAGGAGCCACTTTTGTTCATCTAATTTTGTTGGTATACAGCAATATTAATTTTTTTAGACTTAAAATCCGAAACTAAATTTCACCAACTCTGTCCGATTCACGCTTTAGTGTTTTTAAGACCTCTTATAAATTTTAGCAATTTGTCTGCTGGTGAGCTGTTATCATCTAAGCTCCTGTAGATTGTTTATGCCATGTCGGTGAGACTTGTGCTAATCAACCTCTAGGTTTAGTGATGTTTGAAAATAAAAACAGGTCTATTTAGGAAAAAATATTCGCTCGACATTTTTATTGTTATAATGACTCGTACAACTTTGAACAAATGCATATAATTCTATTATATCAACTAATTAAGGATTAGTTGTAATTAAATAAACAAGTACTGCTATAAACGACCTTTATTGTACACATATTTTCATTTCATTAGCAGCATTCGTTCAATTGTTATCGAAGACATGTAAATGTTTGTTTACAAATATAGTTTATTAACAAAAAAAATATCCAACCATAAATAAGCTTAGCATTATTTAGTCTTACACGAAGACATTCTAATATTCTTTTGTATGATTTTCATCCTTAAAGGATGAACATAGCACATCTTATACAGAGAGGAAAGAGTCATGTATCCCCTAAATTTTAATAATATGTCTTGTGATGAACCTATGTTATTATCAGAGGAATAGAAGCCTCTCTCCTCCGTGGCCGAGTCGAAAGCTCGTCAGTTTACAACTACTAAGACAAGCATCCCTTGTCCCTTTTATCAAAAATTCATATAATCTGTTCAAATGTTGATTCTATGTTGATGTGCGTGCTAAATTTCGAATTGGCCAAAACATTTCTTCGCATTTTAAGGAGTTTCACTGAATTCATTATTGCCTGTTATTTGCGTCATAAAAATTATTTCCTTATTGTAACAGCTAGACCTAAAGAATAATTTGTTTACCATTTTCAAATTATTATTCTGTGATAATAACAGACACACGCGTACTCATAACTTGGTAAAATTGCTAAGGAGGCCCTAAAAACGCCTGAAACGGATACTTTTAAGGTGACATCTCGGTTTCGGATCTTTTTGGGAACACAATTCTTTTCATACATAACCACGGTGTGATAAAGTTTTACCGGGGTTATAAATAGTTATACGGGTCGGGATCGGCAGTGAGAGTAACCCAGTACTTCTCTGATATACCTACGTTAGACGCTATGACAAAGTAATGTAACTTCCTCTTGCCAGTGAAGATCAGACGTAAAACGCTATGGGTTAAATGGGCGATCACAGTGTACGACGCTACACACGGGACAGAAGACATTTTAGTTCCTTATAAAGCTAAAATTAGATTGTTCTTGGTGCAATACAACATTTCGACGTAAATAAAACTGTACGAATCTTTAATTTGATCCGCCTCCTCGCTAAGTGAGCAAGCGTACCTTTATTATTTTTGTCTGATGGGAAAATATTATTACCGACACTGTTTGCAGTTTAATTAGTAAACTATTAAGTTGAGACATGATAGCTTTTTGTTTATGTTATTTTCCTTTGATATAATCTGACCTGTCCGTGATATTTAGTCAGGTCCTTGTTATTATTATTGTTTAAGTAAAATGCAAAGAGTAAATGATAAGGATATTGTGGATGCCTTGTTTTGTTTATTGATTTATACGTGTGCACAAATGATGAAAACTAAATAAGAAACAATAAATGATAATGTAAAAAAATTGTATGTTAATAATTTTTGTAGACCTTTGCTCCTGTTCTGATATTTATTACTTGTGGTATCAACTCAAATAGGAATAACCCTAATAAAATTTGCCAGAGCTAATAAAACACTTTGTTTTGGTAAAGCTTATAACTTACTTATACCACTACTGTTTGTTATTAGTGTTCCGGTAAAATTTGTGATCATTAATTACATTTTGAAGCTTATTTTATGACTATTTGTGTTGAATTTTGAAGTAAACATTTTTGTAAGGAGAGCTTTTTTGGAGTCATAAAAATATCTACACATGTCATATTATAGGGGTTTAAGTCAAAATATCAGGTCATAGCTAGCAGGTAGCAGGACTGGAAAGCATTGTACCGTTACTGAAACAGAGACCCTTTAGATATTTCCTTGGAGTACTGGAGGAGGGATTTTCTAGTGAAACCCAACCGTTATTATTTCCCTGTTAAAATTATTAACCTTTCATTAATCCTTTTTTCCATGTATTGGTTGTTACATAAATAAAAAAAGGGGGATTAAGAAAACTAAAAAGATTTAGGTTCTAGGATTAGCAGTAAAAATACCTTAAACAAATAATTTCTCCTGAAACTCATCTTAGAGTCTGGCAATGGCCTCATATAGCAATTATTAGTATTTTGGTATTTTATGAAAACAACATAATAAATAGCAAATTATTGGTGTTTGTCCTGGTTTCTATAACCCTCCCACATTACTAACTCTAGATTTTGAGCTTACAACCAAGATGAACAAATGGTACCAACTAGGTTCGTTCTGGTACTCACAACTTCGGACTAGCTTCACTCATCCTCACATTTCCCTGTTTTTTAAAATTTTAAGACGGTATTACGTTGGTCTGGCTACGCTCAGCCTTATGAGGCACTCTAACAGTTAGAGTAATATTGTTTCTGTATCTGGTAGAAACAAATTATAAGACTTCTACAAAGTACTTGTATAAGTTTGCTTCGTCATGCAAGTGCTTGAACATTAGCTGTCATACTCGGCTTATGTATCATACACTCTGTTTTTAAGAATTTCAATTCTTTAAAAAATACTAAGGGTGAAATTATTAATATACCGTATTAAACGATTTTTTTTATAAGTGATAGGTTAATAAGGACCTAATTTGGGTACAAAGTTTTAACTCTCTAGCATTAATACAATAGGACACTAGGATATACGATGATAACAGAAACCAAAAATACTATAATTAAGTGAGGATTATAGTGATAAAATTATTACCTTTTGAAAAATACAAAGATTTGGAAAGGTGCGGCTAATGTCAAGCTGTATAAGATCTAAACTAGATTCTCTATCCAAACCATTCTCTTGACTCGATGTTTGTTTATTACTTAGCTTTTCTTTTGCTCTAAACAAAATAAGTACAAACTTGTCACAGTAGGTAGATAGTACGTTTTTTACCAATTATGTTCAAATAATATTAAAGAATATAGATAGTAAAGAAAATTTACATTAAACCCATTATAATAATAAAACCCACAGACAAGGATAAATTATAATCCAGCCAAATTCTTTTTAAAACCAAAAGAATATACTAGGTTAATTTTTAAGGCAGCACAAGACTTGAGAGTTGCTTTCGAACCCTATACAGTCTTTAGCATGATCTTTACTGTGAGATTTATGCGTTTCACTGACACACACACAGCCGTCATGACAAAAACCACTGAAAACTTTTGAAAACCCCTAAAACAAGTAAGACAGATGAAATCTGGATTTTAGGGTTAGCACGATACTTTCTCTACACTACGATACCAGGTGATGACTAAAAATATAGTTTGAAATAAGGCAACTCTTATAAAGTCGGGAATAGTTATTATGCACCTAGTGAATAATGACCCCCCATTATAACCCTGGTCACTGTAATGATTCCTAAGGCTGAAAGCCGAAGGAATCATGATTTATAAATCCCGAGGCTTGCCGAGGAGATAATTTGACGAGGGTTATAATAAGCATTATTCACGTGGTGCATACAAAATTTTATCTCCAGAAGGAAAAACAATATATATGAAAAAAAAAAACTATCTTTGTTTATATATAGAATCAGTAAAACATAATTATACTAATTTATGCAAAATTAACAAAAATACATTGTATAATATATTATACATACAACATAAACACATGCATACATAACAAACAAATATCATAATAAACAAAAATATAATAAATACCTAAATGCTCTCTATTAATAAAATTAAATGTACAATTAACCGTATTGCTTCGTCATCTATACAAGACGGTTGAGAATTATCGGAGATATCGGGAAACAATTCATCTATGTCGTTTACTTGCATTTCATTGTCACTTTCCATCGTATACAACCGCACTAAATCCTTCTATGATGAATTAACAGGAATATTACTTGAAAGATAAAAAAAACTTTGTAAAAAGTAGGTATTTATCGTCAAAACAGATTTGATAAAGAAATTATTTGTTTACAGACAGCTTGAATTTAATGAATCAGTGCTGCCAACATAACTTTGTTTAGTCAAATTCTTTACGTAGATTTTTAAAATCTGTAATTTTAACTACTCATAATTAAGTTGCTAAGCTGGATTAATACACGGCGGAAATAAAGAATTATTATTTCCCGCCGGGTAATGACGGTCATTATTACATAAAAACAAGCCCCGAAATGTTTTGATTATTACCCTTCTGGAGATAAAATATGTTAATTCTTTATTTTAAATTTGGATTTCTCTTCATCTCTCCTTATTTGCTTTTTATTTAAATTAAAATCCAAAGATACTGAATGCTTTTACACGCCAAATAATCTATTTATTAGATTTGCGAGCTAGATAATTGCGATCCCGACGAGAAGGATAACTTTTATATCTAAATTTAACAAAATTTGTTTAATATTGTAAATAATAATTATGATAACTTATTAAGGAAACATGGTAAATTATGTCTATTGAGATGCAAAAACTTGTCCTTTCCCTAATGAAAATTCTTTTTTTCGTCTTTGGCAACTAGCGGAAAAACTTATGGTCCTACTAATTGTAGATAACAAACAAATTACCGTGTTTATTAATGACACTATGTATCTTGTGGCGAGCTTTTAACTAATCAAGTCATCTTTTAAGGAAAGGTTTGTTAAGAAACAATTTGTCTTATTGTTGAGAGGTAAGTCAATACAGTGTGTAGAAGGGTCGGGTCGCAGTGTTTGGGTCACCCTGACCCCCTTGTAAGGCTCCCCGAGTAAGTGCTCATTTTTATTAGTAGCTCTGCCGACAAGTTACCTTTTCCCAAAAAAAGTGCCGAAAGTACGATCCTAAGCCTTTTTTCGACTTCTGCGGCTCATCAATATTTTTATTGCTTTTTCTACCATTTTTTTCTTTTTTTTTAGTACATACTCTGTCAATCTTATTAGACCTTCCTTAGGTATGAAAAAATATCTACTTGGGTTTTAAGTAATAATCCTTGGGGAGAAAGCAGTGGCATCGGTTCCATGTAAAGCCGATACAGTATAATGTCGGCTCGATACATTGGTCATGTGTCGGTTAAATACATCATAGACTAAGTTGCAAGCTATCTTGCACTTAATTATATTACATCATTTGTTATACTCAATATCTCGGTATTGCAGCAATTTTTACGCTTAATATTCTAATATTGTGTGGTAGTGTATATATATATATATATATATATAATATATATATAATATATAATATATAATATATAATATTATATATATATATATATATATATATATAATATATATAATGTACATATATATAGAAATGTATATTTGTGTGTTTGTGTTTGTATGTAAGTTTTTCTACACTTGCGTAAGGGAAGATATAACTTGTGAAGGCTTTCTCTGGTTTTCACGTTACCTACATAGTTTGCCTGACTGTCGTAGATGACAAGATAAAACGACTATAATGCTTTTTAATTTTCAATTAAAAATATATACAGGATTCACATGTGTAACTATAAAAAATATTTGTTTTAATACCGAAATTAAGTACATTTCTTTATCTGCTCACGGCAGGAAAATGAAGCATTACTGAACTAATTTTAAACGAGAAAGTAGCATTGATATTTTAAAATACAGCAAGAGAAAATATTAAACTCGTTCACCCCGCTGACTTGCCGCCTAGGAGAAGAATATGATGATTGCCTCTCAATGTAAATAGGACCCATAGCTATTGCCTATACCTAGCAACTTCACATTGAAACGCCTATGACAGTCTCCACCCAATACAGGCATGATTTGGCGGGACAGAAAAGTTGATATCCCTACTTTTTTGGACCATGACTTGGCGTGGAGTATTTTACCACATAAGTGGTTTTTGGTAAGATACAAACTACTATTATATTAAAGATAATATGTAATTAAATCTTTTTACTAACTATCCAAATATGTCATAGCCCAAATGTTTGAAATAGTTAAAGAAGAAACTGCACTTTTAGACTTCTTTTAGAAAAACTTTTTGTTTGTCGACTGATGACAAAAGACTTTCTAGATTATTGTAAAATTGTTGCCAACATTTTGTTTGTGTGATCGATCGTAATAAACTTGCTAGGACAATTTTTATTTGGTGCCTGCATTTTGAGCCCAGAAGTATTAGCTATAGAGACCAGTAAGTAGAGACTGTTTTTTCTCTAATATATCTCCTTAAATATATCTCCTCTAATATATCCTTGCGATCTACATCTTGTTAAAGCAATCGATCATTATTAGAACCTTGAGATAACAATACACACTTTCGCCCTACACTGTCACGGTGGAGAATGTTTACAGAAACAGTACACAACTATGATCCTAAGTACAATTGGCAGGTAATATTATATATAATATTAGGAAGTACTTTATCCAGGTATTTGAAATTATCCTTTCATCCCTTTGCCTTTTATTATGAAAAATCTTTTTAGAAAATCCTTGAAATAATCTTCTTAAATAATAAATCTCAACAGATTAACTTAAGTAATATTATTTGATGACAGTGTTTTAAAATGCTTTTTCTTATGGTAAAGACTAACAATTATAATAATTTAAAAAAGATCTCATCAGCATAATTATCTCAATGCAATTGAGATAATACAACTATACAACAATGTATAGCATTGTAGAAATATAAAATAAGTGCAACTCATATTTCAAAATCTTTAAAGTAAAATATATTAATTAAATTGACCCCCACATAGCTTAAGGCCTCCTGAGAGGTTTTCGCAAAGTTGTATGTGTGTGCGTGTGTATGCCTGTTATCATCGTAGCGTCCAGTGTATTTATGCTAGAGAGTTGGAATTTTGTACAAAAATTAGTCAGTCAGTCGTCGTAGTTGTGCTATTCGGAAAAACAGATGCATTTACTATCTGAGGACGAGTGAAGCGAGACCGAAGACGTGTTGTAGTATAAATTTGGCTAATTGTATATTCTGAGGGCGAGCAAAGCTAGTCCGAAGCAGGGAGGATGAGCGTAGCGAATACGATAAGACGAGGAAAAGTTCCGAGGTACCCCGTATTCGATTTTTTGGATGTTACGATAATACGAGTTGATGATCATTTAGAGTTAAGTATTTATAGGAAGCCTACACACACTGCCGCAGTAATACCTAAATTGACTAATTATCCATGGAATCATAAACTAGCCGCTGAACCTGAAAAGAGAAATTTTTGATAGGGAATATTATAAAACAGATAGCAGGCCGCAATGGCTACAACGATAAAATGATTGATAGTAAGATGGAAAAAGTGTTAAAGAAACTTAATGAATAACTAGGAATAACTAGATCTAAAAAAGTCAAGAAAAATAGGAAAGTGTTATGTAGGCAATGATGAACAAAAAGTGTTATACGAATTGGAAACATCAGGTACGGGAAACTTTTTTATTATACAAAAACTTTTTTATTAGCCAAATTTTATATTATAAGTAAAATATCAACATTTACCTAACAACGCCAAGGAGTATCACCACTGGATGATTCCTTCTATCAAGCCAGTCAAGTCACTTTCACCAGTATGACCATTATGTCAAATACATTTCTTCTAGACTCTAGACAATAATTAATAAAGTTAAAAATATGTTGTCTTGATGTCGTTCTTCTCAGAACTTTTACTTTCAATTCTCTATTGTATTTTGTTTTCATCAGCCGTCTGTTTATGACATCAATAATCAGTTTTGCCGCATCATGTAAATTAAAAATGTCAAAATCAATGACAAAATTAAAAATTGTCGTGGAAAATTTGAAAAAATTGTCAAACTAAATAAATTTATTACGTGTCATTATTTACTATTTGGCCACACTGTCATATTATATATCATTATAAAACTAATACTAAAGCAAAGTAAATAAAAGATGAAAGACCAACACAAAATACTATGAACAATTAACAGTTCACTTACAAGTGCACAATAAATTATTAAAAACAAATAAAAAAGTAAATAAAAATAATGAAAAATAAAAACAAAACTATCCTTATTATAGATTCATTAAACAGTGAATTATTATTACTTTTATTTTTTATTTTTTTTAGTCCATAAATCAATTTCATAAAAATCTTTTAAATTATACAGTAGATTAGAAATCAGTAGGTATTTGATACCTAAACTATTTTTCGTCGTGAAGAGTTAAAGAGGGAGGCAGATGATAATATAGGTGTTCCGTGTGTTAAATATGATGTCGTTCTGTCTTTTGAAGTCAAAACTGTTGGTACTTAACTTATATCTATTTCTTGTTTGGTAGTTATGAAAGTCGTCATGTCGGTTTAGTCCACTTTTCATTCCCTGTATGTACTCTAAATATTGAAAACATGCTAGAGAGAACATAGATAAAATATTTTTACTTTTGTAAGTACTTTTACACGATTCTCTTTGTGGAATTTTATAAATAATTCTTAAAGTTTTTTTTGTTGGATAAAAGATGCAATCGAGTTAAAACAAGTATAGATAATTATGCGACAAGATGCTTACAGATGTAACACGTTATCTGCTCTTGAGTGTTAGTTACAAAACATTCTTGTAACATTTCAAAAATTTCAGAATACTTGATAAGCTTACAATAAACTTACTCCTACGTACGATGAACAGTTGATGGAATGTTATCTTAAAATATGGTTCCATTTCAGCACATTTTCAAAAAAATGAGCTTATGAGATAAGGATCAGGGTGAATGGGAGGGTTGGGGTGTAAACTTTTTTGAAAAGTGGCCTCACTGATTTATTAAAAATAAATTAAATTAATAAAAATTTATTAATATTTATTTACGTATGTAAGAAATTTTTGTTCCTAGACGTTTTTATGGTACACGATAACTTACAAACGCTTTCTGGGATAGAAATGAAACTTTGTTTAAAATCGACATTCTTAATGTCCCAAACCCTATTGTATAAAATATGTGTGACGTCACTTAGTAAGAATAATGACTCAACAAAAATCTCATATTTAAGTTTTTATATGGGGCTGAAATATTTGACACTTGTATTACTATGTATGGTTAACAAATTTACCAAGTTACATTTTATTATCAGCTTTAGTTTCGGATTTATCAATTCAAATATACCATAATGTAAACATTCTGGTATATATGTCAATAAATAGACAATTACGTTATTTTTACTATCATATTTGAAAATTTGCTTATATTGTGGCTGTATGACGCACATACCTAGTAATACGATAAACTGATAGACGGCTATAAGGATGCGCCGGCGCCGTCAAACGGAACCATCGCAAGTATCGCCGTATAACTTTTTAACAAAAATAAAAATTTTAATACATTTGCAAATAAAAAAAAAATATTCTCGTTTGAAGTTAAAAAGTTATATTTTCGTCGTCAGACATGACGATTTCTGAAATGGGTGAGAGATGGGACACACTATCAGTGGACGCATTTCCTTTCCCCTGAGAGTATCATCATCTGCTTTTGAATTGACACTTTATGTAAAACATCCAGTATATGTCTATGCTAATTTTAAATTATAGTTTCAGATATTTGTTGACTCTCTAACATTTAGATTACCTTAAATAAAAAATATGCATATAAATAATATAGCTTATAAATTATATGCTGATAGTAGTGTATGTGTGTGTGTGTGTGTGTGTGTTGTGTTGTATATATATATTATATATATATATATAATATATAATATAATATATATAAATATATATATATATATATATATATATATATATATATATATCATGCACTAGGAAACAGGCAACTAACTAATATAGAACGTAGAAAGTCAAAAATTTAATATTTTCCCATATTATTATTAAATATTAATGAGTGCTTGTACCGTCGTATTTCTTTTTGCTGCTTATTAATTTCTCCCGCCTGTTTAGGATCTGTAAATAATTGTTTCTGGCACCTCATGCTTGTCGAGACTCCAGACTATGGGTTCTTTAGTACATGTTGCACAGGTGATGCGTGAAAATCTATTTGGGGGTGAGCAACAAATCTCATGCTTAGTACGAATTATTTGCTAACAATAATTACATTAACTGCGGAGGTCTTGAATCTAGAGGCTAACTTACCTTCCCCCCAATGGTTTCCTATTGTAGGTTTAAAGAAATAGTGGAAAGTATTATACTTTATTTTGCCTCCTACAACCTCTTGTCTTAATATTTTTATTAAAAAAGTAAAGGTTGGTCATTATATTGACAATTTTCCCTAATATTGGACTCGTCTTATCCTTGTTACATAACCTGGGTCTCGTGGCCCTAGCTATAACCATGCTAGGGAAGGTAAGTTGGCTCTTATGGCGCATAGCGCCTAGGTACTGTCTTATCGATACCATGAGCAGTACATCAAGAACCATAGAGATATATACTAAAGGAGGCATAGTCTATTACAATACATTAAGAGGCCTGAAACATCTTTTTGGGGCTCTCAAGGGCTCTGTGTAACTTCATTGCAACCTCCTTTAAGAGTTAGGTAAGGTTATAATAAATCAATTCATTTCAGCTTCCCGCACATTGTTTGTGTTTTGATTTGTATTTTAACGTTTTTCTATATAATTTATTGTAATTTTGTACTGATTATTTGATTATATTTATAAGCGAAGGTGGTCAGGTTACTTTTTCGATGTATCAAAAGTTCACCTATCGGTACCTATAATATCTCTATATCAAGAAGCTATTATATCTGTTGTGAAGGAGTTATTAGGCCTAGCTACTATTAATATGTATTACAATACGCTAAATATTATGTTGTGTGGTACGTGGTGGAAAAGTTATTATTAGGGTTTCGAAGATAATCTTCGAAACCCTTATACTTTCTGTCGAGCGTCTGTCTGTCCGATTTCTCGTCTCAGGAACTACAATAGCTAGGAAGTTGAAATTTGGTATACATGTGTAACTATTTTATCGAACAACAGGAAAAATATAGCCAACTATCTCACACGCGCATCTGTCGATTTATGAGCGAATGCGCACATTCGCCAAAAAAAAAAATATTTTGTTGAAAAATCATGTGGGGTATCAAATTGTTATCTCTAATGCATGTAGTATCTATTGAACTTTTATTGTTATTCAATAAAAAATTGTCCTCAGAGTTACATTATAAAACAATACTTTTTTTAATTGGCTAATTACGTGACACGGTATCACTTGAGAGCCAAGGTAGCTGTAGAAGATATCCGGAGTGAGAAAGGATCAAGGCCCATATTTAGGGTTAAACAACTATGTGTTTCGGAGTCAAATATCCTATAGTATTTGTCTCAGAATTAAATATGGAATCGCCTAATTATAGTTTAAAATAATGAGATGGCACTAATTTTCTAATAATAATTGTCAGGATGAGTTTGTAAACCTTTTTTCGTGAAATATCGAGCTTTAGACGGGTGCAATAGGATTTAGGTTGTTGTTTTGTGGCCCTGCGAGAGAAAAGAAGCGTTGCTGGTAGTGGGAGCGGTGAATTAAGTTGTTAGCCGTTATGGGTGCCTGGGGACCATTCACGAGGGAGAGTTAGCACTTCCCTCCACACAAATAAATTACTTGACGACGAGACGCCACATTTTCAAGATAAATCCGTTCTCGAAACAGTCAACTTTCTAACAGAAAACTTTTGTATTTATTTTAAATAAAAATGATTTTTTAGGGAATTTTTAAATAAAAAATGAGCTTAAGGTTGTATAATGGACTAGCATGGTTTACAAATTTAAATTATTATTAATATAAGAAATAATAATACAAGTAACTGATGGAAAATTTTAACAAAAAAAAATTAATGAAAAAGCATTGATTAACAGAAGAAAAAACATGGATGAAAAGGTGTAAAAAATTATTATCTAAATCAAGATGTAATATATTTATATATATAATATATAATATATTATAATATATTATATATATATATATTATATATATATATATATATTAATATATAATATAGTTAATATATATATAATATATATATATATATAATAATATATATATATATATATATATATATATATATATATAATAATAATAATATATATATATATATATATATTATTTGGCTAGTTAGCACCACGTAACAATAGTTCAAAGTCAACGCATCGAGTGAAATCAACTACGACTCAATCAATTTTCTAATTAACTTATAAACATTGTACATTTAGTCTCTTAATGTGTGATTCTCTACACTTAAAATATTTTACATTATTATAATAATAATAATGCCGTGCCTATTAGAGCTAACCCCTTCGGAAAGACCTCAGGTAGTAGTTTTATTCATTACGCTGGAAGTGTTGTCTAAAGTTGTCGATTATTTATGCAAAGAATAATTTTACATGAACTGAAAAAGTGACCTGGAATACGTGGTGTCAAAGAATGAATGATGCCTTATTTACATCATTTATACTTGGCAGAGAGTTATACAACACCACTTCTGAGTACAGAGGTGGTGTTGTGTACTAATTGTTCTATTTTGTTGTTTTAGGTTTATTTCATTTATTTGTATTCCTTGTCTCATAGTTGTGAATTCCTTATTATTGCTGTAATTAATTAAAAAGCTGCTTTAGTTCATCAATGCCTGGTACAGTTAAAACTCTAAATGCATAAGCATTGATTTTCGAGGACGAAGTTAATGTGCTGCTTACCTTAGAGGAAGGTTTCAGGACCCAGTTTTACAAATCTCCCTGTCCTTAATAATAGAGATTAACCTATCAACAAATAATCAATGACAAAAATATAATCAATAGTTCTCAATAATTTAGACTAATATTCTTTCTAACAATATAAGATAATTGATTATTAATAAGAGCAAATTTAAAGGAATTAACTTCAGAAAACATGCGCAGCTGGGTAGGAATGTGAGGAATAGAAGAATATATTGAATATTTAATTTAAATATAATAATTTCTGTCCACTACGCGACCAATTTTATTACCTAATGCTGCGGGGTAAATATTTCAGACAGCAGTACTTCTTATAATAATGGAAGTGTTAAAAGGCTCAGCCGACTCGTTAGATAAGAGCAATAGAAACGCGAACATAACATCGTCAAACATAACACTTTGCAATTACAGGAATGTTAAATAGTAACACGGAGGAACAAGACCAAAGTACAATTATAGAACTGTGTTATTCATATACTGTTATGAAAGCTAGTTTCTCTCCACTCAACTAATTCCATTCCCAAGAGGTGTCTCGGCATTGCTTATTCAAAAGGGGAAAGCCTTTTTTCAATCACGAGGATCAATCTTGGTTTTCCATCGATTATAATCAACCCTTATAAAGCCATGCGGGAACACCCTGTAGATCAAAGTGGAATAAACCAAGATTTGCAAGTTTACACCCTCTAAGCGAGCAATGACTTATCGTAATTAATTTGATTATTGGTCTCCATGATACTTCTATAGTTTATAGGTTAGGACACTGAAGAGACTTATATCGGGCTGTTACATTATTTTATTTCCATACAATATTTCGCTTGTAATCTCCAAGCATATTCATGTATTACATCCTTAGAATAATACTATATATAGAAGGAGCACTACTGATAACACGAAAGCCGGTTCACTGGTGCAACTAAGTAATGCTGCCACCTTACAATATACAATTTTCTAAAAAAAAGTTTGGCAATACTTCGGTTGCTGAATTATTATGTTCTATATTATTAATGATTGATTATCATAAATATATATATAATATCGGTGCATTACAATATTTAAAGCATTTAAATTGTAGTTAACGTATTTATTAAAATTATACATAAAAAGTAGTCCTCGTCAACTAAATGTAGATTCTTGTATTCCGCCACCCTTTTGCCATCTAAGGCCAGTTTTATTAAATACTCAGCAGCTGTTTTAAGTTATTATATTTGTTCTTTACGATCTTTCTTCATTAATAGATATTTATGACACATATTTAAAATAATGTTTTGTTGTCAGGTTGGCAGCATTCCTTAGTTGCACCAGTCAACCGGCTTTCGTGTTATCAGTAGAATTACATTGTGTATACGGTCCTGTGCTCCTTCTATATATAGTATTATTCTAAGATTACATCTACAAAAAGAAAAAGAAAAATACCAATCTTACCAATAGTCAAGTAATTACAATAAATCTAAGTTTAGTCATGCTGGATAAATAAAAGTATAATTACAATAAATCTAAGTTTAGTCATGCTGGATAAATGAAAGTAAAAAAAAGTTTTTGACTATTGGTAAGATTGGTATTTTTCTTTTTCTTTTTGTAGATGTAATACATGTCCGAGGAAAATGGTCCAGAGCTTTGAAAAACACTTTCCCTAGGAACGGAATAATATTTTTATGTCAAACTTGGTACAAAATTGCAACCTTGGAGAAGACGAGAGTAATTTGTCGCAGAGGTTCATAGCGCGAGTTGATTTCTTCAGCAATAATATTTTTTGCTGTACAAACCATTTTTGCATAATTTATTTTTAAACATATTGAAATCATTAACACTTTAATTTGTAAGTTAATTTTGTGTTAAAGGAAATGCATTAAAACGCATTTCCTTTGAAAATGTAAAAACAATAGACCTTTAAATCGAAGTGTAACTGATATAATGCAATAATCATTAGTTAAATAATTAAGAAATGGTTTATCAAGCAAGATATCAAGCATGCCAAAGGGATTCGCCCATCTTGCGGGATATATATATATATAAATTCTTTATTTACAAAAATAAATATGTGAAGCTCTGGCCTTATACAAAGGGTTGCTACATACACAGCGTACTTATCAACTTATCAGCGAAACTTATCAAAAGGCCGAGGTTCAAATCTTAGTATGGCTAGAAATGTTTTTAAGCTTTTATTTAACATATTGTATAAGTTTATTAGTACGAAATACTTCTGGCACCATGTACAACCCAAGCGCATTTAACTTTACACTTAAGCTTGAGTTTATGGTTTAAGTGGAATTTCAAGCCGTCACTACATATTCTAAAGCATGAGGAGCCCTACAATATCAACCTTTTCAAAATTCCAACAAAGTTTACACATTTTAAAAATACTGGGAAAAAAAGTATGCAACAAAAGTACTAAGTTTTCCTTAAACCAAAAAATCCTTTTATCTACTCCTTGTATTGTAAGTTCTACTTACAGTCTTGTTATCTCACACTGTAAATGTACTTTTACTCCCTAAGGAGGGAAAGTGAAAGTATTGCCAACTTGACAGAAATTTTAATTAAAACTTTAGGAAATTTTAGGAAATTTTTAGGATTTTTTCGGTGTTATGTTGGTACTACGGGTAGTACAATATACACACGCTAATGTTTAAATTACAAATATAGTACTACACATTATTCTATTGACAGCATACAATAAAATAATGTGAAGATAGTGGCTTTATTCTCTCTTCATCAGAGTAATTGACATGGTAAGAATAAACTAAACTAACACAATAACATTTAAGGAGCTGAAGAATATATTAATAGTTGGTTAGTATTAGTTCTCAAGTCGTATATAAAATTTAATATGCAACAAGGGATGAAAGTTTTCAGCTCTCGTATTATCTATTTTTTTTAAATAGCATTTTCTTGCTCATAAATCTAGTGCTCAAGTTTTTTGTATATGCTTTATAATCTGAGCAGTGACGTCACGATTTCTTACCTATTTTTTCAGATTTTTCAAAGGAAATAAGCTAAAAGTTTGCTAAATGAATCGCTAAATAGTGCCGATTTTAGAATTTATGACTAGTTTGCATAAACTATAGTATGCACTCATCACACATATTTATCTTTGGGATAAATATGTGCATTTTCTTTGAAAAAATCTGTTTAGGCTTTTAAAGAAACTTAGCTAAGAAATCGATTTTTAGGCATGAAAGCGCACATTTTTTAACCTCCGCAACCGATCTTTTTTATTTACGAACAAGGTTAGTGCATCAGTGGGTATAAAACAGATCATTTTAAGTGTTTGAACGAGCGGTGCGAGTCTAAAGACCAACTGCAATATAAATTGAGTCAATTCCATATTCAGGAGACGAGCCAAGTGCATTGGAAGTGCGGTGGCATAAGCAAGGGAATAGAATCCGATCTGAGGCTAGGAAAACTTCCAAGCCCATTTTTTCGTTAACTTTATTACGAGTTACGAAATACATTTTTCTGCCGTGAAGGAAAAGTAGCTTTTTACCACGTTTTGCATTTAAAACGAATTTTTAATTAATTATTTTAAGTATCGTTGAATAATTGTTTACAATTTATCATTTCTATGTTTTATATATTATTTAACATGATGTTTATTTACATAAGGAGATAATTATCACAACAATAATTACTACTAATGTAAGTCTATCGTGATACAAGAACTAATAATAGACAAGGAAAGTATGCGGAAAAAGTCATAAAGTAATAATTCAGTCTAATAATAATGTAATGAATAACGAAATGTGATATGAGTATGTTGTCGAGTATATGGAGTTAGCGCCTGTGCCTCCCTTCATATGCCCCGTATCTTATCACACACCTCATAAATAATGTTCCGTGCATCATTTATTAAACTGTTAATAAATAGTATAAATTAGTTTATATTCTTAAAGATGAAAACATTGTCGTTTACCCGGGCAACAGTTAGCGTTATAGGCTGTAGCCCGGCTTGATGAATAGTATATATAAATAAGTTTTATATGCTTAATTTGATTTAAGATTTATTCTGTATATCTCTCAGATTAGGAATGCAACAGTTTTAGGATATAGTGTTATATTGGGAGAGGCGTGGATGTTTGTTGGTAGATCTAGCTAATCGCGCCCTCGTATTAATCACTGAAACTAATAGCAATATAAAATAAACCTCTGAACACATCTCGATTTTTCCCTTGTTTCTCTTTCCTAAAATTGAGCCAATGTAAAACGAAACATTTATTAAGCTTAGTAAGAGTTTTGACTTGGTTTAGGGTTGGGCTAAGTAGGTTAGGGTCAACCCTTGCACTTCCTGGTAGAATTTTTCTTGGAAAAAAATTATCTTTCCACCTACTTATCCTATAATCCATATCCTTGTCCCTAGGAGAAAAACAAAGAAATTTTACTGAGAAGCTTATGTCTGTTAAAAACTACCTGTAAATGCCAAGAGGTTATCGTTCAGATTGCTTTGGTGCATTGACTATTTTGAATCAAATAAACTGATGCGAGACAAAGCCACTGGCTCTGCTCTCACTCCCACCTCGCTCTCTGGTCAGGGCTATCCATAATAAGCTCGTATTTCGATTTTGATTTATTCTTTTTAAGGATAATTTTAGTATATTTTAACGCGATAATTGCCGGTTAATGTATTTCTTTCCGTGATCCGAACAAAGAAGAACAATGTAAGAAGAATAAAAGCCGTTCCAAGAAATACATTTTTATTTTTTGACTCACGCCTATCCGAGACTCAATTATTCAAAAGAATTATAAAATTTATAGGCAGAGAGATAAAAGATATCCAATAAGGCTTTTTTAATTTACTGGATGCTTTCATTTACAGCTGCTATAAAACTCAGAGTTTTATATTCACAAGGTTGCGGCAATTAAGGGTTATAAAGTCGGACCCACTACATGTGAACGGAGTCTTAACATGGCGGACAGGCTCGGAGCTCAGGCTCTAACCACGCCCCCGACTTTGTCTTCTCCCACAGTGTATTCAGACACCACCCCTCTATTTTAGACCTCAATAAGGATTTTATAGTGAGAAAATATAATATAACGTGCTCAGGCCAAAAATTTATTAAAAACAAATACTTGTGAAATAAACGATGCAATTTGTCTTACGGAAGCCTGATCTTGTTACAATTTTTGGTTTTACAAGAGCAGCATTCTAGATTTTGGGTAGCTTTTCCGTGAATTTAGTCAATTTTTATAGTACAGTAAGACAGAAAATTCTTTTCAGATTCGTGTAAGACCTGAATCCAATGTCAGGTTTATGTTCCAATTCCATGTTTCGTTTGCGACCTTAATCTAATGTTCATGTTCTTTTGCGACCTGCACCCAACGCTCAGATTCGTATTCCAATACTAAGGTTTGTTTGTGACCTTCATCTAATGCTTAGATCTATGTTCGTTTGCGACTTGAATCTAATGCTGTTTTTTTGTTTACCTACCGTGTTTTAGGTTTTCCGGTTATTTACTATTTACGCTTTTGTTTCTTATGTCGTGGTTGTATAAGTTGATACAACCACGATATAAGAGCTGCTTTTTTAAAGTCGCCGCTTTAAAAATATATGAAAGGACTCCTGAATCAAACTATTTTTCTTATTAATTTTCTTTAGGTTACTTTTGCTTATCCTTCAAATTTCTGATAACTAAATTAAAAATATATAATATATGTTAACTAAAGATTAAATTTTACCAGCGGGTAAATCTATGATTACTTTTATAGAAAAGTTTTGGAAATATTTTGTCTGTTGTCTAATTTGATTTCTATTAAGACAGCAGATTGTTCTAAACAGAGATATCACCTGAAATTTATTCGTAAACATGCATTTGGAAATCCACTAACATTGGCAAATTCTATTTAAAAAGTCGTAAATGAGATGTGTGATTAAGATGTGGGAGTGTGTCGAGAAGCACTTCCGACACAAGGCAATCGAGCCACACTTGTTTGTAAACAAGTAGTATAGTAATTGTATCACTTATTACATCAGAATATTTGTCTATAATATTTATTAGATATTTATCTAGTTTCTAGCTATTATTTGTTAAGCATAGTAGGTAAAGGATTCGGCTTGTAAAAGGTCTTGATTGTAATAATAAGTTAGGTAGGTGCTTGTCATGCCAGGCTATAGTGCATTTGCTTTGTACGAATGTTTTTGTTTAAGTGATAATTACAGGGTTCAGAATTATTTAAAGTTTTTAGTTTTAGGTTCCGTGTAACTTGGAAGCGCATTTTTTGTTTGTTGGGATTTTACAGCTGGTCAAATATTTAGTCAACAAAATCAATTGTTAGGTGTAATTATCGTGTTGTAAAAGTCAAACAGAACCGGTAGTGCGTCCCTTTGCCTCCAAGTCTTCTTTATTACATTTATTTACATTTAAATTATTCCACTAGTTAAGAGTTCGCTCCAGTGGCGTGTTTACCATTGGATGTGGCTCCAACGCATTTTACCGAATTTCAAAAGCGTGACGCCTATGATTTAGGTCGAATGGAAGAAATAGGTATGGAGGATATCGACTCCTTTATTGCTGATTCCAAAAATATGTTGTATATTGTCCTGGTATATCCATAATTTAGAGCTATTAAAATCTGTATTGAAAAAAGGTTTTTGCAGATCTCTAAAGATTTTTGAGAAATCCTTATTCTAAAGGCACTATACCAAAATTTATTTCAAATTACAGACTTAACATTAATGTTCGTACTAAGTTTACACTCTCCAGCACTAATACACTTAGAGCTTAGAGCTACTCTAATAACTGACACACACACTCACGCGGAAAAGACTGACAGTTTTGCCCAGGAAAATTGTTTCAAATACATTATCCTTTTGTACAATAAAGTGCAATTTATTCTAATTTTTAAACAAAAGAATTTTGAGATAATCTTATTTAATTCGACATTAAAAAACCCAGTAATAAGTTGATTTTTTAAGTTACAAACTTGAATTTCAAGTCATAAATTACAATAATTAATGACTTATAATAACAGTCTACTTAGTAAAAACCACTCAGGAGGGTAAAAAAAGGGGATTATCTCGGTTTCGGATTTTAGTGAAAATAAATTAGGTTCATATGTATACACGTAAGTAGGCTAGCCAAAGTTAGGCAATAAGTTACAACAGCTACATGCTACAATATTTAAAAAAAACACCGTTTGAACCATATTTTCGAGCAGAGTTAATCGAAGTAGATATGAAAGAAAAGCCGGGGCGGCACGACCATAGCATTGAGCCCTTATCTTCCAATAGGAATTTTATGATTATATCGCACGGCCGTAAAACCTTTCCTTTCCAGTTGAATAAAAAGTTTCACGAATAAAAAAAGACCACCTTATTTGAATTTTATGATACCTTTTATTTTAACTTAAAAAGTCATGTAACAAGAAATGAAATAGATGTCCGTATTAGTTTAAAAGAATTCGTTGAATATTTTATATATTTTATTCACAATTTGCCAGGTTAGTCTGACATTTTTTGGGGACAAAAAGGGAGACATATCCTGAGTCTAAAGGTTATCATTTTAGAACGAAAAAATTGGTTCCCGTTAATCGACTTCTAAACAAGATTCTAACAGAAACATATATATTATATATATATATATATATATATATAATATATTATATATATATATATATAATATATATATATATATAAAATAAATAATAATAACCATTTATTGCATAAATAACTAGATACATGCTTCGATAAATACTATTTATAATAATTTTAATTCTATAAATTTTTATTTATATTCTCACACTGATTTTATTCTAAATTTAAGTTAAGATTAGGTTATTGATTTATAACACTATCATATCAATAATTCAAGAGTTGATTATGTTTTGGCGCTTAGAGACAAATGAAACAAGATGTTATATTTCACACCAATATTTGCTCTTCATCACAAGAGCATTTTAAGTTATTAAAATTAAAGTTAGGCTATTAACTAACTAAGTCGAAAATTAAAAAAAAAAGATCAGGTCCAAAAACCTGCATATATACTTGTTCATATCCTTTAGAGTCCTTGAAATTATATATATTTATTTTCTTTGGATATATGTAAATATTTGGACCTGATCTTTCTTTTTTAATTTTCGACTTAGTTAGTTAATATAGAGCCTAACTATTTTTTTAATAACTTGAAAAATGCTCTGTGTGATGAAGAGCGAAATATTTATTGTTTAACATATACATCTAAAGTTTCATTTTGTCTCTTAAGCGCCCAAACACATAACTTAAACTTAAACTTAACTTAAACTTAACTTAAACTTAACTTAACTTAACTTAACTTAAGATGTATAATTTTTACTTTTACTTTGTATATTAATTTAATAAATAAAGATGTTTGTTTAAAAAAAAAAATCTAAAGATGTTGTTTTCATAATATCTAATAGTAGGTGTTATGACTAAAGCAATAATGTCAGCATACATAGTAGTAGAGCGAGTGAATCCATTCTTTTAACTTCTTAATAGCAAGTATACGTCTCTTGCTTCATTAAGTTAATGATTTTATGTTTGGCATTGTGACGGCAATTGAAGTACACAGGAGAGGTTATTTGGAGAAGTTCCAAGTACATGACCTGGTGTTTTAAATACTTCTGATGATGCTCCTTATCTTTTATATAATTTCATTGATTGAAACGATTTTACCCCCTTTACCGAGGGGATTTAGAGTATTGTTATAAGCTTCAATCCACCATTGAGATATTATTACTAGAGAGGACCTTCTTGTTGGATTGTGAATCATGCGTGTTAGACATTAAATAACTCAACAAAAAAGTAACCTAAAACAGTTCAAAATTACCACATGGACATAATAAAACGTTTTGTAATGCAAAACAAAGGAAATGCACAAATTTATTTTCATAGGTTAGGATTCATCATCTTATCCTTCCTAAGCTTAGGGGTCCTTTCTAAGTAAGCGGACCCCAGGGAGTCCGTGGAAAGATTTTAGCTCGTGAAAAAATATTTATTATTGTAATTCTTTACACAAATTAATGAACTTTTATGCTATTGTTCTTAATAATTATAATAACAGTCAAGATAACGAGAAGAAAATACCTTTTCCCTTGATCATTTATGACATCAGACTAAATGAAGACTCTAAAAGGCTCTAAAAAAAGCTAAAGGCTAAAAAAATTTTGTTTTTGTCCAAACATTCGCTATTTAGTAGGGAATTAAATATACTAAATTATGTATTAAATATAACCAAATACTTAAAAATTGTAAGAGTTTACTGTAAATTGTTTTAATTTATTATAGCGACTTGTTTATTAACTTTTAAATCTGATAAAGGTTGATGGAATCAGACTAAAACTCATAAATAAATAAGCCTTTATTAAAACTTAATTAAGTACATAATTTAGATTATAATAATATTACATATTTTGCTTAATATTAAGTTTTATTTCGGCAATTGCCAGGCACCCCTAAGGGGGTTGGAGTTACTTTTCCTACAAAATTTAGCCACATTATTATATTTCAATATCAATATATTAGCAATAAATAATTGTTAAAATTAAATAAACATCAATAATAATTTATTAATAATAAATAAATATCAATCATAATTAATATCCATGTTATACATGATTATATAATTTATGTTTATTTATTTCTTATTTTACATTTATCTCTGGTTGGTCTATGCTATAATTATCAATTACTATGCATATACTTATTTAGGTTATATACATATACACAGATACATACACATACAGACATATACACACATATATACACATGACATACACACACACATATATACACATATGTATATATTTTAATTCTTTTTTCCTTTTTTTTTTTTTAAATTTTTTTTTCCCTTTTAGAATCAATTTTATTAAGCTTTTTTCTTATTTTGTAAACTGTTAGAATCGCCACAGCGTTCATCTCATATGCTAAGCTAACCTATGCCAAAACTCATAATAAATACAATTATTTCCTTGCTCAAATGAGTTACTAACTATAGAGCTGCTCCGCGAGCCTAAATTTATAATGTTAAAAACTGAAGGTTTAGCGTCGAATACAAGTAATAGAATTTATTACTTGGGAAGGGGAGAATGACAGGGATCTGCCAAGTACTATTTATGTACAATGGGGGTGCGTGGAGCTCCTGACGTTCGCGTAACCCTGGTTTAGATAATTAGGGTATTCAGAGAACTTTTACAGACGGGTTTTAATGCCGATTGTGGTCCTACATTCTGGGAAATCTCACAGGTCGTCTTACGTCCAATGTTAAGTAACCTAAGTCGGAGCGAGGCGGTCGGAGTCGGAGCAAGATGTGGACAAAGGAGCAGGTGTAGTGTTGGACCTATGTTTCTATCTTATCTGGAATACTTTGTGCCACATCCTTGTTTATAACCTGTTCAAACAGTGTAACTGATTAAAGAGAACAAGTTCTCCTTATCGTCTACCCTACCTGCGTATTCCCGAGTAGAATCAAACAGTTCTCAAATCTACTCATTCTAAGCGAGAAATTTAACTTATCCTGATACCATAATCTTAGGAAAAGAGAGAATCTCACTGTAAGCCTCTATTCATCAGAGCAAAGCTCTGTTAGGCACTGTAACAAGGCTCATTAAAACTTATTGTCGAATTCGGCTCATACTGTTGCTGCTGATCTTATAAATAAAGAGTTTTGGTCTAGTGTAGTTGGTATTATGATAAAGACTGTTAGTATTGTTATCAGTTAAAGGGGATATAAGTTATCTCTAACGCGAGATGAAAGGGGATCTACCGACAGAGAGCCAGAGCCGCGTCGTGGCGTCCAAACCTCTTCACACACTACACGACAGTGTTTTCCCCGTCTCTTTCAGTCAAATAAATCCTTCTCTGTAAGATATTAACTATGCCTCAAAATAGAAACTGTAGCGAATTCCCAATAGAAAATTATGCTTAAATGAAAGTCAGGGTCGAATCAATACTTTTAATAAGATTTAGAAGCAATAATATGAAATAAGCCATTTTACCAACCTAGACAGGAGTCGCCTGGTAGATCAAAAGCAGTTTTATACTATTTAGTTTTTATAAACTCAGATTTTTACATCGATAATTTTCCGAGTTAGATTTAGTTTTTTTCTGAATTTCTCAACTCACAATTAATCCCGATAAACTAAAAAATCTGCACCGTTTTAGTGAATTTTCTTTAAAAACATTCGCCAATGCGATACGTATCGTGGTGGGGAGTCGAACTTCGAAATATGGCCTAAATCCGTTAAAAAGATCTCTAAGCACGAAATATACGTATCGGGACATTTAGGGTAACAATAATATCGAAACGGAACGGGACCCGAATCGGAATTCTAATAATACCAGGATATTGGATGCAATCATACCAAAATAAATCTTCGTTAGTTCAGGGAATCGAGTAGAACATCATTTTGCTTTAAACTTGCCTAATGATAACCTTGATCGTGCAGTGATGTGTGATAGCTGTATCAGATACTCTGTTAATTCATGCTTAATAGTGTTTGTATTATATGTCAAGTAGTATATGCGTTTTTACAGCGACACGCTTTTAATACGGCGTATAAACGCAGCATATTTATTGACTTTCCTAACGCAATGCTTGTATTAATCATTACTACCGTTTTCTTATCTTATATACGTGTAATCTAGTTACTTGCAATTATACAGTGACACAATATCAAACATAAAAATTAAAATAGAAATAATACTGATGACTTTGTGCCATCAACAGCCTCCCTAGTTAATCATATGGAATCTCTATGAGAAATAATGTGCAGTACTCTAACCCTCGGTAGAGAGGCAAAATGCTTTCTCTCCCTTGGTTCAGAAATCCATACTCTCCCTAGGGATCTATCTCGTCATTACTGTTAAATATTGTTTTTCTTATTTCCCCATCAACTTCGTTATTATTCTTATAATATTTGGGGGAGGGGGATTCGATTAATTGTTCTGTTTTGAAGTAGATAGTTTGTATATCATAACAGATAAGGAACAATCAAACGAATTGGAGCCCTTGTAAAGCAATGGCTCTAAAAACATGTTTCTGCAAAGCAATATCACTACTTGTTCCGGATTGTTTAACTGAAATGTGCTGAAGCATTTAACAGGTCAGACAATACTGTGCTCATCACTCCAACATCGACACTGTAAAACAAATTTGGCTTTGCTCAAGCTTAGAGCTAATATGTTAATTTAAAAATGTTTCAGTACATGCCAGATAATGACGTCATAGCAAAATTATTATATCGTGAGGGGAAAGGCCAAATGTCATAACCCTCAAAAAAAAATTTTTTTGCTTTTTTCTAGCTATCCATATTATGGATAGCTCTACTGGACCTGAAGCCTCGTTTTGTATTAAATTTCAGCTCTCTAGCGTAATCATTTTGGGAGGTACTCACACATACTGATAGACGTATTTGTGAAAAATCTCAGATTTTAAAAATACCCGAAACGGTTTGGGATTTTTAGTACACAAATACTTTTAGAAAACAAATACTCCATGTGTAACAATACTCAGTATTATATTATTTATTTATTGTAGTATTTAATATAGTATTTATTATTAGGATTATAGTATTTGTTCCTATATACACTACAACTACAGCGTAAAGAACCTCGGATCTTTTTCTCACCATATCGAATTTGATACGCGCATCCTTGCGGAGTATAAAATTTAGCCTTTAACTTGCAATAATTACTTAACTAATATTTCGTATAAATTTAATAAACGAGAAATAATTCATAAAATCTATTTAAGTTTTGATCGATTTGAATTTCAGCATGCATGTAGATATAAAAGACAAATACATGTACTAAGTTTCATCTCATTACCAGCATAAGTTTAATTTTATCAAATAACATTTTTATACGTTTTAAAAGGATTTTCAAAAAAAGGTAGGTAAGTTTTGCAAAAGGATTTGACAGCCTAGGTAATTTAATAATTGACAATCCTATATTTATTCTTTTTTGTTTTAATTACTTTTTGGTTCAACCAAAAAAGTGCTCTAATGATTTCTTTTGATCTGTGACGTGATTTAGGTTATTATTGTTTTTCCTTTAACTTAAGTGTAATTAACAATTCTGTTTTGTATAATTAACAGTGTAATTTATAATATTAATTTACAATTAATATTGTATACAGACAAACTGTCTGAAGAGAATATAAGAAATTGTGGTCTCCCTATAGGAGGGGACCCGATACTGAGATTTTTTTTAGTGAGTAATTAAAAGTCAAATAATAAAAAATATTTTATTTATGACGTAAGATGAATGATATTTTGAAATATTTACTCCGCACAAACGAAACTGGATTTAGATTCTTTTTATCAAAAGTAAATGCACGGCTTAATTTATCGTTTGAAAAACAATTCTTTATCTGTGTAGATTAAGCAAACACGCCGGTCCCTATTGCTGAAATATAATACAAATAAAACTACTCCCGCCATCTATTGTTTAATTTATTAACTAACTAGCAATGCGTTGTATTTAACCTTACATGAGCAAACGTAACGTATTCAAGGAAAATGTTAATTTAATACGACGCGCGATTTTTTCTGTCGTTTTTTTTTAAGAAAAACCTTTTCCTTCTTTTCTTCTTTCCGAACGTTTTTCTGACGCCTGTTTTTTTAAGAAAAATTTCCAAGAGATTGCGAATCCCTTCCAATATGGAGCTCGCTACAGGGAATAGTAATTTGAGAATTAATAAAACAAAGTCTTATAACTAACTGGTTTGGAAGTGACTTCTCAGGTCCGTATTTAGGACCTTACCTTATCCACAAACTTACTCACTGGCAATGGAATTTTCTTACCTTTTATTTACATTTTAACTAGTTTTTTTCAAAATTGTCAAAACTGTGTTTTTTGCCAAAATGCTTTAAATTTTGTATAGTTAATTGTAGTTATTGGTATGTTGCCGCGCAGCCAACGTTACCCATATAATGTAAAGTTAGCATTACTCTGTAACTGGCTTACAATGAGAAGCGCATGGAATACACATGTGTGTTCTTATGCTTAAACTGCAGTAGCTAATGATTATCATCAGATTATTTTCTATTTACCACGATCATATTTGTTTACCATCGATTATTATCATGTTTCTTTACTTATGGTCACCATTATGTTTTTTTTTAATAAATATAAATTCACCCGCTATACCAAAAGTTCCATGAATCTCTAGTAAACAATACCAATCCGTTAGTACAACTCCTCTCATCTAAAACCCTTCCAGATAATCCTACCAGGCCCCTGAGACGACAGTGGTCCAGGGACCAGCTAAACCAGCTCTAAATTAATTCCCCTCTATTCAGCTTTTGCAGCTTCCAACATCAGGAGAGACTAGGAAGCTTCATATGCTTCTTTTGTGAACCCTTGGTGTCGGGGGCTACAGGATCTTAATTACCTATCTTATTAACTTATATATTTTATCCGAATTAACTTTTATTTAAATCTATTATATTATATTATCTATATCCAATCTATCTCTTGCAGTATAATTATCACTTAAATATCTTCCATATACTAAATAATTCATATATCAACTCCCGCCAGAGTGCAATCAGTGTATTGTTTCTCTTACCAAACTTCTCAATCCCTGAAACTATATTAACCTTAATATTTGTAACAATAATTGTTGTCGTATTACTCAACATAAGATATCAAAAATAATATATAAATTCTAGTTTGTTTGCCAGTAATTATCAATACATTTGTTTTTCTGTTTGTTTAGGTAAAACGAGAACAAAAGACAAATACAGAGTTGTATATACAGACCACCAGAGGCTCGAATTAGAAAAGGAATTCCATTATAGTAGATATATTACGATCAGGAGGAAAGCTGAGCTGGCCTCGTCCTTAGGGTTGTCTGAAAGACAGGTAAGCACTCCTATGGTACCGTATCTATAGTTTCACGTTTATATGTAAAAATTGCGTAATCTAAGGCAAGTCCAGTTTATTTTATGACATTAAAAACTAAGTTTTACTGACAATATTTAGGCTGCACCGTCTAAAAACGAAACTTTACAGTCATTATAAAAGTCGAAATGTTAGGAATAATAGCGTGTGAAAGTCAAAGGCACGATACTCTTGTATATCGTCGTATGGACCAAGGTTAGTCAGGAAGTGACGATACATACACGATACACTCAGTGCTTTATGGACTAGTTCGTAGCGCTTAATATTAAGCGCTGTGAAACATGTAATCTGCCATTTGTTTTAGCTAAGTTGCATATGAGGTTGTTCGGGTGACGGAAGTGGAGGAGTATTAGTTGGCATCGATCTCGCTTTGCCTCCTGATTCCAAAAAATATAATAGATAACATATATATATATATATAATATATATATATATATATATATATATATATATATATATGTATATATATGTTATATATATATATATATATATATATATATATATATATATATATATATATATATATATATATATATATATATATATGTATATATATATATATATATTATATATATATATATATATATATATATATATATATATATATATATATATATATATATATATTTTATATATATATATATTTATATATATATATAATGTATATATATAATTTTATATTATGTAAATGTTAAGTTAAGGGGTTTTACATGAGCAAGACGGTAGTGGTTAATGACATGTTGTGGAACCTTTTTTGTCCTGCATGACGTTATCTATGCAGCTGATCTGTCAGATCCAAATAGAAACTTTAACCTTAACCTTGCTAGGTTAGAGACTAGACGTTGGAGACTTATACGTAGTTAAGTCTCTTTATTTAAATCCGAGTCCATTGCCTGAGAAGTAGATGCTGGTTGGCCCTTGCCTTCTATCCTTTCACTTGACCAACTGGACAGAACTACACGGCCATAATGACTTATACTTTTCTCTTATTGTAAGTATCTTTGTCAGCCACTCTTCTCCTGTCCTTTACCTTGCCCCTCCCATCCGTGACTAAACCTTTTCCTTGTGTCAGTTGCAGTGGCGGCGATAACGCCGGGGCGCCGCCCCGGCAGTTTGGGGCATCAACGTCGACGGGGGGCATCATAACGAAGGTTTCACCCCCCCCCCCCACATAAGAAAACAATTTATAATATCCATAATCCGCACTTAGTTATTTTACATAAAAACGAGCAGTTAAGTATTTAATAACTCGTTGATAAATGAAACTGAAAAGAAAAGATTTGATACAATTAGTCTTAAAGAGAGTCAGAAAGTGTATAAATGCAATAGGTTCGTATTAGATCGGGTCTGCTTCGGTCTGACTCCCTCTTTTAAAAGAAATAAATAATACGAGCAAGTATTCGCAAAATAAAAACTGCGACCTGGAATGGCAAAACAATTACTGCATAAACTGCCCAAAAATGGAGAAAATCAGACAAGAAGGTGTTTCTAAATTTATTTGCAAGGCTAAAAAAGTAGGTAGAGAGTGTCAGTGCGTGGATGATTTTTGCCTTAGAAAGGGTAAGGAAAAAGAAAACCATGGCAGGCGAAAAAGCATCAGATGAGCCCATCCACAGTGAGAGGATGTTTTATGTTTTTCTTAGAAGGGCAAAAAAACGCCCCCCCCCTCAAAGAAGTGAAGGGTGGTGGTTAAACTGATTGAATAGGGGGCATCATTTTAGTTGTCTATGCCCCGGCAGGGCATAATGCTAATCGCCGCCACTGGTCAGTTGTAGTTTTCATCTCGCATATTAAAAGTAAAATAATAATACGCAATATAACAGTTACTATAAAGTTCTCAATTATCAGCTACCTACCCAAGTGTCTGTTGTTTTTATTTTTATACCAAAACATAGATCTTTGACCATATACTATTAACTTATCGGCTAGACTGATACATATTAACACTGTTGCACTGTAAAATACTCATATATTGATTATATTTTGAATGCATAGGATTTTTTGTTTATAAATATTTTTTGTAGCTTATGGGTCCTGGTATCTCATAAACCAACAAAATAAAAAATATATTTATTTTAAGACTTTAAAGGAAATAAGAAGAGGTTAATATGGATCACGTAATCTTGATTCCTGAGGTGGCACCAACAAGTTACTGGTGTAGAAAATATGATACCATCTCTGTTTCAAGAGAGCCAGAGGCTGGTGGTCCACCTATGGGGAGCTGATCGAGTATGAGTTCCAATAAGAATATTTGTAATGAACTATCAACGCGAAAACGTAGATAACGCTGCTATAGTCATTAGTTACAGCCATTAGTCATTAGATAACGCTGCTTTAGTTTATTATCCCAAACAGGGGTCTACAGTAGCTCCGCGGTGTGGCTGCTTCACGGGCCTTCGCCATACTTTGAAGAAGTCCCGTGTGTTTCGTATCATTTCTTGTTTTATTATTCTTTTCCACTTAAGGGGATATTACTGTAAATTTAGCAAATGTTTGTCGGTGGCTTCTCACCCACCGAGCAGGGCCCTAAAATAATGGGTAGGGTAGAAGACCCCCTTTCAGACTACCTCTTCACCCCCTATCTGTACCGAACCTACTGAATAGTTTGATGATGTCATTAATTATTCTCAAACAGTTGGCTTTGAAACTTTGCCAGTATCTTGCCATATGCCATGTTTCGTTTCGATTCGAGAAATCCTTCGAGAGTAATCGAGATTCGCAACTCTTACGCACATACACTTCGACATACCTCACCTATATTATTTGAAATCGAGAAGCCAAGCGAAATCAACCCTCCTTAGAGTCCCCCCTCGACATCCGTTATCTGAACAACCTGATAAGCGTCATTTTCAGATAAAAACACTTAAGAGTTCTTTGTCTTTATTTAAAAGTATTTTTGTTCTTAGGTAAACTTTTGCCAAGGTATACAACTGTCTCCCTTACTTCTTATTACTAACCAAAATAATTTTAATGTGGTATTCTTTTTTTCACAGGTTAAAATCTGGTTTCAAAATAGGAGAGCGAAAGAACGAAAACAAGTCAAGAAAAGAGAAGAATTAACGCACAAAGAAAAACTGCATCAGTTGTCCATGATGTAGCCTCTAGGTCAAAATTAATTTTGTAAATATTTCTCTTCGACATGATTTGTTATAAGAACACCACAAATTTATCATATAAAAATAAGATATCAAAGTTAACTTATTCGTAACTATGCTTTAAATTATTGTTAGTTATTGTTTGTCCTGAGCTGCGGCTGTATTCTTGTATTAGGTATAATTATATGTCTGTAAATAATTTGTTGTTTGTAATTACAGACCGTCAGATAGGTGCGTTTACATGTTTGCATAGTCCGTCGAGGCGGACCGTCGGATCTAATCTGTTAGTCAGGGTTTTTTTAATATTTACTTTGAGGTTATCTTATGGTTTACCTGTTAAAAAATAAAATAATGTATTTCCTATGATTTTAGATTCAGCTTTGTCAAGTAAACCCCTGTTCGTTTAACCGCTTATAAATATATCTGGTAACATAATATAATCCTCAGTCTGACAGCGATACCCCTGGAGATATTATTACTAGAGAAGGTCTCTCGGTGAAATTTGAAACCGCAAAATATTAACCTTACCACCTTCGAATATAATATTAGCAACATTTATAATACATGTTTATTGATTATTATAAACTTTTTTTGTCTACGCGAATAATTTATTATAAGCTAAACACACTCTGAAGGTTAAAATGAGGTTACACAGAGTCATGTAAAAGATGTAAAAGTGTTTCAACTCTCTTAATTTATTGAGATAGGGTATAACCTTCTAGAAATATATTTCTTTCTCTAGTTCCATAGTAAATATAACATGAGCGCGAGCCTGACTAGCGAACTCGATCCATTACTTTTCAGTTTTTCTAAAACGTAAAAGTAGTTAAGTTTCACCAAGCTCAGCTTAGAAGAGAAACGAGATTATAATTACCTACAAGCCACAGAAGAGACCATTAATATTTTAGCATTAAAATTGATGCTAGCTACATCGAGAAAAAAGTGGTTAAGGAGTAAACAAACCACATGTGTATACTAGTTATATTTTATGTATGATCATTAACCCGTATGCATGAGTCAGTTTTTTTATCGAAATATTCACTATAATATAAAAGTATCATAACAATTACGAGAGATAACTCTCATTAAACTACTACATATGAGTAGAAAATGTCGATAATATTTATGTTTTTGAACGCTGAAACTATTACGAAATGAAGCAGAATTTTAAACGGAGGAAGACCGAATAGTAACCCAAATTGTCTAGAAGTAGTACGTAACCGACATCTAATTGTAACATAAAGTCGCAATATATTAGCGTCTCGTTCTCAAATCTAAATTCTTAAAAACCTAATAAAATTCTAAGAGAGGATAGAAAATTATAATTTAGTTCAACCTAAACCGTAGATAGGGGTGGAGGTTAGCCCCCCCCCGTACTTAAGAGATAGAGTATAAAGTATTCGACACTAATATTATCTTATCCAGTCATATTAGAATAATTTAAAACATCTACTAGAAAGTCAAGCACTATATTTCTATGCGTTTTCTAACTAATAAGTTTAATGTTGCTTTTTGTCTATCAAATGTCACATGTCTTTTAGAACTGAGATTGTCACTCTTTGGAAATTCGGCTCAATTGTGAAGTACCTCTTCGTGCGTTTCACATAATAGGCGGTAATTCGTATGCACCCTTAAACCGAATCACATAATTCTGCTTCAGTGGTCTTCTCTCATATAAGACAAAAAATACCTAAATTTCGAAGACGTATCCAAAAATTATGTAAGTATATATAATTTTTCTATTGTATATAATATTATATAAAATGTATATATATTATCTGATATCAATAAAATCATAACCTATACAAAGTATCTATGAATCATAACGTATATATATTATAAATAATTATCCATATATATAAGAATGTATATTTATTAGAAATAATAAGTAAGTATAATAAAATACGATTAGTATATAAATATGTTTATAGATGACTACTATGTGCGTCACTAGACAGTACTTCTCTAAAGTGGCAACACTCACATCTTCTCGAACTTCTCAAATAAATAAAACATATTAATAGTTCTTATTTTTAACCAAATTGGTAGCAAAACCAATTCCAACCTTCCAGGAGGACACGACACCTCTAACTATGAAAATCGTCAGCTTATTCTTGTGTAGCGTATCATTAACCCGGTTGCTGGAGTCACGTGTCGAAATTTTCATAAAACACTCGCCAACAATCAGGGTAACCTTATGCTCATTGCTTGTGCTATCTGTCCATCCCTCCTAACAGCCTACACTGCTCTGCTATCCGTCATCCGCTACCAATCGCAAGTCCTTGCATCGAAAAATTCAATATTTATGTTTTGACGAACTCTGATCGAATCGACTACAACTAACGCCTGCTATCGTATATGTCTCGATACTGTCCATACACTCTACAGTCGACCAATATCGACTCGAAGCTAATGACTCATTTGCTGTACACACAATCCTCACTAAAAACCTAAATAGTGGAATAAAAAATAAATTGTCGAGTAGGGTGTCCTGGCACTTGCTTTTCTACTTATGTAATTTTTGGGCGCTGAAATCGACACTTCACAACCAGTCCCGATCGTCGATACGACTCTTGACTTTCACATGTTATTACAAAAACGTTTGACAAAACCACAAAAATTATACCGAAAAACACACCTACCATTACACCTGATCACTGGTCCTATATGTCGAATATACAAATTTTCAGTCAGTCCGCTGGTTCTATTTTCAACCTGTTTGCTATTGGGCTGCCACTGATGTCTTAAGGATACTCCCTAGTCTAGGCATCCGTAGTCACACAGACCACCACCTCAATTTGCGTCTACTGGTACTCTCCTATCTAGCCGTTCCCACAATCCTGGATTTATGTCGAATATATTTATTTAGGTCGCAATAATTCTTAATTTAGACTAATATAAGGAATATTTAATCTAAACTAGAAAAATAATTCTAGTGAGCGGGTGTCCGCGTTAATATCGCTACGACTGAAAACCAAAGATATTGAACAATGCGAAAACAGTATACCAGAGATAACCTTCCATTCCTACTTGGGTTTCTATCAAATCTAGATTTTAGTTCTAGAGACATGTATAAATTTATTATATCGTTTTTATTACCACCTGTATAATATAAGTTTACAAACTAGAAACTAATACTTTAGTTGAACTGCGGTGTGCTCGCTGAGTCGGCGATAATTCACGTTTGGATAAGTACTATGTTCCAGTGCATTTTAACATATTGAAGTTTACAACTACTAAATATATTTAATTCCGAGAGTCGGTATGAGTGCTGCTAGTCGAGATATTCAATTATAAGCGAGTTTCTGTACTATTTCACAAATTCCAAAAGGGTAATACACTCATTTCTGTGCGTTAGTGCAAGCACACCATGAGCACATTGCAACCGTGGCTTGACTGAGATATACAATGCCGCATATAGTAACTGCTAAGGCGAGATACTTGAGACTATCGTCAGCACTATTGCTCGTAACTCAATTTTGTCTGTATTTACAAGGAAATCGCAGCTACAAAACCTTGTCAATAGATGTACATGACCTAAGCTTAAATTACGAGTTATAAAGTAACTATAGGCTTATAACCTATTCTTCAAATGAGAGTAAGTAGCGTACTTCATTATATTTTAATAAAGACCGCGAATACTGATATTAGTCAATAGTGCTAACACTGTAATATGTTAATGACGCAATTTCTCTTTTAAAAATTTTATGTATTTAACATATTCATAGACAAAAAGTATAATCGAGCAAGTGAGGTATGAGACAATTAAGTAACTGCTTAGGTATCTAAAGCATATTAATCCGAGTTATAAGCCAAGACACATGTGCACTACAGGTTCTTGCATCAAGCAGAAACAGGAGGATGGTAGTATCTAGATAATCACAGATGTTCAGTTAAAACACATTTTTTCATAGATTCCATATTCGAATGATCAAAAGCATTAAAAAAAGTCTCTCCTAGGTTCTTCCTAGCTTTAGTGCCCATTTCAGAACATTTTTAACCATCCTTAGGGCTATAAAGAGATCTCTCCTAGGTTTCTCCAAGTCTTTTCCTAACTTTGCACCTTAAATTCAAGGATAAGGCTAGGAACAACCTAGGAAGATCCAAGGTAGTAGAGAGGTACCTTAAATTGTCCTAAAATGTCTCTAGTCATTTTTTGTTTCATTTTAATATTTTTTTTATGAGCTTAAAATCCGTTTCGGGTCAAAAAGAGTGGTTCAGGGCGAATTAATTTAAATATGTTCAGGGAGGCAACCCCAAAATTTATAAGGTCAAAGTTGAGGAGAGGGTTCGACCAAAAATATAGAATAAAAATGAAACATGATAAAAATATTTAATCCGTTTCAGGTCAAACTGAGTTACATGTTAGGAGGTCATTCAGTTTATGATTTTTTGGGGGCAGAACACTCAAAAGTTACTTGGAGGGATCGACATTTAAAATGCATAAAACCTGTTTTGGTCAAAATACATATCTTCTTTATAGCTAATTTTGTTTTATTTTTTTCAGGCAAGAACTCTCCAAAACTTATTTGTGGGGGAGGGGGCTAAGAGAGAAATAAAAAATTCTCATAATCCTTTTTAGGTTAAAGTTTCTTGAAAAAAAGATAATTATATTCTCATTATTTTTTAGGGATGAGAGGGGCGCTATCCCTCAAACATTATGAGGGGAGGAGCAGGTCAATTAAGAAAAAAATCTCAAACTGATTAAAATGTTAGAGATAATTCAGTATTTAAATTTTATGGAGGCGGAACCCCCAAAATTTATAGGGGGGGGGGGAGGTTAAAGAGAGAAAAAAATATTAAAATCTATTTTAGGTCAAAATAATTTACATGTTCAGTGCTAATTCTGATTCTAAAGATCCAAATTTTGATTTTTTTTTGTTTTGGTGTGTTCCTCAAAACATTGAGGGGGGGGGCTATAAAAAATTCAAAATCTGTTATGATTAATCTCTACGAACACCTGACTTGATTGGTATCTCAAAATATAGTAAAAGAAGCTATTCAATGTGTTTACACTGCTGGCTTGCCGCCAAGGATGATTGCCTCACAGTTTGAATAAAGCCCTATAGTATTGACAACCTAGCAACTTCACTTTGAAACGCAAATGAACGTCACCACCCAATACGGACATGACTTGGCAGGACAGAAAAAATGATTTGCCTACTTTTTTGGACCAAAGACTCTTAAGAGTTTTTTACTTCAGTGATTTTTCGTGATATATATATATATATAATATATATATAATATATATATATATATATATATACATATAATGCCCCCCCCCTAAAGGCAACCCTGGCTACGCCCAAGCACACATATACATACAAATAGACAACTTTGTAAAAACTACTCTTATGTATGTCTGTCAGTCAAATGTTCAGGCACGGAACGACCTATCGGGAATCCGAGCAGACGTCTGGTGCGCCCTCGGTCCTCACTAAAAAAGACACTAAAAAGAGAGAGAGAGAAAAAATATCTTATTGTATGGATTAAGTCTTACTCTCTCAATGTAAAGAGAAGTACGCCCTTGATCTAGATATATTCCAGCCCTTGTGCCCTCACTGTCATGAGAAGTGCGCCCTTGATCTAGATATATTTATTTAAAAACCCTTTAAATATGATTTAAAGAGAACCTTTAAATCAAAATGTAAATTTCCTGCCTCAGCTTTCCCTCTGCAGGTAATTTCTATAGCCTACTCTCGCTCTCGGCTCGGGGGGGGGGATTATAAATAACTATTCTTGCCAAGACTAGATTATATTTGATATGAGGTATTCCAAAAGCATTTTTTAAGTTTATTTTTCATTTTAGTTATTTATGCCAAGGGAGTAAAGAATGCCATTATTTCCCTGAGCATTATGTTGGAAAAATTAAATCCTGAGGCGAAGCCAAGGAATTTATTTGTTTAACTCCTGAGGGTGTAATAGCTATTTACTCCCGAGGCGAAGCCGAGGAAGGAAATTATTGCGAGGGAACAATGACATTTTACTCCCAAGGTGCATACAAGATTTTATCTCCAGACGTCGACATTGAAAATAAAGTAAATATGTTTTTTTTCATTTCTTTTTTCAAGATATTTTTAACTGAAAATTATCTTACCTTTATCATAAGAAACTCGTCGTTAGGTGAATTATGCGAAACATCTTCAACTTGGTTCTTAGTAAAAACATTCGCTTTCTTTGCAACATAACCTTCGTTTTTTTTTCTTTTTAATAATGCTATTAGTGGGGCATAGCTTTTGATATTAACATTTTCTCTTACAAGCAAAGATGATTTGATCATTGAATACAGTGACCACAGTTTTGTTTTTCATTCATTATTAAAATAAACAAGCAATGCATTTTCACTTACTCGTTGTATATTATGATCATGACACCAACTTATAAAATTGTTATATGCTTTGTCATATTACTTTTTCGATTTATCTGGTAACAAGTTTTCTTTTACCAAGTTCGATTCAATAGCAATGGAGGTGTATTGTTAAAAAGTTCGTCAATATCGCACACACTATCTGACATAATTGAAATATTAAAGTAGAATATTAGAGCAGTTATAAGTAATATTTTAATCTAATTATAAAAGTTTAAGACAGGTTAAACAGTTAAAGCTAAGGTTTTAAACTAAAAAACTTTGATTTAATGATATTTTGTCAAAAAAATATCAAGTATTAAAGTGATTTTTTAAAAAAAAATCAGGATAGCCAACTTATTTTTTTTACTTTTAAATAAAGAACTAGTTTTTATTTTTTAAATTATTTATTCTTATATTATTATTAGCATTTCACTAGTTCTACTTAAAATGATTGTTAATGTTATATTCTTTTTTTCATACATCTTATTCTTGTATATCTTCTTATTTATAGGTATCTTAGTTTTTAAATAAAAATAATTATATATTATTCAGTTTGTCGATTATTAAGTTAAGTTGGCAACAGGTACTTTTTACTCCCAAGGGAGTAAAAAGTACTTTTTACTCCCTAAGGTCACCAACTTTAGGAACCTTAGTTAGGAGTCACCAACCTAACTAAACAAACCATCTGTGCCGTTGCTGCCACGCAGTTTAGCGTCGGTTACCGTATTGTGCTGTTACAACTGTTATATAGCGTTACCAATCTTTAGTGCTTGTTTGTGCAGGATACATCCATCACACAACCACCATTCTCCAATCAGGCCAGATTTATCTTTTTATATTTATTGGGACCATTTAACCAATTTTTTGCCATTGCCACCATCTATGCCATTTTATCTGTTTTTAATTAATATTATTCTATAAAAGGACACTCAACCTAGTTATACTGAAATCTAATTTTTCTTATTTGTTAAGGGTAAAATATTATATGTTTAAAACTAGCCTCCTTGTATGTTGTATTTATTTATCCAGTTTATTGTAATTTAATAATTACAGTCCTCTTACCACCAACAAATCTTATTGACCACTGATGTGTGATTAAGCAGTTTGTAGCCTGAAGGGTACATAGGAGAGGGGGGTCATTGAGTTATTACGATTGGGCAATGAGCCTTGCGACAAGGCAATGGATACAGGTCTGCCTGGTTTTTAGTGTTTATATCATGATCTTAAGAATGAGTTTAGACTTTGTCTTAATAGTTTTTATGCTAGAGACACCTAGGAAATGTAACAAGCAATATGTAATCCTACATCTGGGAACTGTTCCGTCATTTGACATTCATCATCATTGATGGATCAACATAATGAAATGTTCCAATCTGTTTCGTTAAGTCGAACTCATCAGGGTCAACATTATATTGTGCCAACCATTTATGTTATTCTAAACTTGGTATTATCAAGTTATACCTGTTTTGCTTCCCAAGCATGATGGAGGTAAGAGAGCACTGCTCGTCTCTTGTAAATACTTCATCATTATATTCTAGGGAATTTTAATTGAAGGTCAAAGTGAGCGCCCTGATGAGTTAGACGTAACTAAACAGAGAGAGACATGACAGTATGTCGAGGTATGATGACAAATGTCAAATGCAAGAACAGTCCCCAGATATATCATTGCATTATGCTTGTTACATTTCCAATGTCTCTTGCACGATTATACTGTGTCAGATAACTCTTTCCTCTCAAAGCATTCTAGACAATCCTCCTAGTAGCCGAGAGACCTAACAGTCTAAATTGTATTATTTAATTTCTTTTAAATTTCAACTTTCAAACAAAATGTATTCTTATTTTTTATCAAAATTACCTTAAATGAATAATTTTTCATACAACCCCAAGTAGTTATGTCAGGGGATATTTTTCTCCTTCATGATTTGCCAAATTAAAATAACATTTACAGTGTATCGACGACCTTAAAAATATTGACAGCTCAGTTTAGGCACCACCGATTCTAAAAAAAAAAATCCCTACAAAAAGGCAGCGGGGAAAAAACTTTGTAAACAAATCAGGTTATGTTACCCGTGTTTTCTTGGCGATGTTTCTACAATTCTTTGGTGTAGTTTTATTATTTAGGAATTATGCAAATGTGGAAAAAAATGAATTGTGAAGGGAAATAATAAACACAAGAAGAACCACAAACGAAGTGAACGAATGCCGGGAAGGAGGTTATTTCCCTACAGGGGTTATGGGAGTAGGGATTTTTTTTTTCTCTTTCAAGAGAGGGGTTGGCAGCGGCTTCTCTGATTGGTCGATCCCCAAAATGCATATGACCTTGGGGATTTTTATACTTGACGATACACTGTAGCCTAAGTAGTAATAGCAAATATTTTTGCCTATTGTTTGTGAAAAATTCATGACATAGTCAACCTAAGTTATGAAGCCATAAAATAATAACACAGCCAGAGCTAATGCTGGGGACCCTACGTAGCAGGAATCGGCCGAAGGCCTGTATTTTACCTGCTGACCTTGCAATGTTACACAGCTCTATGCAGAGAATCTATTTTTAGTAAGGTTGGGCACTAAGAGGAATAATAGCTATTACTTTTTACTAATTACTATACTTTTCCCTCTACCTCAGGGCATATTCATGTAATAATTTAAATTATAGCATCTTAATGCTACTTGTCAATTTAGATATAAATTCATAAATATAATATAAAAGGATTGAATTGTCAAGAACTGTAAAAAACATGAACAGGTGAGTAATACGGAGTACCACTTAAGTATTATTACTCACATCTGTTCATATTTTGTACAGTTCTTGACTATTCAATTTATTTATATTATAATTGTAATAATAACTTTACATGCTCACTAAAATCATAGAAAATAATGCAAATCTTTAACAGTTTTAATTGAAGGCTTCATTTACGAATTGCAACTTGCAGAATGTTTTTAGCAATAATATATTTTTCAATGAAGAGTAAAAAACAAGTTTCTTAGCATGGTATCGAAAATCGAAAGAAGTTGGAGTCATAAGAATATGTTGCTAAGTATGTGAAAAAAATTCAAGTCCCTAGGACAAATATTGACGGAGCAAGTTGGGGAATCCAAAAGAAGGTATGAGTAGCACTGCATTGAGTGAACAATTACCCAAGTAAAAATATCTAAATTAAGATCTTGTTAAAACTTTATTAAACATTGTCTATAAATAAGCCACTAAAATCAATTTGATACATTAACTTAAAGACAAAAGTTCTTGAGTACATACAAATCTAATTGACAGCATTCTGATATCATTATTTACAGACCTAGCTCCCAGTATTTCCCTGCGAATAATTTCAAGATGAAAACTTTGTAAATTATTTGTTACAAAGGAAAAAAGTATAAACAAAATGATGCCTCCATCGAAAGATAACAGGGCCTTATTAGCGTGTAAAGTGATCACAAGGTTTTTAATGACACAACACTTTTCCAGATTTTTATAAAATAATTTTATTATGAAACAAACTAAAATGTCAGGTAAAAAAGTAATGAAACCCATCAATAATATCCAATCACTTTTAGGTATGGCTTGATACTAAGAAATACCTGTTTGATACTAAGAGATATCTGCTAGATTCTAAAAGATATCTGCTAGATACTAAGAGATATCTGCGAGATACTATGAGATATCTGCTAGATACTAAGAGATATCTGCTAAATACTAAATTATACCTGCTTGATACTAAGAGATATCTGCTTGGCAATAAAATATATCTACTTGATACAAAAAATAACTGCTCGATACTTAGAGACATCTCCATGGTACAAAGAGATACCCTGCTTGATATTAAAAAATATCTGCTTGATATTAAGAGATACCAGCTGATTATTTAGCATTTTTAACTTGATACTAAGTTATACCTTAAACATTTTGTAGTCATATTAATATTTCTACTTTCATGCTTTACTTAACATACTAGAATTTAAAAAATGTGACTAGAAATTAAAATAATGATAATGCCTTTACAAAAAGTCATAAATAATCAAAAATACAGAAAACAATATAAATAATTACAATTAAAAAACAAAATAAATGTTACATTTTAAAAATAAAAACCTACACTTTTGACATAATTTAAAATTAATCAAATGAAATATATACAATACGGTGACAACATTTCAACACAAGGTAACAATAATATTCTTATTTTTAAACTTATCTTTATATAAATGTAAAACAATGTACATTGAATTGTTACAAAGAATTGCACTAAAATGGTTATAAATGACTATGCACTGTACTTCCGAACTCACTCAAAGTCAGGATACCATTTATAGCAGAGTGGCTAGTACAGTACACTCTAATGCAGTGATTCTCAAACCTTGGAATTCAGACAAATAATGTCAGGTTGTAAGAAAATAAGTGGTAAAAGTACATTAAATTTACATAATGCTTTCATAAAATACATAATTTTTTGCCCTGTTAAATTGTTCATAATCTAAGCAATATTCAGGGAAAGGGCAAATGGCGGCATTGCCTGTTATAACATTTTGTCTTTTATAAAAATAGAATGAAGATAAAAACCATAATTCTGGTCTGATGTCAGGCTGCCCAGGGCTTAATTGTAAGGAAAAGCCAAAATAGGAGAAAAAATCCATACACTGCAAACATTTCTGGCTAGCTGCGCTCTACTTAATGAGTTAAGTAGAGCAAATTTTAATAAACAAGTAAGTAAGCAAATTATAATTTACAATTATAGTATTACAGTAATCTGTAAGTACCTGTTTTGTTCATTCATTTGGCCCTCATTCAAAATACTAAGCCCACAAAAATAAAGAACTTACCACCAAGTAAAAGAACCATAAAGTAGAATCAGTAAGAACCATAGTTTTTCTTACCATAAAGTAAAAGAATTGGGTCACAAGTTGGTTATCAAAATTTTTTACGTCGTGGATCAAAAAGGTTGAAAACACTGCTCTAATGCACTGCATAGTCATGTTAAAACAACTTGACTTAAGCCAATATCAAGTTAGTAACAATAGTTTCAATGCTAAAACACAAAGCAACTACTGTCTATTAAAAAAATTGTAGAGCCCAGAGTTTAAACGCTTATAACTTGTAAACGCTAAGTCCTATTTTGATGAGAGAAGTTTATGTCGTTTAAAAGTTTAATACAATTTTGTATCATCTAAATTTGTTTCATTGATTTATTTTACTACAGAATAACTAAAAAAAATTATTATAAAGCCCAACTTTATACCGTCACTGCTTTAACAATATTCAACCCATTTAATTCAAATTTTTAGGTCATTTAGATATTTTATAAATAAAGATTTTTTCCTGAATTTCAAGACAAAAAGTGAAGTTTAAATTAGTTTTTTTCTTAATTAACAATTTTAGTCACATTCATCATATCTTTTGAACTGCTGAAGATATAAAGAGCAAATTCTCACTAAAAATATTTCTACATAATTATCAATATAATTTGTTTGCGTGTTCAACAATGGCATTCACAGTTTTTTTTAATTTGATTAATAGTGTAAAAGAGGGAATGTTACCTGAACACGAGCAGAGAAAGTAACTTTTATTATGCACTACACTTCTTAATAATTAATTTTATTTGCTTGCTTCAATTTCAGCTTTTTTGATTTTGAACAGTCTATTATCAAACATACAAACAAAAATTATGTAGAAATTTTTTTTTTATTATTTTTTAGTGAAAATTTGATCTATTTATCTTCAGCCTTTTGCCTTGTGATTTGGTGCAAATCTTTAATCATATGACATCTTAGAAATTTGCATTAAATAGGTTGAATATTGTTAAAGCAGTGATGGTAAAAAGTTGGCTTATTTTTAGATTATTAGAGAATAAATATTAAACATTTTGAACATTTTTTTAGATGATATAAAATTGTATTATATTTTTTAACAAAGTAAAATTATTCCTTATATTATTCTTACTCAAGAGGTTTACAATTTTTTATAGACCGTAATATAGGTATACCAAGAGGTTCAAAAAACTTTTTACCCTCTTAATATTGCTCTTAATCATGACCAGTTTGAGATATTAGGATGTTAGGAACGTTAGACTACCTACTCAAGGTATAAGGTGAAGAATCCCTTGAAGTTTCATTTCATCATTAACAACAGTGCCACTTTAAAAAAGGTTTAAATTTCTAAAATACACATAATACTCTGTGCATTTTTTGAATTCAGGAAAGCGTCACTAATGCTTGAAATGAAACATTAGTGTTTCACAAGACACCTTAAAATTTGAGCTGACGAACCTTAACAGATGTCAAGAAGATGTCGATCACGACAATGTCATCAACTGTTTTGCCATTAATTATTATACATAGTTCAATCACCAGAACTCACATTTTAATTACAAGCTCTTAGCTCAGAGAATATACTACCTTAACACACAAATACATTACTCTTCAGAGGCTTAATTCAATTAAATTTTTCAAACCAAAATATTTGAAAATTCTTAAAAACATGCAGGACTTGCTGTAACACCTTATGATTGCCAATAGCATTTCCATCTGGAAAAATGCCTCAGAGATCTAAATAAAACAATAATGACAATCCCAAGTCAATTTTTTATTTAAATAACTATTGCATTAATATATTTTTTTATTGTAAATACAATACATATTATAATTAAAGGACTAGCTTTACTCATTACACATAAACCAAAAGTAGATTAATAATTAATAAAATGTTTACTTGGCAAAAGATAGGGTAATCTTTTCATTATCTTCCCAAGGCTTGGACCTTAGAAAATGTTGACCTCAAATATACTTTTTTCAATAGTTTGTTGTTATCAGCACTTTTTAGTTTATACAATTTACTTCAAATTACTTGAATAAAGTAGGCTTTAATACTGTATATTACAACATTTTATTCTGCTTTAATTATTCAGTCATCAATAAGCCCATCTTCAAAACAATAACTGACTTACATATAAACAATCATAGACAGCTTAAAACAAAAAACATTGAAATTATATTTTTAAAAAACTACATCTTGGTCAAGAAATAAACTAATGTTGAAGATTTAATTTAAAAAAATATAATTTTAATCTCTTTATGTAGCATTTTAATGTTTTAAATAGTCTTGATAGTTTTAATTTGAAGGCAGTTCTTGTTCTGAAGATGGCTACAACGATTGTTAACTTTCATTAACTTAATTAAATAAAAAGAAACTTTGAAAAATGAAGTAATTTACATTTTTCATATAAAGAAACTTTACTCAGAAACCAAAAAATAGAGATCTGACATTAGTATTTTAGGAAAACACAGTAGAAATCATTACCTAACTTCCTAAAAAATATAAAAATAAAACAAAAATATAATAACATACTTGATATCTTTATTAAAAAAATATTTTCATCTCAACTTAAGTTGTTCATTAGGTTATTATAAGATCCACCCAGATAAATGCATTTTTCGTTCCAGAGGACGTAAAATTCATTTACGTCCCTAATGGAGTGAAATTAATTTTTTAAGCATTTTAAGGACACCTTCAACCAACCTAAATGGAATAAGGTAACCAACATTATAAACGGACCAAGTAGAGTGTAAAAGAGATCTAAAAAGTTAATGGTTTAACAATAGTATTTATGTTACTAGAGGATGCAATTGGGTTTTCCTTTACAGTATTTAAAATATTGCCAAGGTAAAGAAAAAACAAATACATTATAGTATTATTCATTGTAATAAAGAAAAAAAGGAGGACAATAAAATCAATTTCCTCACAGGGATTTAGTGCAATGATAAGGATAATTCTTCAAATAACAACTGCAAACAAAGTAACTAGTAGCAGCATAGTAAAATAAAAAATCGGGTACCGAGTACCTCGGAACTTTTCCTCATTACATCAGATTCTTATCCTCCCACTTTTGGAGTTGCTTCGCTCGTCCTCAGAGAGTAAATACATTCATTTCATTTCTAGTGGCCATTTTCCAGGCATTGACCCTGCTCAATGCTGCTTAACTTTCATGATCCACCAAAAATCATAGATAGAATTGTTGTGCTATAATGAAACTTAGTACACTTATTTATTACGTCAAGGAATACACTTGTACCAAATTTCAACTCAATTAGATTATTTAGCTTATAAGATTATATAGCTTAATAAGATGATCAAGTTATAGATTTATATTTTTATTTTTTGGTTCTTTTTTAAGATGTTGTTATAGAATTTATTTATATTATAATACTCAACATGGTTTACTATTTACTGGGTTAAAAAGTTTTTTTCTATTAATATTCGTGAATTTATATTATTGTTTTTTCATTGGTTACCATTAAATTTTTTAATTATAAAAATTGATATTTTTATATGTTGATTATAATTTGAATAGTTTAAAGAGAATAATAATTTGTGGTGTTATAGGTATATTTTTATATTTCAAATCTTGAAAAATATTTCTTTTTATTTATTAAGATCCTTTTTTTTTATTTTTTTTCGGTTCTTTAATAATTTTATCCGGTTTATTTTTTTTATTAAATAATAACGTTTATCTTTTGGATTGAGATTTTTTTTCTATTAACAGAATATTAATAACATTAACATTAATTTTTGACTAAATATCTATATTTTTTTGGTTGTTTTTTTTATTTCATCTATAGTTGTTTTTTATAGTCATTGTTTATCCGTACACAAATATTATCATATTTGTATACATTTTTTAAAAAACGTATACAAATCCTTCAATAAAAATTGAACTAATGCTGATAATGAGATGAAACTTATGTTAGAGCACATATGTTTGTCTTACACATAGTCACATGTGTACCAAATCTCAATCCAATTTCATAATTTTTTATGATTTTTTAAAATTTTTGCTGAGTCATTATTGGAGGTTAATGAAGACATAAAAAATATTTTCGGAATAGCACAACTACAGTGATAGACTGATTTTTGTACAAAATTTCTACTCTCTAGCATAAATACACTGGGCGCTACGATGATAGCAGACACACAACATACAGACAAACAACTTTGCAAAAACCACTTAAGAGGCCATAAAAACGCCTGAAACAGATAATTCTGGTTTCATCCCGGTTTTGGATTTATTTGCAAACATAATACTTTTCCTATATACCTACGGTATAAATGAGGAAAAGTAAAAAATGAAAGTTACAAACACAAAATTTCTTCATAAAATGAATTAATATGTGTTACAAATAATAAAATTTACATACTTAATAATTGCACATTTGTTATGATGTAGACGTTTATTAATAAAATGGATGTGTTAATAATAATGCAAACTTAAACCAAAAAGCACTTCATGGTTTCAGCACTAAAAATGCCTCATTGAATAGAGACTTTATTGCATCTCCCAAAGGCCTAAGAAAATTGTTTAACTTCAAGGTAAAAGATTATATAGGAGAATGAAAATAATTATTAAATACACATTACAAACAAATGGAGTTAGCTATGTTTTCAGATTCTAAAGTTACTATTTTACAATCAACTTTGGAAAAATTATTATCTTTGGAAACTTGATTTCTGATAAACGACAATATGTTCTATGTCGTTTTCACGATAGTAAAACCTTACCTCTCTTCTTTACATCACCATGCATTATTTTACCACTGCATTGCAAAAACAAACAAGCTTGGAAATTCCAATCTTTGTATCTCATTTAATTTTTTATTTTTACAAATTTTTCACAATAATATACAACATGTAAAATTATAATTAATCAAGGAGAGGCAATTAAAAAAAACATTCAAACTGACTATTAATTTGACTAGATTCAATAATTATGGTAATATACATATTAGACATATTATGTTATTATTAGAAATACCACATTACTTAAAAATAAAGGCAATCTGATAAAATAAAAATAGGAATAACAAAATAACAAACTAGAGCACTTCTAAATGAAATAAAGAATTGAAGAAACAGCAAAGGGGTTTGTGTGGTTAAAAATGAAAAACCCTACTAGCAAATTATAACTGTGCATTTTAATACTAGGCAAGAAACTAAACAACTTAAGCTTTGCATATGATTATTTCTGGTAGCTACTACAGCAGAATAATTGGTCTTAATAATAAAACAATTGATCAGGATATTAATGTATTATCCTGCATTAGGTATTATAAAAACCAAAGGTAATGACAAAATCATTAAGGCTAGACACATTTTAGATTTTTACTTGGTTGTGAAAATTTATAATATGTTAAAAAAAAGTTTAGGTCACATTCTAAAAAATGAGTAGCGAATAATTGACAACTCAAATGAGCATGGCTAAAATTATTTGCAATCTTGAACAACAACAAAGCTTTAATTAAAGCAACAAGACAAATCTTCTAAAAAGAAGCTCGTAATATCAAACAATGATAGGCAGGTCGGTCACCTGCCAAGGATGGAAAATGACAGATGATCAAGGCGTTGACCTGATGTCAACCTGACAACAGAAACAGATTACTAGTGACTTAAAAAGGAGAGAACTTTTTAGTAGGGTTGGAGGAAAATATTACATATTGTGAAAGACTGTGAATGTTGGGGCAAAGTTATTAAGTTTCAGGTTTATGCCTTATAACCTCAGTAATAACATTACTACTCGTTACACAATATTTCTGGATTTCATAAAAGAAATGTGTGTATGTATTTCACTGGTTAGACAAAAATATGGTCATTATTCCAATAGACACATTGATACTGTGCAGCAATGTTTGGGCTTAAATAATGCTCAGTTCATACTAATTATAAAATTTTTTAGCACCTAGAGCTAGAACTACTGAGCCGAATGGTTATATTAATATATTAATGTCTTTTACAAAACCTTCTTTTATCTCTACATCAAAGGCATTTCGGCAAGCATACTCTGTTCAGCAAGCATACTGAACAATACCGACACGTTTGTTTTTAGGTTTTTCAAGATTGTGTATAAAGAAGGGATTTTGTTCAAGAGTGTTCTAATTTATTTATTCGTACCTAGAAACATTGCATGGCTCTCAGAAATAACCAAGTGTTATCACTCTTTCATTCTGAACTAATAGCTTTTCAGTATTTAGCGCATTGGCTTTTCTTTAACCCAAACAATCATTAATTTTAAAAAGGTTATATTTACCGCAAGTTGAAGAAGCAATCGAAGAATCAGCTACCGTCGATACGTGTATCGACGGTAGCTGATTCTTCGATTAATCATTAATTTATTATGAGCAGTACAAAAACCATTTGCATGGTAAAATACACCCCCACCAGTCATTTGCTCAAAAAAGTTGTAAATTAAACTTTTCTGTCCCGCTAAGTTATGTTAATGCTTCCTACTGACCTGTCATATACATTCAGAGGTTCGCAGTTTTGGTAGATGAAATTGTGTGTTGTGGATCTATTTCTCCAGATTTACCTCTATAGTTTGCATCAAACGAGTCATGGACAATACCCATTCTACCATTATATCTCATAATGTGTTATAACTTAACTTTAATTTACTTGCTGGCTCCTCATCAAGGAGAAGAAGCTGATAATTAACTCTGAATTAGAAGACAGGTTAGTAAGAAGGACCACTAAGAAACAATAAGAGAGTATAAAAAATCCAAAATTTCAGCATTTGGATAGAAAGAAAACAATAGTCGGGCCAAAGTCTATTACCTTAGTTCTATCCTTGAACCATATAAACCCCTTAAAAATTGAAATCAGTAATGTTGTTAAGCATATTTATAATATACAAAAGAAGAAAAATAGGAAACGCAAATGAAGGAAGTTTTAGGTCAGGAATCAGATTAACCTAAATGATAAGTTTGTAGTATGGTAAAAAAAAAAGTTAACTTGAGACTTGACTAGAAGACAAATTATACACATAGCCTCACAAAAATTAGTTTAGACTTTGGTTTCTTTTCTTTTGATTAGTATCTTTTCAACTAAAACTAATTAGAGTAAGGGGTAGCAACCAAATATAGTAAAAAGTAAATAGTGTTTGTAACAGAAGTTTAAAACCACTTAAATAAAATATCTATCCATAATTGGATATCCGCACAACCTGACAGGGTCACTCAGTTGCCAGCTTGCAACTTTTTTTAAGTCTATTATTTGACAATATTTTTTAGTTTAAAAGACTAAAATCTGTCATGAAAACTTATTCGGGTTGCCACTTCATTCTCTCATTAGTTATGTTCATGGATCCCCTGTAATGGTTTCTTCAGCTTTAATCTCAGCTTCTTGTTGAGCAGATAATGCTTTAGTTAGTGCAGCAGCATCTTTCAAAGAAAGGACTTGGAGAACTTGAGGTTCATTACCGTTGGTAGACATGGTAACTATTTGATGGGTTGTTCCTACGATAGTGTCCACTTCATTTTCGCACGATTCCCCTCCTGGTTCAGTTTTCGGAACATGTACCATAGGTGTCACAACCTGAATTCACAACAAATTTAAAATAAGTTTAACTTTAAAACAAGGAAAAGTTTAATTTCATGTCTGCACAAATTGGTTTACTAATATGTTAACATTTGGTTATAATCTACTCCGGAACTAGATTAAAAAACAAGGAGTGCAAGAAATCAAGACGAAAGTATTAATTTACTTAGAATGATCACAACAAAAGGTCATTTATAGGGCTAAATAAAACCTATTAAGGAACTTAGCTTCATGGAAATTATACTACAACTATAAATATCTACCATATGATAGAAGAGCCCTGCAAGTTCAAAATGTTTGGACTAAGTCAAAGAAATTTTATTTCTGAGGTCTATACATGATTTTTTTATTTTTGATACAAAATGCAAATTAAAAGGAAGGAGTCAGAGAATTGTTACCTGCATGGTGCCATCAGACTGAGTCTGTATTTGCTGTATATTTGCCACAACTGTCTGATACATGGACGCAGATACAGGAACAGTAATCATACCTGACACTGAGACAGGGTAACCTGTAAAAACAACATCAACTTTAACACCTTACTTTTTTAAGTAAACAAAACAAAACAGAATTAATAAATTTCTCATCCCTTGCTGAAGGAATTTAACTAAACAAGTTAATATTTTAGGATATTATTTTATTAGTTGACAAACAAACAGATGAAATTAGTAAGGGTTAACAAAGTCTTCTATGGCATTAGAGGGTGAGGAAATATCTAAATTTGAGTGAATAATTAATAATATTGACTTATTAATTAATAATAAGTTAGTAAATAATTAAATATTTACTTTGGGACAGTACAGTCAGAGCTTTGGTGTTAAGTTAATAAGAAAGATCCCAACACAAGTTTTGAGTACTTTTAAAATACAGATAAAATAAATAGTAAGGTAAGAGTTGCTCCAATAAAAATCCTCCAGTAAGAAGGATTTTAAAGTATAGAAACTATGACCATGCCAGCTCTCCCTAAAAAATGAAAACAACAGGTTTTCATTTTTACAGGTACATTTGGTACACCGATGTGTTGAGGTGTTAATTTAACTGAAAGGATTATCAATAGACTAAGAGTGTTGAGGTGTTAATCTAACTGACAGGATTATCAATGGACTAAGAGTGTTGAGGTGTTAATTTAACTGACAGGATTATCAAAAGACTAAGAGTTTTGAGGTGTTAATTTGACTGACAGGATTATCAATAGACTAAGTGTTAAGGTGTTAATTTGACTGACAGGATTATCAATAGCCTAAGGTGTTGAAGGTGTTAATTTGACTACAGGATTATCAATAGACTAAATTTGTGTGGTGTTGAGTGTTAATTTAACTGACAGGATTATCATAGACTAGAGTGTGATGTTATTTAACTGAAGGATTATCAAAAGACTAAGAGAGGTGTTGACTGAAGGATGACTAAGAGTGTTGAGGTGTTAATTTGACTGACAGGATTATCAATAGACTAAGAGTGTTGAGGTGTTAATTTAATGACAGGATTATCAAAGACTAAGAGTGTTGAAATTTAACTGACAGGATATCATAGACTAAGAGTGTTGAGGTGTTAATTTAACTGACAGGATTATCAATAGACTAAGAGTGTTGAGGTGTTAATTTAACTGACAGGATTATCAATAGACTAAGAGTGTTGAGGTGTTAATTTAACTGACAGGATTTCATAGACTAAGAGTGTTGAGGTGTTAATTTAACTGACAGCATTATCAACAGACAATCAAATTTTATGTCATTTAAGGAAAGAAATGTTTAATATTTTTGAGAATTACTTTTTGTATTAAATTTTATATTATAGAGAATGAGGCTTTTTTAAAAATAAATTTATTATATTTGAATATTTGAAATAAAATTGATTGAGAGGGTTGTTTCTAGCTGATATTAAACAAATTATAGTATTGTATACATACCATGGCCATCTTCCCCAGTGAGTATGAGTTGTCCGTCCTGACTCAGAGTAGCTTCGGTAACATTATTGAGATCAACAGCCACTCCTTCTCCTTGTGAGGTAACTTCAGCGAGAGTCTGAACACTGTTATCTCCTTGGCCTGTTTCAATCTAATCAAATAATCAATAAATCAGACTAGTGGCTCTTCGACTGGGCTTTGGGCAAAAATGTAACGTAATATATACCTTTCATTAGACTTTTTAAAATTATAAAATAAAATCAAAATGGAAAGCTTTTGATAGAAGAGAGAGTTGAGAAGCCTCTAGATCTTGGGACCAAACAAAGCTAGGTCTCTTTAATTTCTGCTGTCCTGTTTAGGTTTACTGATGATATGATGTATATAGATATACATACATATACACACACACACACACACACACATATATATATATATATATATATATATATATATATTTATATATATATATATATATATATATATATATAATATATATATATATATATATATATATATATATATATTAATTAGAGAAGATATTTTGTACTACTTCATTTATAATTCTAACTCCACATTATTTTTACTCCTTTATATACTCTAAAAAGGTAAATTAGACAATGCTGTAATATTACCTATTTTGGAACTTGCATTCAGTTTTGTCTCTTAGCTCTTTTAATGATCTTTCATCTTTGCTTTTGTCATTTTTACTTTTCCTTCATTTATACCAACCCTTCATTTATCATTTATTGAATCCTTATTATGATTCAATCAAAATCAGGATCTCACCTCAATAATCCTTCGCAGGATTGTAGAGCCCAAGAAAATGAGGGAATTTAGGGAAGTAAGCCAACAGAGTAACTAGCCAGCACAGGTTCATACTCTCATGAGCAATAAACCATATTTAAAACTAAACTTAATTATCTTCATGGCCCCATTCAACTTACCAACACCCTATCTAACTGAGCAATACCTCATCTAACTTAGCAACACCCAATCTAATTCAGCAACACCCCAGCTAATTTAGTAACACCCCATTTAATTAAGCAATACTCTATCTAACTTTAACATATTTTTCATTGTTTCTTGTTTATTTTTTTTATTATTTATTGTATGGTAATTTTTGAAAAATAAAAGAATTATTTAAAAAAAACAAAAAAACTTTTAACTTAGCAATACCCCAACTAACTAGGCAACACACTATCTAACCTAGCAACACCCCATGTAACTAGCATCATCCAGTCACACTAAGCAAAGTTACATCTATCTTAGGAACAAACCATCTAACTTAGCATTACCCTATCTAACCAATACCTCATCTAAATAGCAAACCCCCATCTAATTTAGCAACACTCCATCTAACTAAGCTAAACCCCATCTAATTTAGCAACACTCCATCTAACTAAGCAATACCCCATCTAATTTAGTAACATTCCATCTAACTAAGCTAAACCCCCATCTAATTTAGCAACATCATCTAACTAAGCAATATCCCATCTAATTTAGCAACATTCCATCTAACTAAGCAATACCCCATCTAATTTAACAACACTCCATCTAACTAAGCAATATCCCATCTAATTTAGCAACACTTCATCTAACTAAGCAAAACCCCATCTATCTTAGCAACAAACAATTAGTTTTGACAGATATATAGTTTATTTTATTTTTATACAAAGTCAATTTATGTATGTTAAATGTTACGTAAATGTTGTAAATACATAAATATAAATGTCACATTTACAGCTGTCATACAGCTATACTCTTACCACAAGTAACTATTTATAAATCAATGTTTCAGAAATTCAGGGCTTAATTAATGGAAAAAGAAATTTGCTCCTTGACAAAATTGAGATGACAGATCAAGAAACGTCTGGCTGCAGTACAAAAAGATTATTTTCCTCCACCTAAAACCCTTTCTTAATCTTAATAAATGTAGCCAAATTTATTTTCTTTGTATGAAACACAGTTAGAACATGACATTGCTTGCTCAATAATTTACTTTCATAGAAAATAAATAACTTACTTTCATAGTAACTAAGTAGTCATTATACATAAATTGGCCTAATGTGAGATAAATTGTAATATAATAAATATAATTACAGTAGCAACTCCTTGTACGTGTGCAGTGGTGCCGTCAGGTAGTGTAATAATGGGGTTGTTTGGGTCAACCTGGATGATAGAAACGGTTCCATCAGCATTCGTTATGGTTTGCAAAACAGCAGGAGCGTACTGAGCCGTGCTTGTCACCTAAAAATAAATAATCAAAAATCAACTCTACAATTGATAAACAAAATTAAGGAGAAAAATGTTAAGTATAAAAGATATCATTTAATAATAAAATCTTAGACTATTAAATTTTTTATATGCATTAATTCATTTTAATTAATATAACTTTAGAAGTAGTGTTATTTAAGGGTAAAGTTCCTGACCATACCCTTATCGTTTCATTCATTCCATTTGTTTGGTCCAAGATCTGTGGAGGCAACACTGCTGCAAATATTACAACTGCAAAAATCTGTTATAATTTATCTCCACAGACACCTATGAATTGTATGATAATTCATAAAATAGTAGAAAGAGGTATAAAACTTGCTTTACACTGCTAACAGGTCAACAAGGAGAAGAAGCTGATGATTGCCTCTCAATTTAAATTAAGTCCTTTAGTATGTTCAAATTGAACATCACTTTGAAACACTAATGACCATATCCAACCAGAACCAACATGATTTGGACAACTAATTATTTTGGACCAAAAACTTGACAGGGAGTTTTTTCCAAGTAAGTGATATTTTTGCAAGATTACCTATAATGTCATTAAGACTCAATATATTTTAAATGAATGTAAACATGTAATTATGTTAATCATGATATAAATTAGAATTGAAAATGCGAGCGAAGCTTTATTCCTTATAATTGAGTTCAAACTCAAATGATCATCCTCACTAAAACACAATGACTTACAGACTGAGCTTGCATAGATGGGCTTCGACCAGGACTAGCCTGGTTGTGACAAGCTTGTTTTTGAGAAGAATGAAATTTCAAAACTCCAACAGATGGAGGAGGGCTTTTTTCTTCTTCTTCTCCGGAGAAAGCGGGCAGTAAATCTTCTCTACCATGAAATTTGTAGCAGTTAATAACAATTTGCCGCAAAGAGTGAGTCCACGATATCTGAAATACAAACAAGTAAATTTGATTCCATTACAAAGACATAGATGTCCAACAAAAAAAATCACATTATAATTTTATCACAATAACAAAATCTTAATATTTACGCATAAAGAGTTTTATGTGACATATCATACACATAATAACAGGTGAAATCCTGCAAGGATTAGACTGTGACTGGGAAAAATACATTAATAAATCTGTCTTCTGACAGTTGATAAATAGGAAGCAGGAAGTAGTTTTTAAACAAAATAAAAAACAATAGAACTTATTTTATCTTAGGTTCACTAAGAAATGTAAAGAAATTACATAAATTTAGAGAAAAAACCTTTTCACAATTCTAATGATCGGTTTTTCATAGTACAATTGGTATTAATAGACGTCTGTATGTATACACACACACACACATATTTATATAATATAATATATATATAATATATATTATATATATTTATATATATATAAGTATGTATGTATGTTATTATAATATATTTCCACTTTCTTGTAAACACGTTTTTGAACGGATTAATATTTTTTAATCAAACTTGGTACAAAAATCAATGTTAGGGAGAACACGAATCCTATTAACCCAGTTTGCTGGGTCAGCTAAATTTTTAAAAAAATCGGCAAAACTTAGGGTTAATGTTTTCTCTACAAAAAAGGTCATTATTTATGGTTTTTGGGACGGTCAAAGTCGATATGACCACTCTGAGTGACCAAAAAGCCAAAAAAACTATTGTAAGTTACCGCAAACCAAAATTTTGGCCAATGAAAATAAATTTTTGAGTAAGGTTTCATTTTCTATTTATTTTTGAGAACTAAATTGAATAAAACCAGTCCAAAGTCGATAAGTCCATTTTAAGAGACCAAAAAGTAAAAAAAACAGTTGTCAATACCAGAAAACTGTTTGGCCCCTAAACAACACATTTCAAGTGGGGAGTCATTCTCCTTGTTTATTGAGGGTACCTGGGTTTGAATCCTTGTAGAGACAATAATTTTTATCATCTTTTTACATTATTTAAGTTCATAACTATAAAATAATTCTGGCGTGGTTGTCCGCATGTCGGACGAATTTCCTTTGTGTTCCTGTGCTTAACAACAATTCTGGTAGACACGATAATTTTTTATAGTTTTTTTTACATTATATAAGTTTATAACTACTAAATAATTCTGGCACGGTGGTCCGCTGTCGAGTGAATTTCATTTTAAATGCCTATTTCCATGCTTAACATCCAATTTCTTGCTTAAGGTTCCAATTTATGCTATAGAACTTACTAAAGCACTGCTCAATTGTCAAGCACTACTCATAACTGAGATAAACTTAAAGAAATTACAAAAATTGGGGGAATATCAGAACTTTTCCTCATCACATCGAATTGCTACGCTCATCCTCCCTGCTTCCAACTCGCTTCGCTCGTTCTCAAATAATTAATTCCAGCAATCACCCATACATTAAAAAATAAGAAGCCATGCTCAATGCTGCTTAATTTTTATGATCCAACAAAAATCATGGATACACTTGCTGTATTGATACGAAACTTAGTGTGTTTATTTATTACTTAAAGGTATTACTTGTACCAAGTTAGAACTCAATTGGATTATTACACACACACATTCAGACAGACAGCTTTGTGAAAACCACACAGGAAGCTTCAAAAAACCTGAAAAAGGTAATTCTGGTGACATCCCGGTTTCAGGTTTTTTTCCAAATACAATACTTTTCCTTCATACCAACGGTATAAATGAGGAAAAGTAAAAATCTAAGAATTAAGTTTAATGGACTGTAAGAAATCTTAATGAGGAATATGAAATAATGAAGACAGCAGTCCCAGTTTTATTAAATTAATTTATTTCGTATCAGAGCTTTCGCACGAGTCATGCTTGGCATCCTCTTGTAAATGAATAATAAAATAAATCTCATCCTCAAATAAATTAATCTAATAAAACTTGGACTGCTGTCTTTATTATCTCATGGATAATGAAGAGATAAGATAAGAAGTACTGCAGGGTGGGTAGAATAACCTGATGTGTCTCCCTTGCAGCTATAGGTACTACCCCTACACAGCAAAACACACTAAAAGGGAAGAAAAGTTCTTTATCTACTCCTTGTATTGTAAGTTTTACATACAGTCTCGTTATCTCACACTGTAAATGTACTTTTACTCCCTAGGGAGGAAAAGTGAAAGTGTTGCCAACTTGACAGAATTTTTAGGATTTTTTTCGGTGTTATGTTGGTACTACGGGTAGAATATATAATGTTTAAATTACAAATATAGTATTACGCATTATTCTATTGACAGCTTACAATAAAATAATGTGAAGATAGTGGCTTTATTCTTTCTTCATCAGAGTAATTGACATGGTAAGAATAAACTAAACTAACACAATAACAATTAAGGAGCTGAAGAATATATTAATAGTTGTTAGTATTAGTTCTCTAGTCGTAGATAAAATTTAATATGCAACAAGGGATGAAAGTTTTCAGCTCTCGTATTATCTCCCTCGTCAAGCCTCGGAAGCCAAAATGTTAGTTAACTCCCTCGGCAAGCCTCGGGAGCTAACTAGTTTATCTCCCTCGGCCTACCGGCCTCGTGAGCTAATGAAGTTTCCTCCTTCGGCGCTGCCTTAGGACGAAACTTTAACTTGAGCTGTAAAACTTACTTTCATCCCTTGTTGCATAAATAACTATTCTTCTTCCCTTTTAGTGTGTTACAAGCATTGCATTTTCCCCCTTCCAACTGATTTTTAGTCACATGACCATGTAGAAAGATAGTGCGAGGTGTATAGGATACACATACAAATCTACAATTGCACTTCTTAAAACTAAGAAACATAAATAACTCACATTTGTAAATAAAACAAAAATTGCACAGTAACAGAATCATTTCAAATGTGTTACTCACTTTATTCAGCCATAGGGATCAACACACTAAACCTAAATTATAATGTGATTTAATAATACATTCCCTACAAAAACTTGGATGTATGCTTAAGTTTTAAACCCAACTCAATGCGCCTTTAATAGAATATCTGGCTACCAGTTCAGCCAAAAATCAATTTATTCCAATTAATTTGACGTTTTTCAACAAAAAATAACAAATTTCATATTTTATTTCTTCTTTATAAAAATCAATTACAACGACAGTACACTAATAGTTTCAACTGTTCTTTTTTTCTAATTTCAATGTATATAATTATTTGGATTTCATTTATGATTCTGGTAAGCTAGCAACAGTATTTTGTTACCTTCTGCTTTTCATCCTCAGATCTGGCATCCATTCTTACATTAGCCCAAGGTAAGTCTCTGGGCCACCAGGGAGGTCTGGTACTCTCTCTACCCCAGCCAGGTTTTCCTCGACCTACAACATAGTTACACGGTCTACTAACATGACTTGCAAAATAAAAATTCATAAAACTTATTTATTTACATAAGCTGGGCCCCAGCTAATGGTCAGAAACTAGACTTTGATTATCATTTTTATATACTAATATTAATCAATGTAAATATTAAGCTTGATTCCTCTACGCGAGCTTACTTTTTAACAAAAAATCACCTAGCTAAGGACAAAGATTTCCAGCTCTACACTTAGACATTAACTTCCTTTCATTAGGTCATAACTTTGACCTAATACTAAAAAATCTTAAAAAAGAACTAAAAGTTACAGTTATTAAGTTAAATTAATACTTCTGAAAATCACATCAATGCTTCAAAAAGCCATATCAATAAAATAACTAATTTCCAGAAAAATCATAACAGTCATTCTAAATTCCCGTTTGGGTCTTTAGAACATCAGATTTATATTGACTCTAAATTCTCTAGTCTTAGGAATATAAAAGGTCTATCCCAAATTATAACAAACTCATTTAAAATATATGATGTCTATGAACTTACATTAGGTCTTAAATTCATAAATAAAGTTAGAGATCACTGTTTCAGCTATGATGCCTGGGCTTTGTTTATGAGGTCCTTTTTTCTTGTCAAAAAGACAGGAAAAAAGGTTCCACCTCATCTCAATAACTACTACCATCTTGCAAACTCATATAAAAAACTTTAAATTCAAATTGAAGAAGTTCACAAGTAGATTCGGGATTTAAAGAATGAAGGTTACAGGTAAAGAGAGTTAAAATTTAAGGAATCAGGGGATCAGGAGTGGAAAGCTATGGGTAAATAGCTGTTTATTTTGGTGCAGGAGTTTCAGTGTTTTTTAATGAGGAAGATGCATAATATAATTTTTTTCTTCAAAAATTCATTTAAAATGCTTAATTAAAAATATTAATTTTATACATTTTTATTAACTCCTTTATAAAAATTTTAACTTTGTCAGCAGTAAAGTTAAAATACCCATAAAGTTGTTTGTGGCTTCATCTGCATCTTTGATTATGTAGATTCTCTCCCAAGACAGGGTTTAAAGCTATTTATAAGGTGTTCAATATTTTCTTCTTTGGTGCATCTGTATATGATGGATTTTCCTAGGTCAGTTTAGTATTGCATGAGAGAGTTAACTCTATGGCTTGGTGGTCTGAAAGTTTTCCTCCTACCTTGGCCACGTACTAGTCCTGAAGGATATTTGTCAGGATGGTAATCTATGCACATAGGTTTTCCATTTACAGGGATTCTAGTGTAGTGTCTAGTCTAGTGTAGTCAAATATAGTTCATGTAGACTATACCTCTTCAGTAGGTTTATAAAATGTTTTTTTGGTTTAGTATGAGTAAGGTTTGGACTATCTTCAAGATGGACATTAGTATCTCCCTCTTTCTTTATTTTAGTTACTTTAGTAAGGAAGTTACTGAAGTTTTCTATAAATGATTTAAAATTTGAGGCCTCCGATGTTATATAGATACAAGCAATTAACACATTCATACTAGGCATTGTAATCACACTAATTTCAAAAAAGGTTTTTGAAATAAAATAAAGAGGAGTTAGATATAAAATTTTGGGTGCATATACTGGGGTTTATAGTTTATAATGGGGTCTATAACAGGAACGAGAACCATGTGGAAGGGAAGGTGTGTGAAGAGAGTTGAGAGGTTTGGTGTTTACCAAAAGGTTTTTAAGGTTAGGAGGTCATTTGAAGGTGACACAGAGAGGTATGGTAAGGAAATTGGCAGAGGAGGGATGGGAGGAAAAGAATGAAAATCATCTTTCAGATTTTTTTAATTATGTTGAAGCCAAAAAAATACAAAGTAAAGAGGTAAGAGATGGGTTCATAAGGTGAGGAGGAGGATGTCTAGGATGAAGAGTGGCAGAGATTTTGGATTCCATATTTTATAAAAAAAAAATATCATTCTCCTGTTACTGGATAGCTTTTTATACATAGTCTCAGGCACGTTGAAACATGTTGACCCATCAAAAAATTGTCCTAAAAACCTTTCAGCAAAAAGGAACAGATGATCTATTTCAGACTTGAGTTAACAAAATCAAAGGTCGTACCTGTAGAGTATTTGAGCATGAGTGGAATAAAAGCCCGGAGCTGGGCCTGAGTCATCTTCTCAACAGGGGTGGGAATGCCGTCTATAATAATTGGAGGTAGTTCATAGAGAGAGGGGTCCTCTTGAACAGGTGGAGGAGCTTGCTGGGCCAAAGCTGCTTCTAACTCATCCATTATCATAGATCTGAGATTCTTCACCTGAAACAATAGTTTATTGTAGTATGTATTAATTTTTTTTTGTTGAGCATATGCACCAAGGAATTATTACAAACGTTCAACTTCTTTTTCCAAAAATAGTGGGTGAAAAACCTCACCATAATAGTCTTTAGACAACCAATCATACTCCTTTTCCTTCCTTTATTATATAAATAAAATAAAATACAATCATATTAATATAATACATATAACAATAATTACATATTATAAAAAATATATATCCTGAACTTTATGTTTTTGTATATATATAATTCAGTGTTTCTTCTTCAGTAAGTATATATATAATTCAGCGTATTCTTTACATTATATTTTGTTTTGCCCACTAGAAAATCTGACAATAAAATAAAACTACTTCTTTTAAATAGTATCTAGGTTTGAAAAACAAAGGAAATACAACAATTAAAAATTTAAATGATCAAATAAAATTTAAATGTAAAAATAAAGAAAAATGAACAATCATATGCTTATTACTAGTGATATTAATTATTAAAAGTGTTTTAATAAAATAAATTTTACAAAATTATTCATGAAAAGTAAATAAACAAAAAGAAGAATAAAAATAATTAAAAATATTCTTAAAAAATAATAAATAAATAAAACAATATATAAAATAAAGATTAACTAAAATAGAAATCCATCAATATAATCTTAAATAATACTACATTCTAATAATTAAATATATTAATAAATAAATATTTAACTTAATCTCAACATAATAACAATCCTACATGAGTTCTAACCTTAATCTGTTTCTATATACAAAAAGAACAAAACAATATATCTGTCTTGGACGATATACTGTCACACAAGCAACATAGAGAAGGAACCAAATTAAATCTATAAAAGTACTCTTGATGCCTTCCATGACTTGTCAACGCCATAGTCATTTTATAACTCCACTTAATTTCTGATGTCTTCCTTGAAGCAACGCTAGGAGAAAACTGTTTTGTCAAGACCTCATTAGGAGTATTTCTCCACTGGTTCTCCCATTCTCTTAAACTCCTGTCTTTTAACTGTTTTTGCAAACAACTAGCTGGAGGTAGTAATGGCTCTTCATTTCTATCTACATTCATAGCATATTCTTTGGCTAATCTGTCTGCTTTCTCGTTTCCTTCATGTCCAGCATGAGCCTTAATCCGTACGAAGTGAACCATAACCCCTCTCTTTTCCAAGGCAAACAATATCTGCCTGATATTTATAACATCTTCTAATTTGCTATTAATATTTTTCAAAATCAATATTGTTAGGCTATCAGTCCTTACTATTACTTTCCCAAAGTTAATAGAGCAGTTTTCGTCCATCCATTGCAAGGCTTTAATAAAGTTTTAAGTACCGCTTGATTATTGCTAAACTGCTTCTTTAACCGAAAACCCCCACCTCCGTTTCATTATTGAACACTACAAAAGCTCCTCCTACATTTTCCTCCATCTTGATGCCATCAGTGAACAGTTGTAATTTATAACTTTCCTGATCTTCTTCATTCAATCTCCCAATTTCGGCAGGATGTGGCCAGTATTCGGAGCTAACAGATCTCTCTCATGGTTACCAGATCAACTCAATGTATAAAACTCAGCTAATTGAGTGGCTTTAATATCGAGAGGCACAATATCAGCTAAAATGAAAGCAGCTTCATAAGATATTGCCTTATAACCTCATATGATGTGTACAGCCATAAGACTTTGAACCATCCTTATTTTTTTTTTGTTATACTCTCGTGTAACTGCTTTTTGACAAACAGGTAATCCGTATAACTAGTAATAGTATGTATTAGTATACAAGTGAGCCAAAAAAAATAATCAAGTGAAAAGTTAGGAAAGATGGAGAGTCATTAAAGGCTGAAGATGAAATGAACAAAAGAAATAACTGAGTAATTATCTCCTTTGAAGCACAACTAATTTTATAGAATTATCACATCTCAATAGGGATTAAGATGTGTTTAGACATAATAAGCTTGAAGAGCTATAAAAAACTCAAATTATAGTTTTCATAGAATTTTAAGCTAATTTTGTTTAAAAATCCTCATTAAAATAACTGAGGAACATTGTGAGAAAAAATATCAAAGAGTATATCCGTCCTATTTTTAAAAATGGGTTAAGGTTCAATCAAACTCATAACATCTAACTCATACACTTATAAAACAACTATATACCTCTAAAACAACTATTGGTCACACTCATTAGCAAATTTTTTCAAGAAATTTACAAAAAGTTCAAAATTATATTATACAATATATTTTTACGTCTCAATCACCAAGGTTAAAACATTTTTTAATTTAAACATTTTTTAATTTAAACATTTTTTAAGATATAACAACTTACAACGTCTTCCAGAGGTTTAGCACCAAAAACTTTAAAATTGGTAGTAGGTTTTCCAGGAGTGGCAACTAATACTACAGCTTGCTGACCGACTCTAGTGGCGAATTCATCTATGGTTTGCTGAAACATTGTTGACATACAATTATTTCTTATCGATTCAAATCAACATAAAAACTCACAGCAAATTCATTTAGAAATCAAATTCATAATTTTAGATACTAATAAAATGATTTCCTCGCTAAGATATCTCAGTGGTTTTACTTTTAGCGAATTTCCTTTGGTAATAAAATTCGCTAATGGCATAGGCGTCATGGCGGAATTCGAACCTTGGACCACAACACGAATCCGTTTCAGAGGTCCCTAATGACAAAAACATACGTTTTGCGAGACTTTATACATATGTATGTATGTATATATATATATATATATATATATATATATATATATATATATATATATATATATATATATATATGTGTGTGTGTGTGTGTGTGTGTGTGTGTGTGTGTGTGTGAGTATTTCTAGACACTTTTCTTGTAAACACTCTACCTTTCAAACGGATTAATATTTTTCAAACTTGGTTACAAAATTAACCTTAGGAAAAAACACGAACCCTATTGAAAACCAGGTTTTATGATGTCATTAACCTGGTTTGCTGATTCAGCAAAATTTAAAAAAAGCGAAATTCAGGGTTATATTTTTATATTATTTTTTTATTATTTTTATATTATTTATATGTTAATATTTTTCGCAGCCAAAAGGTCAATATTTATGTTTCTTGGTCCGAAGTCAATCTGACCACTTTAAGTGACCAAAAAGTCAAAAAACCATTGTAAATTACCAAAAACCAAAATTTAAGTTGATAAAAAAAAATTCGAGTAGGGTGTCGTTTTCTATGTATTTTTGGGCGCTGAATCGAATGAAACCAGTCCGAAGTCAATACGACTGCTCTAAGTTACCAATAAGTTGAAAAAACCACAAAAAATTATCGAAAACCAAAATTACGGTTGTTGAACATTAAATTTTGAGTAGGGTGTCGTTTTTCTATGTTTTTTGGGCCTCTGAGTTGAATGGCAGTGGTCAGGAGTCAATACAAGCACTTAAACTCAGGGTACCTGGGTTCAAATCCTGGTAGGGACGATAATTTTGTATCGTTTTTTTCTACGTAATATAAGTTTACACCTACAAAATAATTCTGGCGCGGTGGTCCGCTTGTTGGGCGAATTTCCTTTGGATGCGTGTTTCCGTGCTTAAAAACAACCCTGGTTGGAATGATAATTTTTATAGTTTACATTATATAAGTTGACAACTACTAAATAAATAATTCCGGAGCGATGGTCCGCTGTCGGGTGAATTTCATTTAGAATGTGTGTTTCCGTGCTTTACAACCCATTTCTTGCTTAAGGTTCCGGTTTATGCTTTAGAACCTAACCAGTTACTTTATTGTCAAGCACTGCTTGTTACTCATTTTGTCTGTATTTTTCAAAGGAAATGCCTTGAAAGGAAGGAAACTTTCAAAAAGTTAAATCAAGTTTTATAGTAATGTCCCAGTTTATCCCTTAGATATATGCAATATTCAAATAATAGGGTCAAAGTGGCTTACTTATTACATTGTTTTCCTGGTCCTTTTAAGCAATACTGAAAAACTTGTTAAACCAACAATAACTTACTCTAAGTTTTCTCAGTAGTCTATTTTGTTGTCTCTTTCTTATAGATGGATTAGTTTCAAATGAATGAGGTCTTTTTCTTTTCTTAGCAGAAACAATAGCTGCAGCTGCTGCCATGCCTACAGGCCCTGTCAATAAAAGCAAACTTTTACAGATCAACATACAGAAATACAGTCTCATTAAATAATGGTCTGTAACAATAATATTAAAAATTGAGTGGAGATAAAATAGCATGCTCAAAAATTTATTAGCAAACATGAGTTTCATTGAAACGTAATCTTAAAACAGCTTGTTTCAACTAATCCATATATATATATATAAATTTATATATATATATATTATATATATATATATATATATATATATATATATATAATATATATATTATATATATATATATATATATATTAATATATATATATATTATATATATTATATATATAATATATATATATATATATAATATATCATCATCAAGGGAGCTTTGAGAGCATCATTAAGATTTGATTTTTTCATGTTAATATCATATTGCTAAAGAGAGCAAGGAAGTAAGAAATTACTAAAGAGAGAAAGGGAGTAAGGAATGATTTAAGAAAGGAAGTAAGGAATGGTTTAAGAAAGTACTAAAGAAAGAAAGGAAGTAAGATATGGTTTAAGAGAGCAAGGAAGTAAGAAATTACTAAAGAGAGAAAGGAAGTAAGGAATGGTTTAAGAAAGTAAGTAAGTACTAAAGAAAGAAAGGAAGTAAGATATGGTTTAAGAGAGCAAGGAAGTAAGATATTACTAAAGAGAGAAAGGAAGTAAGGAATGTAATTAAATCAGTTGAATAAAATAAATGAAAATAAAAAACAACCTGCTGCGGCGAGTTGGGCGGTGACTTCATCTCCCATAGCCGCAGCCATAAGGTCCGCTGCATTCTCGTATTCATAACTGTGCGAAGACATACACCCATCATCATCATCATTCTGAGTGCTCAACGTCAAACTATCACCACCAGATGCTTCCATTAATGTCACCATTTTCCTAATATGTTGCTGCCTAAACCAAGAAGATATCAGGATATCTTTTTGCACTAATCTTTATATTTTGTTCCCTCTCCTACAATTCATCAGGGGAAATGACCTCATACAAAGAGATAATCAATTCGTTTTGTCAAAAAGTTACTGTTACTGTTGTATCAGTAAAAGGACCAGCTTGTTGTGACAGCATTAAATTGGTTTATTATCAGATTTAAAAAATAGCAAAATAAAGGATTAAACTTTTTCACAGGGAAAAATGTCATTTTTTATGTTCTTGGAATGCTGAATCAAATAAAACTGGTTCGAGATCAAAGCGCCTACTCTAATAAACTACAAATCAAAATCATGGTAAAAATCTCAAAACCCAAAATACAGCGAGTAAACATTAAGAAGGCTGTCATTTACCAGGTATTTTGAGGATACTAAATGAAATTAACCTGTCCAGAGTCAATAAGTCTAGTCAAAGTATCAATGACAAGCTTTGCAAAGGAAATTTAATAAGCTTGTGCAGCTCCACTCCATTTTTTTAAATTTTATTTTCTAAAAAATGTATAATAAACAAGTACTGATAATTAAACATAAAACACAAATTAAGAAAACCTTAGAGAAAACCTTTTACTAAGAAACAATGGTACAAGTCTAATACAAGTTCAAGTCCACTTTTTATTCTAGTTAGAAACTATTAATTTTTATTTAGTTGATTCATCTTTGACAATTTTAATTGTTTGTTTTTATTGTTAAGTATGTTAATTGTAATTTTTAAAGCTGTAATGCTTTATTTGAGATGACCACAGAGATTGTTAAAATAAATAACGATACTTTTTAAATAAGCAGTTATAATTTTTAGAACTATATAAGCCTATTTAAATTAATTTATTTAAAATGTGGAAATTCTAGAAAATTGTGGAAGATAGGCAGAGAAGCTAAAGAGTTTTTGTTGACTTGTGAAGTATTTAATATTTATAATAAATTTATTTATTATAAATAATTAAAGTGGGGTAGGAGTCAAGGATGGACTCCATTTGCACAGCGATCAGAGGTCTATTGTACGGTATAAATACATTTACTAAATATTAATATTTACATTGCTAATTTAGATATACATTTTTATACTTACAGTACAAGATCCGAGGCAGATCAATTAAATTGTAAACAGATTATCAAAGAGAATATATACGGCAAACATCACATTATATTGGAATACTTTTCATTCTCCTTTTAGCTACCCATATTAAAGCAGCAGACTTGAGTCTTTTAGATCCTCAGACAGTTAGGTGGTGTAAGAAATTTATTAATAGGAAGTCCTTCAATACTCTATCTCTGAAAAAAAAAACAATAAAAATATATAAACAGTGCAGTAAAAACAAATCAGCTCAAAAGAAGTACCTAGTGTATTGTTTTATTCACTCTCCAGAGTTAAATGAATGTAAATAAGTTCAAAAAAAATATTGGCTTAAAAACTGCAAACGTTTTTTAATAGTCAGTGAAATCATTAGTAAGACAGTTTCATTTTAAAGGTACTTGTGTCATCATAAGGACTTGTGTCTACATGTACCAATCAATTTTCGCTCCAGTACCTGTTTTATATAGGATTTTAAACACAGCAAATAATAACAATACTTATGTTATGGATCAACATTTTACTTTCTAGTTTCCTATAGAGATGGAGAAGCATTGTAACTCCAACAAACATTATTCATTAAATTTTTATGTTCCAGAACCTATGGATCCAAAAATTCGAAGACAGTCTGTTTCAGTATATTTGTACTCTAAACAAAAAGATAAACTTTTATTCATTTTAACTGTAGTATATAAATAAATAACCAAATAATAAATAAACACTTTATTATTTTGTACAAATGATCACAGAAATTTAAGATACATAAATTGTTCAAACAACTGGGAGGCAGTGAGTTTACCCTACCACCCTTATAGAAGTATTTGTGTTTCTCACTAAAAATCCAAAACTGGGACAACAACTTAAATTTCCATTACAGGTGGTATAGGACCTCCTAAATGGTTTTTATAAAGTTGTCTGTATGTGTCTCTTATCATTGTAAGTCCCAGGGTGTTTATGCTAGAGAGTTAAAACTTCGATCCTTCAGATATACACGTAAATAAGAGGCCATTGCAAGTGATACCAACTAAACAGCTTTGCTCTGAGTTGCTAAAAGACACAGTACGTTACTGCCTCAAATTACTGACGGGAACTATGCAGAAGTGCAAATATTTCCCACAATCCAGATGTTCTAAACTACTAGTTTACCAGAGTTAGAATTATTTATATTTAAATGAAGATACTCCAATTAAGTTTAAGAAGTGACACTAAATCACATCTTCAGAAGAGACGTGTCACATTATCTTTTACAAATTTAGTTGGTTATTATAGTGGTTTGCTGCAAGCCAAGTTGAACATGAAAAGCAGTTAGCAAGAGACCACAGTTGTGAAAACCCCAGGATATAAGTATTGGAGGTTTTGCTACTTCCAGAACACATTGTGTATTGTATAACATAAATAGAAGTACTTGGCAAAATTTTATTCAGGACATAAATCTTAAATTGTACAGCTGTTTTCTTTTTATCAGCATTTTTTTTTGTATTAAAATGTATAGTTATAGTATCAATTTCTTAGCCTGCTCTGATACCAACTTAATAATGATAACAATAACACGACCTGCGAAGTATTACAAATATCTAGAATTAGGATTGGGCCAGAACCTAGCTTTTGTTTGGGGATTAACACAGCATTCAATCAGGTCTACATTTAATTTTGGCAACAAGTGACTACCAAGTAAATCTGCAGCCCGCATTAAAAACGAAGCGTCACCTTGATAGAAATTCTGCTGAATTGCCTCAAAGAATATAGTACATTCTGTTCAGAACTATACAGCCCAGAACAATACAGGCAGTTGCTTGTTAACAACTAATAGATAAGTTGCTAAATATCAAGGAATGACATCAGTTGAAAATATTCTATTAGTTACGATAGTAAGAAATGAAAACATAAGGAAATACATGGTTAGTACTGATAATCTCTTATCAAGGGTCCATCCCCTTGCATATTCAAGGGTTTAGCAAATATCTCAAGTCAACTCTGAGGACAAGTGAATGGGTCGAGTCTACGGCCATAGGTTTCGGCTGCATCACTATGCTTTCATCAAGGCATGGGTTACAACAGGCAGAAAATAAATAAAAACAATAAATAACGAGTAAACAGGGAAAATGTGGCGGTAAATACAAGCTGGGCAGACTCAGAGCGGCTAGAAACTACGTCTGCGTACGCACCTGCGTGTGTCGTCCCATCAAAATAAAAACCACCCGCGACTCGCACTCGATATACTAACAACTAACTAAAACTAACAAACATATTTAGTCGAACCGTCCGACAGAAAAGCGTAATTTATTGTTTTGCTTCTTTATCGATCGATAGAAACGCTATCACCGTCGATCTGACATCAAAGTGTAGGGGGCGGCCATTACAGAGAACTTTGCGCAATCGCACTGCGCTCCAATACACTATTCTATCCTTAATTTAAAAATTTATCCAAATACATTTATATAAATAACTAATCAAAATAATTTTAAAGTCATGTTCAAGTTGCATCGCGCAGAGGCGATGGAAAACAAATGTAAGATGAAATTCTTATCCTTATCACTCTTTTTTAAATGCAACGAGCGTCTGGAGCTACATTATTGTGCAGTTTAATTTCTACAATTTTTGTCCAAATAGAATATGTCAGTAAACTATCTTTTCTTAAAAATGCCATTAAAAAGGTTTAAATTAAATAATAATTATTAATAATAATTAATAAGAACAACAAATCTTGACGGAAACGGATATTGATTTTTTCAATGTCCGCTAAAAATAGTTATTTATGCACCAAGGGAGTAAAGAATGCTATTTCCCTGAGCAGTTAGTTGGTTCCTAAGGCGTAAGCCGAGGGAACCAAAGTATTTAAATCCCGAGGCGAACCCGAGGTATTTATTTGTTTAATTCCCGAGGCAAAGCCGAGGAAGTTATGACTATTAACTCCCAAGGCGAAGCCAAGGAAGGTTACTGCGAGGGGGAAAATAGCATTTTACTCCCAAGGTCATACAAGATTTTATCTCCAGACGTTGATTTTATTTTAAAATGTTTTGTTGTATTTTATTCTTATTTTTTGGGTCGGACCTAAAACGGATTTTGAGCCTATAAAAAAACAAGTTGTTGGTCGGCTCCCCCTTATAAATTTTGGGGGTGCTCCCCCCCAAAAAAAAAACAACTTCTATTGACCTGAAACGGATTTTTAGCCTATACAAAAATTTTTTTTGGTCGGCTCTGTTACTTTCTGACCTCAATTCTTTCTTTCTCTGGCCTTCGCTTCACCCAAGAATACTCCAAAGAAAATGTTTCCTTATATGTATGTATGTCCACTTTTCTTAATGTGGATGTACATCTTCAGGGTAGCAGACTAGAGACCGCAGTCCACATTAAACCTACAACAATATCTGCATTACTCCAGTTGAAATTAATTTTATTTAACAATACCTGGAAATTTCACAAATCTTAATTTTAATAATTTCAAATCTAATCTTATTGCATGGGTAAGTAGCTTTGTCTACACCCTATGAGTCTCTCACTGAAATGATACTTAGATTAAAATAAATTTAACTGATTAAGTGTATTTCATTAATCTATTTTTATCATTACTTTATTATTAATAACTAATTTACATTTTATTTAATTTTTCTTTCTTTTTTTCTAGTTGTTGACAAAATTTTACTTTTATTTTACTTAATATTTTTAAAATCTTGATCTCATAATTATATAACCTTAATTATCTCTTATTTTATAAGTTTCTTTTTTGTTTTTATCGTTTTTTAATACCCCCCTGTTTTTTGTAAAACCTTTTTAGTTAGCAGATTCTATTTTCTTGTTATAAACCCCCATGCTTAGTTTAAACTAGAGTGCCTGTATAATCATACAGGCATTTTATACAGGCACTCTAGTTTAAACTTGTGGGATTGTTCATATTTTTAATATTAATTCTTTGACTGTTATTTTATTTTTAAATATATTTTATTTCTGTTATTAAAAATAAATAACTATAACAAATTTTATTTAAAAAATTGTATATATATATATATATAATATATATATATATATATATATATATATATATATATAATATATATATATTATATATATATATATAATATATATATATATATATATAATATATATAAATAATATATATATATATATATATATATACATTTAATTTTTGTGTAGTGAAATAGGTATTCAGGTTAGGTTCTTGGATATGTTTATTTTTTGTGACAGGAAGATTCTGTAACGTCAAGGTCGGAGATTCACTTGTAGTAAAAAAAGCTTACTCGCGGAACACCCCAGAGTAGTCGAATAGGGCCCATCGCTTACCTGATTTACACTAGGCTTCTTCATACGATTTGTGTTTGAGTTTGTGGACGACGGTTGTATTGTTGTAGTTCATTCTGATCCGTTGGTTGCTGAGAGGTTGCTACAGGAGGATTTTAATAATGTTTTGAAATGGGCTCATGACCATAAGTTAATAATTAACTCAAAGAAGTGTGTTGTCATGGAGATTAGAAGTCCTCATAAGAATAAGTCATATACGTATTTGAATATCAGTTTAGGTTTATATCTAGTTCTAGCAAGTGTAATATTAAGTGTATTACTTATTATTTAAGTGTATTATTTTAGTATTTAAGTGTATTACTTAAGTACATGGTTAATAAATATTCCGCTAGGGTTGACAGACATACTCCCTCCCATTGGTAAACCATCAATTTGTTTGTATATAATATTGTCAAAAGTAAAATACGAAGTCGTACGTATTTTAGTATGTCAAGCAGAACTTGACACACTCTATGTACGTATCAACACACTTAATATTAGTCTCTGAAACTATTGAGTCCCAATTTTCTCTTATAAGCTTATAGACTTCTTCGAGAGGTACATTGGTGAAGAGTGACTTAACATCAAAGGATACCATAACCTCATCTTTAAGGAGAGTATATTCTCTAAGTTTCTCTTTAAAGTTAAAAACACTCTTACAATCGTAAGGGTTGTTGTAATTTAATTTATCCAGTGTGGGGTTAAGATACTTTGTCAACTTTTGAGGAGGAGTGTTGGTGCCATCCAATATAGATCTAAGCGGGTTACCCTCCTTGTTGGTTTTAGGTAAACCATACATCCTACCTAATATACAAATGTGAATATTGAGTGAAGTTTTTTCAGTTTTTGTAATAAACTTTTTCTCAACTAATTTATTCATTAATGATTTATATTCTCCTTGAATAGATTTTATTTGAATCTACTTGTTGATATCTTCATTCATCATTAAGGAGTTGTAGCATGTTCATGTTGTACTGGTTGTGTTCCATGATAAAAGTGATTTTAGCTTTTTCCACTTTGCATACTACTAATTCTTTATTTTCCCTAATGAACCGATGGGTAGTAATTGAATCTAAGTAGATTTCTCGTTCCAAAGACCCTATAGGAAAATCTTCATGCTGTTTTCATATTTTTTCTATTGTTTTACGTTTGAGTTATTTCTTCTTTTTTATTTTATTTTGCACCTCATTACATTTTTCTTTCTATTTTAGGATATCGGACCTGATTTTGAAAGTATTGACAATGTTAACTTCTTACAGACATGTAACTAGTGAGTTTTTAGTTTCTTTCTAGCATGACAATTTTAATTTTTTTTTTATTCTTTCTATAACCTAAATATTGTACATTCAAGTATGTAATTAAGTTAATTTTCTTTTAAGATGTTAGCTTGATAATGCTCTGTGTTTTGAGCGAAATATCGCAATAAATAATTAATATTACCTGGTGCCTCATTTGTACCCAATTTCTGGTGGAAGATTTAAAAAAATTGAATTTAGTGTAGGAATATAATACTTATTTCACCAAAAACTGGAACAATTTTCACACAAACAACACTTGGTCCATAATTTAAAAAAAGAAACAAACAGCCAAATAATAATCGTAAGTTATAAAGTTTATATAATTTGATACTATCGGGTAGTGCCAAACATGAATAGTTGAGTCAATACAATTGTGCAAAACACACCTAGGAAATGTAACAAGCAAAATGCAATGGTATACCTTGGAACTGTCGCAGTTTTCCCATTCAAAAGAATGAATCTAATAAAGACATTTTAGGAGCATTATTCTATTCTATGAAGATTTGGGTCTTCTAGTAGTGACCACATCATTGAAGATAAGGAATGCCATCATTGTGACCTCACTGGTCACTAAATCTTTATAATAACCTCAGAAGCTTATGCAATTTTTGGACATTATTCCATACAAACATTTAAAATTATAGTCAACAATTACCCTATTTAATTCAAAAACAAAAATCCCCTTATCTATCTGGTTTGTTTCATGTAGCAAATCAATATATTGCTTTTGTATTTTTCCCAAAACGCTAAAAAATACATAGCTAATATCACATATACTTTCACCAATCTTTATTAATTTGATGACAAATTTTTGACTCAAATGATTTTATACCCAATTATATAATTATATTATATACAATAGCCAGAAAAACAAACCAACTAGTTTTGACCATTCTGAAATCATAGCTTTCGGACACGGATTTAAAAATGTAATCTTACTGTCTACCTAACTAGGTCTATTTAAATCCAAGGGAAGTTTTCATTGGATATTTGTGAGAGGTTGTTTGCTCAGCATCATGGTTAATCGGGTCTTGCTCAAGGTTTTTTCCAGCATTCTCACAAAATAAACTATTATCACTATCTCCAACAAGATGGAGAAGAATAATTCACTCACTCTGGGGTTCTAGCTCAGAGACACAATATCTTTGAACCTCGACAAAAGGACATAAGAAAAAATACAAACAATTAATTTAGTTTATTATAAATGTGAAATAAAGCAATAACAGTAATACAATCACAAGTTATTACTCAAGTATTAACAGAAACAATATCTAGAGTGACAATAAAAAAATATATTTACTAAGAGTTCTCAGGAGAGATAGTAAAACAAACATCAGAACAGAGCCTCCAAATCACTTGGGTCCAGCAAAGTTCGTCATAAACATTTTTACTATCGGCTATTGTGAAATAAAAGATACAGCAACTAAATTTTGTTTTGTGTCTTGTGAGTTTAACACATAAAATAAAATATTTTATCTGTGCCATCATGTTATATTAACAGAATTAAATTAAATTTTATTTTAACAAGACCAAACCTGAAAATATCCAATCATAATCTTTCAATTTCATTAATTGTAATATTTGGGTCGTAAATTTCTCTTTGAAAATGTGTAAAAATAACAAAAACCTTGCATTATCTTATATTCAGACCACTCTTGCAGTGAAAGCATAGAATTGAAGTATACACATTTAGAAACAGACAAGGCATGTAAACTAATGCTAAATAAGTTGGTGGATCTAGATGAAAACTGATAGGTCTAAGAAAAGAACGAACTCTCATTTATAAATAAAATCCTGCTAGAGTTTAGCAGGGAACTTTAACCTCAGCAACCCTTTGAGTCAGATAACTCCTTGCCTGAATCAGTTGTCACAGACAGGGTAGTGAAGACCTGAAACAAATATACATCCTCAGACTTGACAATACGTGCAGACATTACCAGAGAATAAAACTTAAGATCATCTTCCAAACATAACAAAATTCAGGTGTGGAGGTTCGTAAGCCAGGCAAATTCCCTATGAAAATAATACTGAATGTTAGGTTTATTTATTTTAAAATAGTTGTATTGTCAGTATTAAAATAAGAATTGGCTTACAGAAGATGTTTTGTAATACAAAACATCTTCTTTATGTAACCATAATTCTTTATGTTAAAATGAACATGTAATTTACATATTATTAAAAATATTTTAACTTTTCTTATTTTAATGCAACACATACCTTCTTTTAGTGTACTTTTATTAGATAATTCATTATTAATTTAAGAAAGGCAGTAAAGCACCTAATTTGCAGCCAATTAAAAGTAGCTACGTAAACACATTTTTGAGCAGTGCAAAAACGTTAAGATTATACATATTTAGCAAGTTAATATAAGATGTTAAGTAGAGTACACTGGTCTCTCAAAACTTGGCAGTGAAGTGTTTTTAGAATTTAAGCTCAAGAACTTAAATATTCATGCTATAAGTGAAATAAAATGTCACTTTATAGCTCATCGTTTACTCTATTTTTATCTATGTTTAGAGTAGAGTATTTCTTGTATTGTCACGGTTTTCTATTTTCTTTTTGTCTGGTGCTGATCAGAGTTATTTATTGGGTAATCTATTTTTTAAAACAGTCTGCTTTACAGTCTATCGTTTAGTTTAAAATTCTTGACAGGTCAGTTTACACCACTGATTCTTAAGAAAAAAAAAATCCCTGCAAGAAAGGAGCGGGAAAAACAATGTAAACAAATCAGGTTATTTTACCCGTATTTTTTTGGCGATGTTTTTTTACATTTCTTTAGTGTAGTTTTATTTTAAAATATAATTTTAAGATTCATTTGAAAGTAGTTTTCAAAAAGATGTAATCAAAAGAAGAAACACAAACAAAGTGAATGATTGTCGGGAAGAAGGTTTTTCCCTACAGCGGTTTATGTGGTAGGGATTTTTTTTCTCTTTTTAAGTGAGAGGTTGGCAGCGGCTTCTCTGATTGGTCAATCCCCAAAATACTTATGACCTTGGGGATTTTTAAACTAAACGATAGACTGTAGTCTTTCTTTCTTAATATTATTAAAATTATTGTTACTCATTGGATTTAGAATTACCTCCGCACACGTAGGATGAATTCCAACAAGATTATCAAAATCTTCTTTAGTGACACCTAATTTCACAGCTAAAGCATAACCTTGTGTTATCTCACCAGCATTTGGTCCAAGAACATGTAAACCAACAACTCTTTCCTAATAACAAACATCATAAAAATATAAGAAGCAATGCTTTTAAGAAGAAGAAAAAAATGCAAACAATTCTATAACAATATTTTAAGGTCTAAAACTTAAAAATTCACTTGCTTATTCACTTTGACTATCCATCTTTCATGCTTATACCCATTTGAAGCTCAGTTTATACAAATTTCTAGCATAAACTTTCTTTAGCGCATTTTTTAAGGGCTGTGAATAATACTGTGCCGTGAAGTGTATAATCCAAGGAATAAATATGCCCATTTAATTTGAAAAAATTAAATAACAAGTTGTGACACTACTGCTCAGGTTTTTAAATATACCGAAAACATACGCAAAACTTGGATTAATAAGCAAGAAAGTGCGCATTTCTAAGAAAATTCACCCGTCTTGCAGACCTCTGCACCAGAATTATTTTGAAGTTATAAATTCTAATAAGTAGACAACAAAAATTAACTTCTGCACCAAGATTCGAACATGGAAACCCTAGCCTCTCTGTCTTATTAACTCCCCAAAAAACATAGAAAACAATACTATACATGACATAACTTGTTTATAGCTCATATTTTACGGAACCTAGAAATTTACCAGTTTTTTAAACTATGAAATAATTTTAAGGAGGTCGTATTGACTTTGTACTAGTTTTATTTGATTCAACACCCAAAAAACATAAAAAAACGACACCCTACTTGAAAGTTATTGTTTACCAACCCCAATTATAGTTTCTTGTTATTTTCTATGATATTTAATTTTTTTGGTCACTAAGAGGGGTCGTATCAACTCCAGACTGGTTTTATTGGATACAGCACCCAAAAGTACATACATCGAAAAATATAAACTTAATTTTACTTATTTTTTTGAAAATCTTGCTGACTCAGCAAATAGGGTTAATGACCTCACAACATCCTGGTTTTCAAAAGGGATTGTGTCCTCTCATGAGCTTTTTGAAAACTTTGATTTAAAAATAATATACAGGGTGACTTACTCTTAATGGGACAAAATAAAAATCTTGATTCTATGGACCAGGATGAACAAAAAATGTCATATAAGCATAGGGTCGATTCTCAATAGTTCTCTAGAAAAATCGATATATCGAATTATTCGATACTTTACTATCTAATTCTCTAAAACGATCTACAACTTGAAAACTACTAAAGCTAAAGAAATGCGGTTTTCACTATTCTCAAGGACATTAAATTCCCTTTAAAATGGTATACTTAATGTCGCAATCACCACAATTAAACTTTAATTTATTTGCATTTAAAATAAAAATTTTTATTAGTACTAAAAATGTAAAAAATTTTAAATGCCAAAATCTTCGATATTTGTTCACTCATAGTTGAAACCTAAAAATCTTAAAAACAGCCTCATTCCATACCCTTTAAAATGATATAACATAATCTATGGCTTGTTTTTAACTTTAACCAAGATATTCTTAAAAAACTTGATGTAAGTCACTTAGATTCTAAATTATTCACTATGTAAACAAAGACATTTACATTTAAATTATTTCAATTTGATTTACAAAATAAACTTTATTTTATTAGTTATAACTATATTATTAATTATTCTATGTTTTGTTAATCATAGAAAATAATCAACCCCCTCCCTCCACTCCCATATAGCTTAGGTATATTTATACATAATTAAATAATAAATTAATAATTAACTTTTTACTGCAAGGGGAATTAAAAATCATTCTTCATGTAAATCATAAGAGAGATTCTAATCTTCCTCCTTCAACTATAATACATAGTCTACATCTTCTTAACACTGATTGTGTAGCTTTTTCAATTTGTGCTGCAGTTATTGCAGCTCTTGACTCATGCACTTTTAGCATCAGGTCATCTCGATTTTGTGGGGCTTGCCTGTATACTTCATGGGGCTGAATGAAAATGATCCTAATCGCTGGATTGGACAAGAGGGACCAATAGCCTGGCCTCCGAGATCTCCTGATCTTACACCTCTAGATTTTTTTCTCTGGGGCGCAATGAAAGATGAAGTATACAGGCAAGCCCCACAAAATCGAGATGACCTGATGCTAAAAGTGCATGAGTCAAGAGCTGCAATAACTGCAGCACAAATTGAAAAAGCTACACAATCAGTGTTAAGAAGATGTAGACTATGTATTATAGTTGAAGGAGGAAGATTAGAATCTCTCTTATGATTTACATGAAGAATGATTTTTAATTCCCCTTGCAGTAAAAAGTTAATTATTAATTTATTATTTAATTATGTATAAATATACCTAAGCTATATGGGAGTGGAGGGAGGGGGTTGATTATTTTCTATGATTAACAAAACATAGAATAATTAATAATATAGTTATAACTAATAAAATAAAGTTTATTTTGTAAATCAAATTGAAATAATTTAAATGTAAATGTCTTTGTTTACATAGTGAATAATTTAGAATCTAAGTGACTTACATCAAGTTTTTTAAGAATATCTTGGTTAAAGTTAAAAACAAGCCATAGATTATGTTATATCATTTTAAAGGGTATGGAATGAGGCTGTTTTTAAGATTTTTAGGTTTCAACTATGAGTGAACAAATATCGAAGATTTTGGCATTTAAAATTTTTTACATTTTCAGTACTAATAAAAATTTTTATTTTAAATGCAAATAAATTAAAGTTTAATTGTGGTGATTGCGACATAAAGTATACCATTTTAAAGGGAATTTAATGTCCTTGAGAATAGTGAAAACCGCATTTCTTTAGCTTTAGTAGTTTTCAAGTTGTAGATCGTTTTAGAGAATTAGATAGTAAAGTATCGAATAATTCGATATATCGATTTTTCTAGAGAACTATTGAGAATCGACCCTATGCTTATATGACATTTTTTGTTCATCCTGGTCCATAGAATCAGATTTTTATTTTGTCCCATTAAGAGTAAGTCACCCTGTATATTATATATATATATATATATATATATATATATATATATATATATATATATATATATATATATATGCAAATTTTTCCAAAGGAAAGTCACTAAAAAGAGAATAATAAGTGTTTTTTTTCTTTTGTCTCATCCGTAAAGAAGATATATTCTTTTCTGCATGTAACCTCGAGACGACATAACATGCATGATGAATCTTCTTTTTTCGATTTAAATATCTTGACATGTTGAATAATATTTTTAGTTTTGTAGTTTAATAACTATATACTCATATTAGTATTTTTATGTATTGCTGTTCTTGAGATACTTCTTACAGTTGAAATATAGCTGCGGGGTACGACTGTGTATTGTTTAACAATTTGTTAATTTTTCAAAATCAATTTCTTTTATAAATTTAATAAATTCGTGCGGAAAGTCTTTGTCTAAAAGTAAGTTTTTATTATTTGAAGGAGGCCAAAAGAATCCTTGACTAGTCCATAGTATCATGAGCGAGCACCTTATGTTATCAAGCAAAGGACAAATGAACAGTACATGGTAACAGTAATAATAAGTAATAACAAGAACAGTAAATAATAAGTATAAAAGGAATAAATGCAGGGGTTTCTTTGTTCATCATGACAAGGGGTTAATGGTCACCAAAACTGGTTTAATAAAACAGAAGAAAGACTTTACACTTGAAAAACAGTTTACAGCTTAATGAAAGCATTACCTTGTTGCCTTCCTTCTTGCAGACAAGTTTCACATAGCATTGAGTAGATACATCAGTTAAAACATTTTCAAGAGGTTTAAAAATATCATGATAAACAACAGCATCAGATTTAAATTTATCCCTAGCATAATCCTCAGTGACACCCACACAGCCATACTCGACAGTAGTAAACACAGTGCTTGCGATGCAGTCGTAGTTCATTGCCGGGGCCAAACTGTTTGTGTGCAGTCTCTGGAAAAAGAGCAAAGTCATTAATACAGGTAAGGGTTTCTGTACCACCACATTCATATTACCAGCTGTAATATTACCACCACATTCCCATAACATAATTAGATTCTTGCTACTATAGCAATGATCTCGGAGACCCAGTCAAAAGCTATTCGTTTGAGCACTTCCAGACTTAAATCAATGTAAGAAGCATGCAGAAGATTTTGAAAAGATTAGACTTGACTTATCTGCCTCCGTGGCCGTGATCGTAAAGGCGTTCGATTTCGGCACTGGTTCCGGGGTTCGCAGCCCGGGCTATGCTCTAAGATTTTATGAATAGTATTTGTATTAAAAAGAATTCGCCAACTTTAATTAATTCTTAGAGTGTAGTAGATGCTACCCACCTGAGGTGGTTCTTGCAGAGTGAATACCCTGATGGGCCGAAAGGCCCTAAAACGGGCATTTCATTTCACAGACTTTACTTAAACCCTTTCAGTGTGCTTCTTCTTCAAAAATCATCAGAATATTGTCAAAGAGTAAAACCAGTTAGTAAACTCACATTCTACTTTCTATTGTCACACAATACTTAGCTTTAACTTCCAAAACGAAAGTCTATAACTTTAAATATTAATAATCACTGTTAAAGGTATTTATGAACAACAATAATAGTTCTCACAGTTATATTAATGGGTAATTGATTAACAATAGTTAACCAATAGAAATAGATAAATAGTAGCAATAGAAAAAATAAAGTAGCAATAAAAAATTTGTAATTAAGTTTTGCACACTCTTAATCACTGTTATCACCATATTAATTCCAATATTGTTATTTTTTATCAATTAACAAAGAAATCACCCTTGCAAGAAGTTTTCCAGCAAGAATAGCTACTGGAGTGAGTTCAGGTCTTCCTACAGCAACATCTCCGATAGCGTAAACAGAAGGTATAGACGTCTGCTCATGTTCATTAGTAATGATTTTACCCTCACTAAAACAAACAATAAAATATATACCAAGTGTCATATTTTAGATGCGTAAACAACAAAAATCATGTGTAGGTTGTGCAAATTCTAACTTAGTTTTTTTATCTTAATATTAATGAAGGTACAGGCACAAAGAGGCCCACTGTCCAGTACAGTGGAAACTGACTCTTATACAACCTAAGTTTTTACCTAAGGTGTTATAGGGTATGAAACTTACTTTTATATCTTCATGATCTAATATTTGTGCTTTTTGTTGGGAAATTTTTCATAAGTATGGCAAACTGATCCACTTAGTGATTGGGTTAGAATCGGGTTCTAATTTTGTTCCTATTTTTATAGCTTTTTGGGTTAGTTCCTGATTAAGAAGTCTATCGATAGTACTAATTGGGTAGCCATTATCTTTAGCTATTTATTAGTTGTTTAAGTGCAATTTCCTTGCAAATTAGTTGTTTAAGTGCAATTTTTTTGGACTCTGCTATGTTATAATTAGATATGTAAGCATAGCAACCTTTGAGTCACATTTTTGTATAGTTAGTTTATAAATAATTTTAAGTATTTTTTTTTGTTCCTTTTACTATTATACTTGGTTCCCTAGACTTGTTCATATAATTGTTCATATACTGACTTGAGTCTATACCACAAAATCTCTGTCAAAACAACTAATGATGTGTAGAGTATGAAGGCCAAAGATCACATGTTGATCTATTTGAATCAGGAACCAGACAAGGCACAGTTCTCGGCCTTCTTGGTTTTATCCTGCACGCAAATCATCTTCATGATTTTATGAGAATGTACACAAATCAAGATCTTCAAGACCTCATGGATTTTGAAGATGATTAATTCTCATTTGTTGATGACAACACATTAGTATTTTCACATAAGAAGAAAGAGGCTCTAAGAACAACATCAAAGGTCACAACACTAAACTATTAGAAAGACTTTTAATAGATAGAACTTTACATTTCCTTTTACCAACAACCACTAAGTGAAAATCAATGTGGCGCCCAACCTCGATCAAGTACAACCGATGCTATTATGGCAGTCAAAACATTTGTTGAATCATTTAAAACAGAAAATGCATATAGCTCTTATCTCATTAAACGTTAAAGGTGCATTTGATTCAGCTTGGTGGCCAATCATAATTCATCAACTAAGAATAAAAGACTGTCCGAAAAACCTATTAAAACTAGTCCAATGGTACTTTACTGAAAAGGAAGTGTAAACTTAATATCAATTCATATTGAACTGTGGATGACCCTACTTGTGACTGTACTTAAGGATCCTCAAGTTCACCAGGATATTGGATAACACAATATAACTCTCGATTAAAACTCCACTATCCTAATAACTGTTTAGCCATAGCATTTACAGATGACTAACTCCTACTTACAGCTGCCAGAACAGAAGAAGAATAAGAAGATCTAACTAATGGATAGAAACACTAATGGATCTAACTAAATGGTTATGAAACAGGTGAGTTTTTGGTCCGATGAAAATAAATTAATTTTAGTAAAGGAAAATCCCAGGTTTTACAAACAAGGAAAAGGCAAAAGAAAACTGCAAATATTAATTTTAACACAGCATATTTTAAGAGGGTTCATGAAATAAAGTATTTGGAAGTAATACTAAATGAAGACTGGTTTAGGCACAAACACATAAATCATATTACATCCAAAGCTATGGGCTTGGTAAATATCCTATCAAGATCAGAAAAGGTAACATGGGGAATCAGATTGAAAGCACTTAGAACAATTTATATATGAACTGCATAGGCTTCCGCGATTATTATTATGAAGATTTAGGTCTTCCAGTGGTGACCACATCAATGTAGATGAAGAATCCGACGTTTCGCTTCCACTTTGGGAGGCATCTTCAGGGATGTAGGACATCATGGATAGAAACACGATGCTCTATAAAACTGAACAGTATGCTCTACAATGCTGAGTTCAGTTTTGTAGAGCATTGTGTTTCTATCCATGATATCCTACATTCCTGAAGATGCCTCCCAAAGTGGAAGCAAAACGTCGGATTCTTCATCTACATTAACACGGTCATCACTGGAAGACTTAAATCTTCAATTTACATATGTAATGGCGCCTTTTGCCCTATGTAATTGTATGCATCACCTGTTTAGATAAACAGCCTACAAGGAAAATACAATTAGGAAAAAGTTCATGACTGTTCAAACAATTATGCTTCTGTAGATAATAAATGGCAACTATGCCATTTCCTATGAAGCTGTTTGGATTGTAGCAGGAATCCTCCCAATTTTTGAGAAAATCCATGAAAATGTGGGAATTTATCAAGGTTTTACTAACCATAAACCTTATTGGACTGAAATAAAATCTATTCAAATACCTATAAAAGTTTTTGAGTGGCCCCACCCTGCCTTATTTGAACTCATTGGAATCATTGAAAGCAATGAAAATTCTGAATTCTTATATGCTATTTATACAGATAGGAGTTAAAAACGATACAAGGGTTGGAGCAGCTTTCTAGTATACAGCAACACATATCTATACCACCAAACGGGGTTCAAATTAGGGAAAATAATCGAATATTATTAGATTAGTTTACTGATTATGTCATTGATCGATAAGTATGCTGTGTATATCAATCCTTAATATAAGAATAGCCCCACTGTATTTTTTTAAAAAATTAAGTGTTTCTCTCGACTATTTGTAACAATTACGTAAAGACTGACATAAAAATTAACTGATGAAACTGGTATTGAAATAACCTTTTTTGATCTAGTAAGATAAGAGTTTATACCTGTTAACATTTACTCCAACAGATTGCAAATTAAGGTCGCTAGTACAGGGAGTTCTGCCTATAGCTACTAATACTGTGTTGAATGTATCTGTGAAGACAGACCCATCCTTGAACGCACCAACTACCTGCAACAAAACAACACATTTAATTTCCCATTTAAACAACAAAATACGGCATGGAAATGGTTTTTTTGAGATCACTAGTGAAGTCGCCACTTGATTAACTCAAACAAATCAGAAAAGAATGATTCTATAAAAATGATATTTTATCAGCATAGGCAAAAAAATTGTGGCCATATATCATGACCGTCATATTATTTTAAGATCTTTATGTCCAAAAAGATAGAGCAAATGGCACCAAAAGTAGTATACATAACAGTGCAGTAAAGGGTTTAATAACTTTGGAAATTAATTATTGAAAAAATAATTCACAAAAACATCTTCACTCATATACTTTTTAAATTCTGTTTCAAAATGGTTGATTAAATTCTCTTATGTATATCTATCAAATAACTATTCATGAGCACTTAGGGAAACATCATGTGGAAAATCTTTTCTAATCTTTTCATGTCATCAGAAAGGAATGATAAGATAATAATCAAAACCTTAAAAATGTAGGGTGTGCTCAGTTCTCGTTTACGTGTCGCGTAACTAAAAATATATCGATATATAGTATTGATAACAGGGTGCACCGTATACCGAAGATTTACCAACCTTTTTAATAATGTGGGCAAAGAGGAAGTAATTATTAAAGTTGAAGAACAATAGTCAGACCATTGAGGAATCATAGTAGAGAATAATGACGCAATAAAAAGTGACTGTAAAGTGGTAATAGTAAAACCTATTACTGAGAAAGGCAATGTTAAAAGATTAATCAGAAACAAAGATTAGAAAGAAATCTATGATCCAGGAATAAACACTAAAAAAGCCTCATATGTTTTCCACAAAAATCTCTTCAAAAAGAAGGAAAAAAATAAAAAATGATAGTAGGGAGGCCATCCCAGAAAGAATTTTTTTTGAAATGCATGCTTTCTTGCATATCAATTCAATTTTCCATAAGTTTTCGGTAGATGCATCATAATCTGAGAAGAAGCAACCACAACCTGTTATTTAAATTTTTCAAAGAAAATACACATATTTATCCCATAGATTACACAATGCATCATTGCATCATTGTTTGCACTCATTAAAATATCAGTTTATGCTCATTTTCTTTGAAAAATTCTAAAAAAATAAATAACAAGTTGTGACACTACTGCTTTGATTATAAAGCATATACCAGAAACTTAAGTAAGAATTGGACTATTAGTTGGCAAGAAAACATACATTTCAAATAAAATTCTCCTGGCTTGCATTCTAACCTATGCACCAGAATTATTTTGAACCTAAAAACTTATATACTGTAAATAAGACGATGCAATACCATTCTTGAATAAATAACAGCAAAATATGCCATCCACAAACAGGTATGTTACACAGTTAATTTCAGTTTTTAGAGCAAGTAACAATAAGAGCTAATTTTAGAGCAAAAGTTGTTAATATGAATGTCCCATTTTAAATTAGAATCAAGAGTATAGCCAAGGTATGTGAAACTGTCAACAAAACTATAGTCAGAGGCCATGAGTTGTTCTGCTGCTCCACTCAGCTTCTTCTGTTTAGAGAAAACCATAATATTAGTTTTGGATATATTAAGAATTAACTGATTAAAGTTTAACCAAATGCAACATCTATTAAGAGCTTCATTAGCCTGTAATATAGAAACAGGAAAGCTGCTACCACTAACATTGTCTGCAAATGAGATCAAAGTTGCAAGATAGTCTTTAATGTCCAATCATTAAAATATTGGAGCAAAAGTATGGATCCTTTGCCTTGTGGAACCCTGATGTTAACATTGGCTTCATTAAATTAGGTGAAGCCACCTTTATTAGATATTGACAAAACTTGAAACCTACTACCCAAATAAGTACGAAACAGTTTAGGGCAGAATCTCAAAGACGATAGATAAACAATTTGCTGAGTAAAATAAAATGGTTGACATTGAACATTTAAGAAAGGTCTGAACATATTCTAATGGGAATGTTTTGCTGATCCAGAATGTTGGAGATTTGATGACAAAGTTGAAATAAAGCAGTTACACAAGATCTACTTCTGATGAACCCATGATGAGAAGAAATGAACAAACTATGAGATGAGATTTCTATTTAAAACATTTAGTTCGTAGAACCACTCAGCCTTAGACTCGTTCATAGACTCTGCTATTTATGAACAACTTTTGGACAAACAGTTATGTCCCAAGGGACTCAAAGTTAAAATTACCTTTTTTCCAGAGGGAAGCCTATGAAATTCTCAAAAAAACATCTTGTGTTGAATCCCACAATGATAAGAAAAAGTGGCTTAATTTAATACATCTATATATCCAATCAGCTAGAAACAAAAACCTAGAACTGAACACTCCCGAAAGTAACCTGAATCACAAAATTCAGGTTATAATCTTAACTGAATGAAGTGTAAAAGATATTAAATTTTGGCACTTGAAAGGATATAAATTAGCTAATGCTTATTGCAGGAAAATAAAGGGCCAAAAAAATTAGGGGCATATGGTGGTGTATGCATTTACCTTGACACCAACTGGGAATATGAATGCCTACCCTTTATTGATTACTCAGTTGAAGAACATAAGAAATTGACAGACAGGTATCTTGGTTGAAAAGCTCCAGAATTGTGATATTAAGCTTCACCTTAACCATAATGGCAAGAACTTATTAATAAGTAGAATTGCTGCTTATGTCTCTGGTAATCTACAGCTATCTGGGCTGTCATCAAACCCAATCATCTACCCGCTTTCTAGTTTAAGTTTGCCTTATAATATGAATAATGCTAATTATCCCACCAGTTTCCATCATCCATATCCACACCATCTCTTACCTCGTTATCCACCATCTCACCCTCCTGAACAACAGGTTTTTAGTAATAATGCTGAGCATTTTTTATAAATTCTCCCTGTGACTTGTTTCATTCTAATGAATCGTACAGAAATATATCTAACTTGACGTATTGTATTCCTAATACAGCAAATCTGACCAATTTAAATCAAATTAATGATCAACCATCGTTACCCTTACGTGATGCTTCAGCTAGCTCTAATGCTAATGTATCTTTAAACGATGAAACCTCTTCTTGCAAAATTAATCATTTAAATATTTTTTTTTGCTGACCTAAGAAGCCTTGCTTTTGAAACCCTTCATAAATCCTTAAAAACTCTAATGAAAAAAATTATAAGATCATTGTAGCTAGTGATTTCAACATCAATTTTATGTGGCAAGAAAAGAAACTTTAAAGAATTGGAATTTTTTACAGGATATAGCTTTAGCTCAAAATTAACTGAATCTATAAGTATACACGGAAAAATTTACAACATATGCATTAACTTTGAAACTGAATTTAATAGCTGTGTTATGAATACATACTTCTCCGATCACTAGGTTCAAATACTTAATCTAAAATTGCAAAATACAACAGGAAGTAAAGAAATTATTTTTAGACAGATAACTGAAAAAGGTATTAAAGGTCTAAGCCTATCATTTTATTTAATACTGATTGGGATTTTATTCATGACAAGACCAGGGATCTTGAGTATAAATGGTCAAATTACATCAGTATTTTTAGTAAAGCAACCTACCTCTAATAAAGAAGATCATAAATATAACATCAAAAGAAAAGTAAGTGGTATAGAGAGGATTGTGTAACATCAATCAATTCAATTTGCAACCAAACCCGATCCTGATAAAACAAGAATGAGAGGATCTAAATATCCACAGGATATAAAAAATAAATTAGAATTGCTGAAAGAAATTATAATGATAACATCATAGCAAAATCCAATAACAAATCAAAAGCTGCATGGTCCTTAATTATCAAATATAAGAAAACTTTAAAGTTTAGCAATTTTTTGATATATATATATATATATATATATAATATATAATATATATATATTATATATATATATAATATATATATTCTATTTGACATACTCTAGGGTCTGACAACCACCATGCCACCCATCCTATTAGTCATTTTTTTAAAAAATGCTCTAAGGTGAAAATTATTATAACTTGAATAAATATAAAATATAGTTGTGCTTACTTTTAATAGAGTGGGGGATTCAGCAACTTTTTCAATAGATGATAAAACACATTCATTAATGAATGTTATTCCTTTTTTAGCCATATTTTCTCCCACTTTTTCAGCCATACTTCTGTCAAATCCTCTCAGCAAAATTGAACGGACCTGATAAGAAAAGATACGAGTAAAACTATGTGATGTGGTGATACATAAAGAACTTTTAGGTATATCTCGAGGACATATGTTTTAGGTTTTAGTTTAAGCAAATATAACAGATCATCTCAATTTCTAATGTTTAAAAGTAGTAATTGTAAAGTAGTTAGTTCTCTTAACAAAGCAATAAATCTATAAATAGGCAATAATTACAATGTTACATGTTATGATTGATGTATAATAAGTAAATAATCTTTATTTTCATGAAATACATTGAATGTACAAAAATGATGATTTTTGTTTTTATTAAGAATAAAAACAAAATGCGTACATCAAAAATATATGGCATCTGTGTAAGTTACTGACACAGGGGAAGTTACTGACAGAAGGGATGTTACTAACAGAGGGGATGTTACTGACAGAGGGGTTGTTACTGACAGAAGGGATGTTACTAACAGAGGGGATGTTACTGAAAGAGGGGTTGTTACTGACAAAGGGGATGTTACTGACAGAGGGGATGTTACTGACTGAGGGGATGTTACTGACAGAGGGGATGTTACAGACAGAGGGGATGTTACTGACAGAAAGGTAGTTACTGACAGAGGGGATGTTACTGACAGAAAGGTAGTTACTGACGGAGAGGAAGTTACTGACAAAGGGGATGTTACTGACGGAGAGGAAGTTACTGAAAGAGGGGATGTTACTGAAAGAGGGGATGTTACTGAAAGAGGGGATGTTACTGACAGAGGGGATGTTACTGACAGAGGGGATGCTACTGACAGAAAAGTAGTTACTGACGGAGGGGAAGTTACTGACAGAGGGAAATGTTACTGACACATTCAAATGTTACAACATTCTGGCGCGGTAGTCCGCAAGGCAGGGGAATTTCCTTTGAAATCCGGTCTTCCTTGGCTACCAATTCAGTTCTTACTCAAAACCAAGAGCACCCACTTTAAATAAATAAATATCAAAGTGTCATGTAATTGTGTAATAAATAAATAAGGGGAAGTTACTGACAGAGTAACTATTTGCAAAATAAATACTGTACACTATATAGTAAAGATCATCAGCACAGTACAAGATGTGAAGATATAGTTTACATCTTTGCCTTACAAAATCATGCCAATCCCCAATTATTTTGGGCATCAAATATTTTACTTAGAAATTATACTTTGTGATAATTAATAAAACAATTAAAAATAATAATTTGGTTCGAGACCTGGTGTAAATATAAACAAGTGTGTCATTCAAATTCAAATCATATCTTCTTCTTTCTCCTCTTCCTCTTTCTGTTTAAACATAAAATGTGGTACAGAGCAAAAATGTAATTTAAATTTAAAGCTTATGGCTCTGTTAATGAATTATTAGAAGAGACTTGATGTTAACTCGTTGTTGTTATTTAGTTTTAAGATTTGTAAGTTTTTTTGTACATTTTTTTATCATACTTGTGCATTATTTTTGACTTTAGTGAAGTGTGGTTTGCTTAAGCACCCACTTTAAATAAATAAATATCAAAGTGTCATGTAATTGTGTAATAAATAAATAAAAATAATTTTTCTAACAAAACAAAAACTACTGTGAAAATGATAAAGCAACTCTAGCATATTTATACATAGTGAGACAAAAATCAAATAAAACCCTCTTAATCCACTACGATGCATGCAAACACTTGTAATCCCATATAATTTATAATTGCAATAATTAAAAAGGATTCTGTTAAGTTACCATAACTGTTGCATCGAGACCTATGCCTTTCAAGAAGCTAGCACACTCTAGTGCCACATAGGATGCACCAACAACTAAAGTCTTGCCAGGATTTTGTTTTAGAGAAAACAAATCATCTGATGTGATGCAGTATTCTCTGACACCAGGGACATCAGGGTAGTTTGGTCTTCCACCAACAGCTATTACTATGTTTCTACCAGTTATCTCTTTCTCAACACCTTTAGCATCTCGAATCTAAACATTAAAATATCGCAAATTCATAAAACAAAACAGGTTAATAATAAAAATAAGTTAATATTCCAAAACATAAAGCTAATAGACCAAAAGATTGAAGTTAAATTAGAATAAAATTAAATAAATTTTAGATATAGAGTAGCAAATAAGAAAGATAATATAGATAAAAAAAAATAAAATAAAATATAGATACTATAAATAAAATAACAAAATATAGTTAAGGTCTAGGTACATCAAAATATCTATAGATACATAAAGAAGTAGTTTAAGTATTAGTTTTCTAATTTAAGTTAATGACCATTGTTTGGTTTAGAACCTTTTTTCAATTAATTTTTTTTTAATTTTTCAAATTAAATACAAGCCCTATAAACAAAAAAAATTCTGGCGCGGTGGTCCGCATGTCAGGCGAATTTCCTTTGGATGCGTGTTTCCGTGCTTAACAAATATCCTGGTTGGAATGATAATTTTTATAGTTTTTTACATTATATAAGTTTACAACTACTAAATAAATAATTCCTGCGTGGTGGTCCACTGTCGAGCAAATTTCATTTAGAATGCGTGTTTCCGTGGTAAACAATCCATTTCTTGCTTATGCAAGAACCATGCCCATTGCGTGGTTCCGGTTCATGCTTTAGAACCTAAGCAGTTACTCAATTGTCAAGCACTGCTCGTAACTCATTTTGTCTGAATTTTCCAAAGGAAATGCGCATAATTATCTAGTTGGTTGTACAAAACTATGCCTCTAAAATTAGAAGTACGCACTATTATTTGTACTGGTTTAAAGCTTAGTTACTTATCTATAAGCTTAGTCAGTTATCTTTAAAGGTTTTAGCGCACAGAAATCTTAAAATACTTCTACTACAAAACGAGACATTTCAACAAATTAGCCTAACCCTGCTAATGGTCTCAAATTAACCACCAGCTAGTATTTCTGGCATGCTATTTGTTTCACACAGTCAGCTAGGTCTGACTTAGCCCTTGCTGGTGTGATGGCCATCCATTGATTGAGGAGCTATTTTTCCACTGTGCTGTGGATTTTGTATAATTAACAAATCTTGGATTGCTTGTTCCCATGCTAATCAAAATTTACATTTAATAATTGGATTAATCTCATCAGGCATCTTGATTGTTATAATTTGTATTCTATCAAATACTACATTAATTCAATATCCTAGATTTATAATTGTGAAACATAATAAGGTAGTAGACGGTATTAGATTAAAGAGAATAGATCTCTCTTTGTTGACACTTCATTAAATAGACCGATTTTGAGAAAAGATAAGAATTCTTTTAATCATAGATTAAGATGTATTTGTAAAGCAAAACACTTGAAAAGAAAGCTGAGAAACAGTATATATGGAAATGAATAAAGCATAAGAATGGAATAAATAATTACCTTGACAGTATGCGGATCAACTAAACTTCCTAAAGCATTTAGGTAGGTCACCCCTACTGCCTTTAACTCACGACGGTAATTCCAATTGAGAGACTTGATGTAAGACTGAACGGAATTGACCATTGTGTTCCAATCATGTTCCACTGAAAGTATCACAAAATTATCATAAACAATTTTTTAAGTAGAATTTAGACCCTAATTGACAATCATAGAAATAAAACATTTCTATTTATAAAACATTTATTTATAGACTTTGAGAAAGCATTTGATACTATATTCACAGATTCTATTTTATCATCTCTAAAAGAATTAAATGTAGACCCTAGCTACTATGAAATATTTCAATATATATATACAAACTCAAAAATAAAAATTTACTTTGAAGGAAAAAGTAAAATAATAGATATAAACAGAGGGCTGAGACAGGGTGATGTGCCCTCCGCAAAAATCTTTATTTTAGTGCTGGAACGAGCTTTTAAGAAGCTAAATTGGGAGCTTAAGGGTATAAAGGTTAATGGAATATTTTTCAATAACATTAAATTTGCAGATGACATTGTTTTAATCAGTAGTTCAGTAAAAGAACTCCAGGAAATGTTGAAAGAGTTAATAGCAGTAGCTGAAGAAATAGGCTTAAAAATAAACTCTGAAAAAACAAAAGTGATGCTCATCAACTCCAGTGGAAATATTTGTATAAATAAAGAAATAATTGAACAAGTTAAGGAATTTACATATCTGGGTAGAGTACTAACTATAGATGATAATGATGATGTGGAAATAACAAGAAGAATTAATATGTCATGGAGGGTATATAACAAGTATAGAAGACTGTTCAGATCAAGTGTTGAGATAAATGAAAAGAAGAAATTATGGAGCACTGTTGTCCTCCCAGTATTGACTTACGGAGCAGAGACTTGGACCCTAACTAAAGAAAGAATTAAAAGAGTAAGAATTACAGTAAGGTCCATGATGAGAAGTATGCTTAAAGTTAGAAAGAAGAGACAAGAAATCAAAGGAGTGGCTTCGTAAGCAAACTAATTTAGAGGACATAGGTGAAATAATATGTAGAAGAAAATGGCAATGGGCTGGACATATTATCAGAACACAAGACCAAAGATGGACAAGGACAATTCTTGAGTGGTGTCCTAGGAAAGGAAATGGGAAGATGATTTCAAAGATGTATGTGAAGACAAAGTGACATGGATGGGAATTTCCCAGCAGAGAGCAGAGTGGAAAAGGATGTCTCAAATTTATATTCAAGTCTATCTACTACCCTCCTAGGAATTTGTTAATAAAAAATAATATACTTATAAAGAGATTGATTTTAATCTCTTTATATATCTAGTTTCTAAGTTAATGGTATTAAATTAAACGAATATAACAATAAATAAATAAATAAAATAATAATATGATGATATAATAATATAAATAAAATAATAGTATAATGGAAAATAATAATATATAGAAATGTTATATTTTGTAGTAAATAATTGTGTTAAAATAAGTATAATAAATAAAACAATTAAATAATAAAAAACGAATAGGTCATAGATGTATTTTAAATTTTTTCAATAAGCAAATACGCGTGAGCTCTAATATTTATTTAGAGTTAGACTATAATAAAACCTCTTCAAAGAGGAACCACAGCCCCTTGGCTGATTTGCATGTTTATAAAAAAAGGACTAATTGTCAAGAGCTGTTTATCAAGTCAGCGCTTCTTACAATTCTTTGTATCTTCATTTTTAACCTAGTGGTTTCCTTCCATGAAAATATTCATTCTGCTGTTTTCATCATCCATATCGTACTCGTAATAGTCATAAAAGTGTCTTTCCTCACCACAAATTACAAAAAAAAGGTTTGCAAAAAAAACAATTACAATAGGGTATTTGCATTTTTTTAAAAAATTGTTTGCTCATAAAATGATTAAATGTGTTTAAAAAATTATATTAAGCTGTATACATAACATCATTAAACGTCGAAATAAGCATTTAAATTAGAGAGGGGAAATGGATGAGAGAGTGGGGTGAAATGGAACGATCTAAAAGTTGGGTCGTTTAAGGTACAGATGGGAGTTTTAGTTAGAAATATCGTAAGGTCAACAGTTGCTTACAGTTCAATAGAATGTAAAGAAGACTGAAACAAAACAGTTCCGTGATCCAGGTAATACAATGCCTAAGGAACATGATGACTACAGCTGTCAGTATCATCTTGTTGACAGTATACAATAAAGTCTTATGGGTGTTGCTCTAGTAAATATTGTACAACACAGCGATATTCATACATCTGACGTCACAAAACCAGTCGAGGCCGTTTTCCCTCCAAAATAACATGTTTAAATAAATATATATAAATATATATATATATATTATATATATATATATAATATAATATATATATATATATATAATATATATATATATATATATATATATATATATATTGCTGTATCATCAAAACTATAAGTTTTTCATTCTAATATTTTACAGGGTGTTCTTTTATAAAAAATTGTTGCAATCAAAAATTGTGCAAATACTCTATTGCTTATCTACTGAAACTAGGAGTTCACCAATAGAAGATTTTAAATCAAAGGCTAAGACCTTTTTACTCGCCAAAGCTATTTATTCCATGTTTGAGTTATGGCTAACTGCATTATTTATCTGTTAATTCATCTGTTTTTTTGACAATAGCCAAAACTGCTATAGTTAATGGCATGAAATGTTTTTTATTTATTTAAAAATTTTCCAATGCCTTCGCCTCAAGCTTATCTTAAAATTAGGATCTAAAGAGTAATTTTGAATGATCTGGTAAAGCTAGACATTTTCACAAAAGATTAGACTTGGAATACAAAAGAGAAATAATTAAATTTTGGATGAAATCCAATATTTTCTAGAATATTAGAAAATATCGCCTCTAATATATTAGAAAATTTTTATTGTTAAAATATAAAGAAAACATAATAATGTTTTTGCTGAAATACACTCAGCTGTCTAGATATTCAAGACCAAGACCATGTGTTATTCTAATGACAGTGATATGATCATATTTACTACTTTCATACATAGGACAATGAGAAAGATGCATGTTTGCCAAATTATATTTTTATTTAAAAGTATACTATATTTAATGAATAATAGCACTTTTTAGTTTTTTTTTAAAGTGTCCTAATTATTTTTTTAAAGTATACTGTTGTTGGGGTATGTTGTTTAAGGCCGAACCGGTATCGCACCACAGCGGATTTATTTAGAACTATTTGTGGGTTCCATTTGATGCTTAACGTACCTTTTATTTGCAGACTCCTAGCTGCTTTATTCTAATGCCAAACCGCTTCACAGTTTTTTTAAGTTCTGGCGGGAAATCACTCATATTACATGAGATAACAATAATTGATGCATTTTATCTTTTTAATCATAATATTTTAATAATATTATAATTATATTTATCCTATTTCAAATTATTAAAATGAAATATTAGTGGTAATTTGTGTTTTAAAATGTTTTGTGCTCATAATAAACTATCTGTTTTCAAATGCTTGTTGTTCACCTTTGATTTCGTTTAATGTATGCAATAATTACATTGAATTTGATGAAATAGTTATTCTTTTAATAATATGTACTAACTTTAAAAAAAAAAACATCAATATAGCGAGCTCCTCTTATAGTAATCTCAATGCCGTAAACTGCCCAAAATCGGATTCACAGGTCCAACTATAAGATGATATATGTACGTACTTAATTTGAAAAAAAAAATCGAAACTAGCAATTATCCACGTGATTTTTTACAAAAGATAGTGCAGATTAATAAAATAATAACTATTTATGTAAATTCTAAGCAATTATTTTATAATTTGAGCGAAACATAAGGTAAACAACAATCAATTGAAACTTTTTTCCCTGAAATCTGAACGGCTTTGCCTAAAACATTGTAGATCCCACAAAATTACTAGAGAAACAATTTATATGGCAATTATGAGCATTGCAGGCTTAGAAGTCAATCGCAATACAATAAAAACTGGTAATAACTAAAACCAGGTTTTGAACACATGTTAGTTTTAGCATTGACCATGAGATTTGAAATGAACCAATCAAATGCATAACCCAAGTGACCTAATAGCTTTTTGCCGCGAATCTTTACTTTTTTAAATATTTTGTTTTTTTAATTACTAATTAAAATGCATAATAGTATATTATGCTACTAGGCAGCAAAATGGAACTTTGACGAGTTTCATAAATTTGCCCCCGAGCCGAAGGCAAAGGTGGGCTATGGAAATTACCTGCAGAGGCGTAAGCCGAGGCAGGTAATTAATTGCACGAGTCTGCATTGTTTCCTTTGCTGCAAAGTAGCATATACTATTTTATCTACTAACGGCAGAAAAAATACACAAGAGATTATTTTAAATACTTGCTGCGAGATTTTACAGGCAGTAAAGACTGCTTTGAAGTAGATGCAACGCTGACAATATCAGGTGGAGTGTGGTCCAATAGCTCGTCAATGTCAACAATGTTTGTATCTTTATTCACTTCACTATTGTTCTCACTCATTATGTTTTAGTAACTTAACTTTAGTTTACAGATTTAGTTTTTGATAACGTTCTATTTTTCTTAAACTAAATATAACAACATGGAATACAAATTCTGACGACTTAAACATTAAAAATCTGTCGATTCATAAACAGCTGGTAAATAATTTAATTTAATGCCAAACTTATCAGTGTTGCCAATTTGTTTCCAAAACATTATATATTATTAGACAAACAAATGTTAAATGTTAAACATTTAATAATAATATCGTAATTTTAAGTAACAATAAAGAAAGTTACATACTAGAAACAAGCTAGAATAAATCATGTTTACAATAAATAAAACAATACCGAAATTCACGCAATAATTGTAAAATAATAACCTCCGCTCATTCATTTTCCCGCCTAGGGAGTTTTGACTTTTTTCCCATGTTATTTAAATGAGCCATAACTCCCTAGTACTTTTTCATTACCAAAACATTTGCGTACTGTTTGAAACATTTTGCGTACTGTTTTAAATTATTTCCGTATTGTTTGACAGTGTAGGTAAAATGACATTTTGCAGCTTTAAAAACAGTCCAGTAATGGCTAATTTGCTGCCGTGAGTAGATAATTTTTTTTTTTTTTGTGAAATGGTCTTTTTCTTATCTCGACTAACCTAGGATAATCCATAAAAAACCATAGGTTGAAATTCATGCATCTTCCTCATTATGAAGTTTTGTAAACAAAACAAAATCATCTTTACTTGCAGATAACTCACCATGATTTGGCACTTTCCATCCAAAGCCAGGAGCATTAGAAAGATCTTCGTGAATCAAAGCAGCACGATGCATTAATTTCTTAGGTATACAACCAACATTGACACAGGTACCTCCTAAACCCCATGTAGTTCCCTGGGCTGATGGTTTGACAAAGTCACACAAACACACGCTTCTCCCCAACTTGGCAAATTCCTGCAAATTAAAATAATTCATATTTCATACAAAAAATAAGTTAACATTTTTAAATTTTCTACCCTCTAATTTTGATTAAATACCTAAATAATAATTCCAGTCCACCAATTGGACAACTTCTTGTGGTGCCTCAAACAGCTAGAAGCTTTTAACTTGTGATTTTGTAACATAATTAAGATATTTGATTATATTATTCAACGTCATGATGTGATAACATATGTTATTTGATGATTAGCTGACAGCATAAATCAACCATCAAGCCCTATTAAATCGATCTCAAAAGAAAGATCAAATGTCTAAACAGGATAACTCTTGATCCATATACTTGGTTTAATTTTTTTTGGATAGTCATCAAGTAGTCTCAGAGCAAAGGAACAAGTTGTTGCTACTTTTTACAGGAGTTCCCATCTATAAGATGCTAATAATCATACAATTAAAATTATTTAGATTTCATTTTTTAGGTGCCACCACTACATCAACAACTGTGGCCGCTTCATTGTTGTTCATTTGTACCATTGGTTGTTTAATTATTATTTGTAGTTACATGGCATTTTGCCATGTATTTAGCAAATTTCTATTGTCAAAAGAAATTTGACAAGCCACAAGTCCACTATGCGGATGTATAGTCTGCTATGCCCTCCTTCAAGGCTACACTGTTTACGTTACATTTATATTTATGTTTACATTACATTTATTGTTACGTGGTATTTTGCCACATATCTAGCAGCTTTTCAAGGCCTCATGGATCTTGCTATGGTTTCTTCAGTGCTATATAGGTCTACATTAGCATTGAACAATCTTGCACACACTGTATAGTAAAATAATCCTTCTCTGAACTCTTTAGTGATGACATCATAATTCAGTAATTTGCCAATTGGGCCACACAGATTGAGCTGAAATGGGTTCCTATCTTTTTAGAATGCCTATGACTTTAAGAAGATCACTTTGATAGTACCTACTGACAGTAGGCTTACCAGGGTGGAACAAGAGACGGACGTCCTTTCTAGTATAGAAAAGAAGCCCCTTTTGTATGACACTATAACTTGAGTTGATGAACATCATAAATGCTTCACAATCAATAATCTACCTAACATCTTGCTATAATGCTGACTTTCATTTGATTTGACAAAGCCTTATTGAATTAAGGTTCTTTTATGGCAAAAGAATCTTGATTTGCCAGGGTTTGAGACTAAGAGCAGGGACAATGGCAGGACACCTGGCAAGTCTGTGTAAATAAATAAATAAATCATGGCGATTGCTGTTTTAACTAACTAAAATTAATATATTTAAGACATATTTTAGGTATAAACTACAGAATTACCAGGCGTCCTGGCATTGTCCTGTTCTTATCTCAAACCCTGGCCTCTTCGAAACAACTTTCAGGATCTGACAGCCCCTGGTTCAGAATAGGCAGCCGACGTGTAATCAAAAATCATTTTCAAACATTTAACTACATTAAAAATTCTATTTGTGGTATTAAACTTATTTGATAAAAATTCAGGAACTTATTTAAAAAGTAAAACATTTTTTTCTAGTACTAGTGCTTACGGACAAACAAAGGTTGCTACAGTGTCACAATATTTTTCCTAATTCTAGAGTGCTTGCGTTTTTTTCAATTAAAAACCCATAGTACAAAATTAAAACACATCGACAGGC
>JACMZG010001893.1:8184089-8209089 GCA_018340805.1 Microvelia longipes
TATCCATACCAAAAGTAATTACAGCGTGGCCATTGTAAATTACTTGTACATACAGTTTTTACTGTGGCCAATAAAAAATAATTTGAATGTGGAAAAATAAAATTTAACATAAAAATAACAAATAAGCACTGTTTTATTAGTGCTCCATAAAGAGTTGGTTGTAAAGTAAAAATAAAAAAAAATAGCATGCCATATTATTATTAATTGGTTTTAACAATTTCATTACTTTCTAATAAAATTGTTAAAACCAAATTGCTTATGTGTGGGGTGTAGGGTTAGTAGTGTATGTATTCATCCATACATGCGTTTTAAAGACTTCAATCGGACTATTCAAACTTCATATTTTCCTTAGTTAAGGACCTCGGAAATATCAATAATAAAGTCTAATTTTTAAAGACCTCGGGACGATGCTTCAGCAAGCGCCTGCCCTTTTAAAATATTAGAACTTAAAATTGATTTTGCCTAAACTATGGAGAAATTTGTTTAATGTCAGAATGAAATCCTATTGATAAAAAAGCCATAAAAAATAATTATCGAATTATATCAGATATTATTGGTTGCTTTTCATCAAATTTTAGACTCTAGATTCGGCAAAGTTTATAGGAAAGTACCTGAAAATGGACCTAAACCCCCACCCTAAAACTGGGCCAACACCCACCATGTGTTCTGCACATATATTAAAAAATCCACAAAATCATCTTCCTACTATCCCTACCGGGAACCAGATGGTATATTACCATCGCCCAATGGTTCAATTTACGGCGACATGTCGATGAAATGTGGATAAATAAGGAGATAAGTGAGTCATAACCCTGAGTCCCTAACCTACCCGCCGCGCCTAACCATGAAATAATATTTCGGCTTTAAACAACGGGTCATGAAAAACAAGTATCTCCTAATAAAAAGTGTATGGGTGCCTGATCAGAAGTTTTATAATGCTTATAAAAGTAATATTGCGATTTTATTAGAAAAATAACGAAGCACGAAGTTAGTAACTTTTTTATTAGTTACTACAGTGAGATTAGACATTTGACTTAAAACCGGAAATTTCTGAAACAAGCCAATGGGTTAGTTTGTTTCATAAATAATGTATAGTGTTTTTAAAAAATAAATAAAATAGCCAAAATAGAAAGTGTACATAATTTATTTTTTTTTTATTTAACTATTTAACTACAAAGTATGAAATTTAAATCACTCTAACTAACTGATCACAAACAGTTAAAGCTACAAAATTTAAACAGATATCAGCGCTAGCGATGACCACTGCCGACACAGCCTAGTTTCAAAGACTGTCGTACCAAAACAAACAACAATGTTACCAAAAAATTCATAAGAGACGTATGGTCGGTCGGGCTATAGGCAGTTACAATCACTACGTCACTCCCCACAGCCCCCACAAAAGCGTACTACAGTATTTATGCTAACATTGTGTCTGAGTCAGCCCACAATCCCAAACCAGGCAAATCCCCGACAGTGACCACCTATAGATAATATCCATACTACAGTGTGATGTGTTTTATAATAATTAACGAACCAATTCGACGTCCTCTTGAAGATCTTGTAGGCTAGGCAGGGTCCGATAAAACCAAGACTAAAGGGGTTGTGTCAATTGGTAGATCGGAACCCTGATTACTTATCTTTAAAACTGAAACGGCGATCCCTCGGAGGAAGCTCTCCAGCGAAGGTTGACACAGATAAAGCAAAGCAGGAGCAAGATCCGATCCTGCAACAAAATAATCTCATTGAATTTTTATGATAAATAACAAAAATTTATAAAAGATAGGACAAGAGGTGAAAACTTACTTCACTACTCTCTTTAATACCTAAAGATATAAATAAGTATTTATTGATACTTAGATAGTACATAATTTTATTCCAATATATTAAGAACCATTTCAGTCAAAGCAAAGCAAAATTTTTCTCCAACTTTTAAGTTTATTAACTTTAAAATAATAGTACCCTCATTGCAGTCTTGGTCGTCTATATCACACATTAGTGTATAGCCAACAAATACAGGCCAGAGTGTTGTACTTGAGGAGTGTACAGAATATCTGTGGGGTCTAAAAAAACCCTTAGCTAGAGTAATAAATAAACCAAGTGGAAAAACAAATGAGATTTTTTGTGAAACATGGCATGTAGTTCACATTTTGTCCACTAGGGATGGCTCAAATTTTCCCAGATCCCACGTAGCCTCGACACTTTTCGTGGCAGGATTCTACATTGTATTGAAACTTGATAACCTCAACACTTTTAACGAACATGTTCGATGTTTCGTCTTGTTTTGTATCGACACTTGAATGGCAAGACATGTAAGTGTCGATACAACGTAGAATCCTGCCAGGTCAAAATATTAAAGTAAATATTTCCAGCCCTTACGGGTGGGTCCCTCTATCTGTCGAAGCATCGTTAAACCATGACATGGGTCATGTAACATAGAGTTTGTACAGGACGAACAAATATGTCATGAGAACCCCTGTTCTGATTCTATGCAAGATTGACACTATACTAGTGTCAGGCTTATAGTGTCAGTACCCTAGTACAGTAGTTGTCGATTAAACGTAGAATCCTGTCGGGGTACAAACATTAAAAATAAATATTTCATCTCCTAAGATGAAAATATTTATTTTAATATTTATACCCGATAGGATTCTACCTTTAATCGACACTTGAATGTCTTGACACACCGTAACATCTACAAATGGTTCAATTAAAGGGTCGAGTTATCAAGTGTAGATAAAAGTAGAATCGTGCCATGAAAAGTGTCAAGACATCATGATGTCGAGACTATGTGGCTAGCAGGAGACTCCGAGATCTACCCAAATTTTCCTAAGGGCACAACCATCTTGTGTACCTTTGTAAATGTAAACAAACTATTCAAAGTACTAGACATTATTGTTTTTAATTTTTTAGCATAGATATAAACTAGAGGTTAATTTTGAAACTCGAGAAAGTAAACCTGACCACCTCACTTATATATACAGTCAATAATCAGAACAATATTCAGTAACTTATATAGTAGAGCGTTAAAAATACAAATTCAATACAAGGAGTGTGTGGGAAGCCAAAAACAATTGATTATTGTACCTTAGCTAACTCTTGGGGGGGTTTCAATAAGGTTACACAGAGCACTGAGCCAAAAAGATGTTTTAGGCCTCTCAATGTAATGAGATGGGCTATATATACTAGAGGGGGCTAGTATATATCTCTATGCTTTTTAGTACGAAATTTTTATAATTTGTGTAAGAAATATATTTTGTCACATCCAATAGAGGTTTAAGTGATTCATTAAATACAAGGTTTGTTCAAATTACTTAAAACGAGCGGCAAATTAAACTTCCATTTGTTTGCACAACTCAATTTCTTATTTCTTTGCAAGTGATCAGAGTTTTTCCCTTCAAATATTGTTTATTCGTAATGTAAGGATAATTAGCCAAAAGTTTTTGAATATAATATAGTATCGTATTTTAAGTTATACTTAAAAGGCAATAAAACTTTACGTCTGTAAAATAATCAAGGAATAGTATTATCAACCAAATCTATCTCTTTTAATGATTGTAACAAATATTTCACAGTTCACAGAATTTAATACAAATGTTTTAAATTGGAAAACCATGGAGATTATATACTAGAGGGGGAATAGCCTGTCTCAATACATTAAGAGGCTTAGAATAATACTATATATAGAAGGAGCACAGGACCATAAACACAATGTAATTCACTGATACACGAAAGCCGGTTGACTGGTGCAACTAAGTAATGCTGCCAAACCTGACAACAAAACATTATTTTAAATATTTGTCATAAATATCTATTAATGAAGAAAAATCGTAAGAACAAATATAATAACATAAAACACCTGTGAGTATTAATAAAACCGGTCTTAGATGGCAAAAGGGTGGCGGAATACAAGAATCTACATTTAGTTGACGAGGACTACTTTTATATATAATTCTAATAAATACGTTAAACTACAATTTAAAATGATTTAAATATTGTAATACACCGATATTTATATTAGTATTTTATGAATAATCAATCATTAATTAATAATAGAACATAATAATTCAGCAACCGGAAGTATTGCCAACTTTTTTTTAGAAAATTGTATATTGTTAGGGTTGCAGCATTACTTAGTTGCACCAGTCAACCCGCTTTCGTGTTATCAGTAGTGCTCCTTCTATATATAGTATTATTCTAAGTTAAGAGGCCTGAAACGTCTTTTTGGGGCACTGTGTAACCTCATTGAAACCTCCTTCAAAGTGAATTAAGATTATAATAAATCATTTGTTTTTGCTTACCGGACATTATCTGTGTTAATATTTCATTAATATTAAAACCATGCCATTATCTGTGTAGTTTAATATATTACCTCGCGTCTACACGATGCGTTTGGGTTGAACACCAGGTTAAATCCTCGACACTGATATTACTCCGTGTGAACGGGGGTTGAACATATCGTGTAGACGAGGTGTGTTACTATAATTTTGTTCCGTTTATTTGATTATATTGAAAGTCGAAGAGAGGTTGTTTTTTGATGATTCAAAATTCAACCAATAGGGCCCCTCTAGCAATAACATCTCTATGGATTTTTATATTTTTGAGCCAGCAAACAGCTGATCACGCATGTTCGAATTTTTTACATATGTCTGTTTTTCGTCCACACGCGGGGTTTGGCAGAGGTTTCAACCCCAACTGTCCACACGGTATATTTCACCGTAAAAATGAGATTCAGGGTTAAACCCCGTATTCATTCCCGTTCACACGACAACTAGGGGGGGGGATGAACCCCCCTGCCTAACCCGCATCTGAACAAAGTAAGTATAGGAGTTTCCCTACTTGGTTTATATATTACTTTTGTTAAAAAATATCTCTTAAAAGGGACTTTAGTTATGTATAGTAATAGCATGAGTAATAGGTTATAGTAATAGTTGCAGTTATAGATAATAGTAATATAATAGTGCTTGTATTAGATTACGTTAGAGTGCCTGTATATCGTATATATACAGGCACTCTAGATTACGTTATAGACTTAGGTTATAGGTTAAATAGTTCGAGTTATTGGTTACTGTAATAATAGGAATAGCAATAAGACGTAGTATTAGTACTAACAGGTAAAGAGCTAACAATTATATTAGTATCAATAGTTACAGAAGTAATATTTATGCGAGTTATATTAGTAATTTAATATTTATAGCAAAGAGAATAATAGTAAATGTAATGAAAATAAAAATATTCAAAATGGCTAAAAATTCAATGTAAAATATCGTACTTGTATATTGCAATCTATTGTCTTATATAATTATGCAAAATATTTAATGATTCTAGTTAAACTCTAAATAAATTTAAAATTATATGGATTAAAACGAATAACAAAATAAAAACTTGAAACTTACTTCACTTCATCGGATATTCCGCTCTGCATGAAGGCTGAAGGCCGACTGACGAGAGCCGACCGTGTCTCCCTTTTATAACCTATACCCCCCTCCGCCATCTTGGATATCACGAAACAAATAATTATGAAATATTCCATTTTATTTATGATAAAATTTATTCATAATTGTTAACTAATTTATTTTTACAATTAATATTTAATAATTTATAATGTTTTTTTAAATTTTAGACCAAAACTTAAAAAAAATTTTGATCTGACTAAAAAGCTGATAAGACTAATACGATGTATTTTTATTAAATTTACGTAAAATTTCATAATCTTTATTATTACTTTTTTAAAATAAGTTTTTTATTTAAAATTTTTTGAATTTAATGAATTTTAAAACGTATACTGAAATTTATCCGTTTATACCTCGAGTTAAGTAACCTCCATCTTAAATGTTTTTTAAAATATTTAACAAACATATTTGTTAAAAAGCAATAATTAATTGATATTTAATTATTAGTAACTATATAAATTATTACAATTAATTAACGCTCACAATGAGCCATCAAGTTTAAGTTTTACGCTCGTATTATTAAAGTTCTTACGTTCGTTGATATGCCCATTCTTAACCTTTTTATCCCATATTTGTATCGGTTTACTACCGATACTATACAATATTGATAAAAATCCACTTTGAAATATATTTTTAAACATAATTTATGAAAAAATTGCAACTACAGTCTATCGTTTGGTTTAAAAATCTTGACAGGTCAGTTTAGACACCACTGATTCTTAAGAAAAAAAATCCCTGCAAGAAGGGAGCAGGAAAAAACTATGTAAACAAATCAGGTTATTTTACCCGTATTTTCTTAGCGATGTTTTTTACATTTCTTTTGTGTAGTTTTATTTTAAAATATCATTTTAAAAACGTAGTTTTCAAAACGATGTAATCAAAAGAAGAACCACAAACAAAGTAAACGATTGCCGGGAAGAAGGTTTTTTTCCTACAGTGGTTATTGTGGTAGGGATTTTTTTCTCTTTATAAGTTAGGGGTTGGCAGCGGCTTCTCTGATTGGTCAATCCCCAAAATACTTATGACCTTAGGGATTTTTAAACTAAACGATAGACTTTAAATCGCTGCTTTAATAATTTAAAATTACAGCTGGAAAACACTTTAAAAAAATTGTTGTCGAGAATGTTCGTTAGAGCGAATTAGGAGGAGTAGGAGATTTGCTCCAGTGGCCGGTTGTGACACTAAACATTTGCTTCAACGAAGGCGACTCTTGTCCTCCGGTACCCTCTGACAGTGTAGCCATGCAAGTCGTGTCCTCTCATCTTAATCTAGCGTATCCTTATAAGCGTTCTTTTTTTTGAGTTACTTATGTTTTAAGTTTTTATTTAACTCTTAATTAATAAATAAGTAAAATGAACCGTTAGTGTTTTACTAAATTTGCTTAGGTTAGTGTTGCTGGAGTTATATGTATGTTTACCGTAGAATTATGTCTCTAGTCGTAAGAAACAGTGGTACGTTTTTACTCATCTGTTTTATTTGTTTACATTCAAATTATTGGTCTTAAAAGTAATTGTGTTACCTGTGAATCGAGCGAAACACATTCAACTCATCCAGACAAGTTACATGTTAAAACTTAATGAATTGACAGTAATCAAAGCGTTGTAAGTATTTTGATAGATAGACTTTGAATATGCGGGCCTTATCATTTTCAAAATACTATTTTTCCATGCTTGAGGTTGTTCCATTGTTGAGTTGCCTATAGGAGAGCCTAAAACTAACCATGTATTGTAGATTTACCTAAAGTTAAGTCTGACGAAAAATGGTGTGGAAATGCAGTGATTGACACTGTTCAATTTCAAATTGGCAAGGGTCTATTAGTATGTTCACACACACTTCTAGATCCGCGGATCGTATTGGATACAATCTTTCAATTCGGTAATATTAGCTATATGAACCCTGCAGAAGGGATCCGATCACAAACACTAGAACTAGGGAGATGGAATCTGAATGGATCCCCCGATACGCTGTTTATACCTATAGGGATGATCGTATTTAATGGATAACTTTCTCGTCGAACTTTTATTTCACTTCTTTATTACCGTTTTTGATCAAATAACTTTTGGAATAGTATTTTTTTAGTGTAACTTTGTTATTATGCAAATAAATCACAATTTAATTAAATATATTTTTTGTTTTAAACTTCCTTTAAAAGCGAACCTTCACTATAAAAGACACGATGTTTTGGCGGGATCAGTTATTGTGTAATCTCACTCAATCGACTAAACAAAGGTGCTGTAAGAACCGTGAAGTTAGTTAGTTATTGCAAATGTATCCAATACGATTGCCTGTTAAATACGCTATATATATGTAATAATGCTATAATATGTATATATTCGTTAGGGTTGCCTTGAGTTTCAATTTTTGGTCTCAAATACTGATGAGCCGAAAGAACTTTCCAGGACACTTGATTGTCCTGGTTTCTTAGAATAGTAATAGGCACCACGTTTATCATAATTGTTTGAAATAATAAGTCTCTTTTTGCTATATCTTTCGACATGGACACGTCACTAAAAATCAGCTGGAAGGGAGAAAATGCAACACTTGTAACATTGGTAAACGAAAGGAAAAAGTCCTTACAACTGCAAAGGGGGGATGTTATGAGTCAGGTTATTTTACCCACCTCACAGCACTTGAGATCTCTATCATGTCTTATCTTATCTCTTCTATTAAAAGCAAACTATTTTTAACTAGATTTTTATCAATTCTTTTTACATTGAATGATTTTTTAATATTGTTATTTCATAGCATTCTTGAATACTCAATCAGAATTATATAATAATTTAACCTTTACCCGACAAACCTAATTTGGTCTAGATTTTTTTTGTTAATTTGTCACTGCTTCTATGTTATTGTCGATTATCTTGCTAGTTGACCCTAGAGCATGTTCCCAACTTTGTGAGAACATGCCAGGTTAAATGGATAAGGTCACCAAGGGGTTGTGCTATAGTGGATATTTTTGGTACCGAGGAGGAGCCTCACTGATCTATCTAAAAATATATTTATAAAAACAATATATATATATATATATATATATATATATATATAATATATATATATATATATATATATATATTATATATATTTTTTTTTTTTTTTTTTTTTGACACTAAATCTGGTCGTATCGACTTAGGACTCGTCACGGTTTTGTCCAATTTAGTGCCCCAAAAAAATAATGAAAACAACACCCTATACAAATTTTTTTGTTTTGCTAACCAAATTGTAGGTACTTCATTTATTATTACTTTTTGAAGTCAAAAGACTGCAGGTTTGCAAGACCCCACGTTTCTCATAAAAAGGCAGTCGATTTTTCCACCACCAAGTTTTAAATCAGTTAGTAGAGTTCTAAATCAGTTAATAATTTTCTGGCATATCTTTGATTCCTAATTTTTTTCCATTAGCTTGTGATTAAAACCGTGTAAAGAGTAGCGGTCAACATGAGATTTAAGTGAGCCCAAAACAAAATGGTATTAAGTAGTTTCGCTCTTGATGTTACACAACACAAATAGCAACAATTTTTCTCCAAAATTGAGAAATTTTGGGTAATTTATTTATCCTTTCTGTAGTATTTATATATTTATTTGACTCTTTAGCTGAGTCTTTCTTAAACTTATTTTAGTATGAAAAATCGGGCACAGGGTACCTCAGAACTTTTTCTTGTCACATCGGATTCGCTACTTGCTCATCCTCCCTACTTCACTCACTTTGCTCATCCTCCCTACTTCACTCACTTTGCTCATCCTCCCTACTTCACTCACCTACTTTCTCACTTTGCTCATCCTCCCTACTTTCCCTCACTTTGCTCATCCTCTTCACTCACTTTCACTCCTACACTTTGCTCATCCTCCCTCCCTCACTTTGTCATACTTCACTTTGCTCATCCTCCTACTTCACTCACTTTGCTCATCCTCCCTACTTCACTCACTTTGCTTATCCTCCCTACTTTACTCACTTTGCTCCCTACTTAAATTATCTTTTAATTTATTATCTTCCCAGTAAATGTACTGGGACCTACGATGATAACAGACAACTTTGTGAAAACCACCTAGGGGGGCTTAAAACATTAGAAAAGGATAATTCAGGTGATATCCTGAATTAAGATTTTTTGCAAATAAAATACTTTTCCTATATACCTATGGTATAAATGAGGAAAAGTAAAACAAAATTAGAGCTGTCAAAATTTAAGAAGTAAACAAAGAAAAATATACAAATAGAGCAGGCACTGGCCACAGACTAAATGTTAGGAAAATATTAAATCCCCCCCACCCCACCCCTTCTCACCATCTAACCCATACTACTTGGGATATGGATTGATTAAATTCTTCTTTACCTTTCACTCCTATATATGTGATTAATTATAGTAGTTTACATTCATGTACATCTTTAAGCTGGTCCTTAGTCGATAAGTCAGAGTTCCCAGGTTCGATTCTTGGTACTGGTGTTAATTTTTTATCGTCATATTTACATTTTCGTTTATCATTATTGCATATTATTTATATTTATACCTGAATTAATATATTATACTTATTAGTCATAAGTTAATTACTTTAAAATAACTCCTGAGCAAAGGTCCATAAGCCGGGTGAATTTCCTTTGAAATGCCAGCATTTTTCGTCATTAATCCATTTCTTACTCATTCTCTTATTTATGAAGAAAAGTTGAAATACCCCTCTTAATCAGTTGAAAAAATCTTAAAAACCTTCTACAGCTGCAAGTTTGTATTATACTGTTCGCAGATAAGTAAGGATTTTGAAGGTCTGTAGCCTGAAAATGGCTATCGTTACATCAATAATTAAAGGGCGTGCCTTGTAGATAAAAAATATCATTCAAATACGTAGTAGATGTAGAGAAAAAGAGAAGAGAGAAAATGGCAATTTTGACGAATTCTTATTCTTAATCTTTCTGGACTTTTGTTGACGGCATCTACAGCATGTGCGGACTGATGTGTGTGTAATGAATAGGGACTTTTTGTCATCTTATGCTCGTGTGCATTCTTACTTAATGAAATCTCAATTTCAACATTCCTACACGGAGCGGAAAACTTAACCAGTGAAAATTAGTTTTATACGTTGACACACCTGCTGCCTAAACTACTAACATCTTAGAGAAAGATGTGTGGGAACTGTTTGAATTTTCTTTATGCCCGTGAAGCTGATGAAATCTCAAATTTAGCATTCCTATGCTGAACGCGGAGCTAGAAACGAAGCTATATTCAGTAACCACCTGCTCTCTTTACTACTGAATAGATTTTAGTGTTCGAGGACTTTTGGATTTGTCTGATGCATTTTAACATTCCTATATCAATATATCCCAAATTCATAATTCCTATGTTGTACTCGCAGAAAACAGAGCTTGAAACCCTTTTTCCACATTATCTACAGCACGTATCTTGTTTACTTCTGTTTTTAAGGAGTATAGTATAAGGGATGTGTACTATACTATACTAATACTATACTCCTTGGCGTGCAATAAGTCATGAAATCTTACCAATAACCTCTTCTGTGGTAAAAAAAAGCTACTACTACTTCTTAGCCTAATCTTTGGTCTATAAAGTAGAGAATGTTGGAGACAACATTGGTGTTTCATAGTGAAATTGCTAGATTGGCTATACTAAAGGACCTTATTAAAATTGAGAGATTCTTCTCCTTTGCGGCTTGCCAGAAAATTGAACAGTCTTAATAACTTAATAATAAAATTACCGATCATAATCCAGTTGGTTTAGTTATTAATTTGAAAAATGTTAACCTAAATTTAAAACCTGAGACGGTAACTAAACAGGCTAGGAATAACTTTAAAATATACGAGGAGGTTAAAGACTTAGAATGGGAGGACGTTATGGCTGTAGAAGATGTTGACAAAGCTCCGCAGCTGCTTACTAATAAAATACAAACTTGCATTAATAATAATACTGAAACTGTCCAAAGCAAAATTTAAAAAAAATCATTAAAAGGAAACCTTGGATTACTCAAGGTTTGATTAAATGCATGCATAAAAGAGACAAACTTGCTAACAAGTTGTCAAAAACTCCTAATAATAGTAAATTTGCAATTAAATATTGGAAATATAGAAATAAAGTTACTGATTTAATTAAATATTGTAAAAACAAATATTTTAAAGAAATACTGATTGATAAAGCATATTACTGTGTCAATGACTTTTTAAATGACAGTATAGTGTATCCTGAAAAATTGTAAACTGGTACCTTTTTAACTTAACATAATCCTCCTTTTTATCTTACATAATTTTTATTTATTGTAATTTTTTACGTTTTAATTTGTATTCATGAATTGACTATTGTGAGGCCTTTGAATGTAAGGCAACCACAACCTTATAATAAATAAATAAATAACAACCTATATAAATAAAATAAAAAGTATTTCAGCTCTGGGTTCCGATATGGTAACTTCCGATATTATAAAAGTTTGTTATAATAAATTAGTTAACCCCATTACTCTAACGATGACACTTTCAAAACTTTTTGAAAAATGTATCAAAAATCGCTTTCAAACATTTTTAGATAAGCATAACATTCTTGCTACTACTCAATTTGGTTTCAGAGGAAAGAAAAGTACTTCGGATGCCCTTTATATCTTACTAATCAAATTATTATGAAACTTGATAAGAAGGAGAAGGTTATTGCTATCTTTCTTGACTTGAAAAAAGCTTTTGATACTATGTCTTCTAGGAAATTAATAGAAAAATTAAAATTGTACAGCATTAAAGGTTTAGCTCTTAAACTACTTTCTAGTTACCTCACAAACAGACGACAAAAATTAAAATATCTTTCTAGACTTAGTCAAGCTGCAATTTCAAACACAGGTACGCCCCAGGGTACAGTGATTTCCCCTTTGAATTTCCTTTGTTATATAAATGATTTATATTTCATTAAGGATTTCCCTGGTGAAAGGATTGGTTTTGCAGATGATACATGCTTATTGTTTTATGGAGATACTTGGGAGGAAGCCTTAAAAAAAAGCGGAACATGGTTTTAAACTAGTTAATAAATCTGCACTCCAATCTACTTTATCTTAATACTAAAAAAAACAAATGTATAACTTTCTCCCTTAGTAAATCAAGTCAACCAAATTCCTTTAGTCATTTAAAAAGTCATGATTGTAAGTGTAGTTTAAATCAAAATTCCAAACAATGTAACTGTCCCTCAATTGAAAAAGTAGAATATATAAAATATCTCGGAGTAATTATTGATAATAGGCTGAGCTGGAAACATCATATAGATTCATTATGTAAGAAATCAAGAAAATATCTTTACTACTTTAGATGTATAAGACAATTTTTGCAACATAAATGTGATGAGACAAGTACACTATGCACTATTATAGAGTCTATACTCAGCTATGGTATCATTGCTTGGGGTTCTGCTTACCCGTCAAACTTAGCTCCTCTTGAAGTTAGTCTTAATTAGTCCTAATGTCTTTTGTTTTTTTATTACATACTCTTAAGAAGGTACTGATATGCTAACACATGAAGACGAGCGAAGGGAGCCCTAGGATATTATGTTATGTTTTAAAGTTTTTTTTTTAAATAGATATTTACAAACAAACACATATAGGCGAGCGAAGAGAGCCCTAGAAAATCAAGTAAAAGTTTTATTTTATAGTTTAAAATTGGCCTGTTACAAGCAAGCTCTTAAAGGCGAACGAAGTGAGTCCTAATGTCTTTTTTTTATTATATACTCTTAAGAAGGTACGAATAAGCAAACACATAAAGGCGAGCGAAGCGAGCCCTTGAATGGTATGTTATGTTTTAAAGTTTTTTTAAAAATTAGCGTATCGACAAAAAAACACATATAGGCGAGCGAAGCAAAAGTTTGATCTTATAATTTGAAATTGGCTAGTAACAAGCAAGTGCATAAAGGCGAGCGAAGCGAGCCCTAATGTTTTATTATTAGGCGAAGCGAGCCCTAGAATACTATTTTATGTTTATTTCTTTTTGTAATAAAATTAGGTACTGATATACATACCTAAAGGCGAGCGGATCGAGCCTTAGTATGCCCTATTTATAATGAACACCCCTCTCACTTTCCAATATTGGGAGCTTGTCCCAAACATTTCGTGTTTGATCCCCCTGCACTCGCGCCACCGCCGCGCCAAATTAGAGCCGGCGCGCTGAATCTGGCACAGCGTCTCGCCGCGAAAAGGGCGATGGCGCGGTGCTGGGGGTAAAACAAAATGTTTATATATATATATATATATATATATATATATAATATATTATATATATATATATACATACATATACATAAATATATATATATATATATATATATATATAATATATATATATATATATTCATACATATATATTAGGGCCGGCGCGCTGAATCTGGCACAGCGCCTCGCCGCGAAAAGGGCGATGGCGCGGGTGCTGGGGGGTAAACATAAAATGTATATATATATATATATATATATATATATATATATATATATATATATATATATATATCTGTGTGTGTGGGTTTTTGTTTTTATGTATGTAAGAGATTTTCGTTTGTATAGGCCACAATAACATTCAAACGCATTCTCGGATCGAAATGAAACTTGGCACACAAATCAATCTCATTAATGTCTCAAACCTTATCGTTTATGAAATATGTGTGACGTCATTAACCTATTATATTTTAACCTATTTTTTTATTTATTTATTGAAATAATCCTTCCAATTAATTCTATAGCTTGTTAAAAAGGCACACATGAATGACTCATTCCATCATCGAATTTGTTTGTAAGGAAAGAGGCTAAAAATCCGCTAAATATTTCGCTTGTACTAATTTCAACTGGATTGGATTATTCTTAGATTTTATCAATTCTTTGAAAAAAGAATACATGCCATTCGCTAAAACTAAACTAACAAATGCCATTCCATGCCATGCCATGCCATTCGCTTAACTAATTCTTATAATGAGATGCAACTTATCACACGTGTTAGTATTATATATGACTACATGCATGCCAAATTTCAAATCCATCGAAGCGTTTTTCGGGAAAAATTAATTTCTGTTTCGGAATCCACTACTAAAGTATAACACATGGCTAAAGTCAATTTACAGCCCGCCAAAATCTCAATGCTTAAAACCCACTTTTTTTAACATAAAAATCCCTTCTTTTAAGTAACAAAAAAATTCCCTACTCTGGCAACACTGTAAGTCAGGTTATGTTTTGAATTTTATTATTTGTTTTTATTTGATATAATATTTTTTAAAAATTATTTATTTACTTTTTAAGTAGGAATATTGTTGTATCTTATAAATTTATCTACTAAGTGTTGCTTTAAATTTGTTCGGGAAGTATGAATTAAGTGGAGTTAAAGTTGTTAATTACGTAATTTCAATGGATCATAATAGTTCTATGATAAAAGTTTGACGATTTAAATAAGTTGTCAACTATAATTACTTTTTTCCAAAACAAACTGCTTTTTTGTGTCAAGTTTGTATAATTGAATGCGTATTGTTTCATATTATAAATGTAATATGACACATTATGCATTCATGACTTAAAAAAGTCAAGACTGTCATCTATTGAAAGTCATGGCATTTTCCAAAAAATAAATGCTGTCTTTAAGTTAACAGACCCTGCGCTGTACTCAAATAGCAAGAAATGCTTGAAGAATACGTCAATGTCCATGCGTAAAATATAGGCAGTCAAATCTTATTACAACTCCGCAATAATTAGATGAATTGAACAGATTGGAATGAAACGAAACGAACTCAAATAAATCAATGTACACAATGAGGGAAATAAAAGCGACGCGAGGTTACAAATATTTACAACCAGTGTTGCCTTGTTATAATTTCATTTGCGAAAAAGGTATTTTTTTATACCGAGGTTGGCATGAGGTGGAGGGGGAAGGAGCGTGGTCCGTCTGAACCAATAGAATTCTTTCCCTCACAGATTTTTGGCGCGCTGTCAATTGATTTTAGCCGTGTGTCGTATTATAGTCCTAAAGATTGATTTTTTGACCAAATTTAACTCTAGTATAAAGACACTGGTAGTAGCTACAATGATTACATACACTTGTCTACATTCTGACAACTTGAAAAAACTTCGCTAGAGGTTTCAGAAACGCCTCAAACTGATGACACCGGTAAAATTTGAGTTTTGAATTATTTGTGCAATCTCAAGAAATTTCCTGATACAACAAACTTCGCAAAAAACATTTCCTATGTACTTTTCCTTTTTACATCCATTTTCCTATGTATACCTGCGGTGTAAATGAGCTAAAGTAAAAATCCACTTTGACCAAGTTTATTTTTATAACAGAAGTAGTAAAGACACATTGACGAACCTTAGCTTCATTCATCGGCCTGTTGTCTAATTTTTAACGACGGTGTAGGTTTTGGTTATTGGTGAATGGTATCGAATGTTGGAGGGAGTCGGCGCAGAGGCGACCACACCCCGTGGGGCATTTTCCCCAGACAGCCCCACTCTCATACAAAGCCCTTCCCTGCACTGTATGCAACGCCGTGTAATCCTCGTATTACTTAACCCCAGTGTACCCAACAATTACTTGCATCATTTTATCGTGCATTATGGATATCGCTCCGAGGTTAGTTGCTGACAGAACTCGATTAAATTTTAAATTTTCCCTTGCTTGCTTTTGCATGCGTCTCGTTTCACTTTACTTAAACAATTTTATATAGAAGAGGTAGAAAGCTCGCAGAGTACTCGTATATTTGTAGTATTCCCTGCAAATTTCAATAAAAATCATGTTTTCTAACTCCATAATCGAGCGAGGTTTATGTTAATTATTATATTTATTTCTACTTAAAAAATTATCACTTATTCTAATAGTCTAGCTGAGTTTGGCCCGTACATTAACACACTACTTGTGAGTTGGTCCGTCAAGGCCCTCGCAGTGCTAGATTTGCTGAGAGTCGGCCCTCGCAGTTCGAGACTAGCTGTAAGTTGGATCATCAAGGCCATCGCAGTGCTAAACTAGCCTTGAGTTGGTCCCGTCGAGGCCCTTGCAGCAATGATGGACTATCTGAGTCGCCCCGTACTTGGTTGTCTACGCTTTTGCAGTTTGTTACGAGCTGGCAGTCCAGCTGTTCCTCGTCGACTTGTTGATCGCATGTCATACCACGTGTATTCTTTTCCCATGTTTTGTGTCACAAATTTTATTATTTGACTTAGATGTGTATTTAATGCTTACTTATTACGCTTTTTACTTCGCCTCATTTATACCATATGTACATCGATTTGTAGTTTCACTTAACAACCGAAACCAAGATTTCAACTGAATGATATCTTTCAGTTGTTTTTAAGACCTCCTAAGTGATTTTACTAAGTCGTCTGTCTGTGTGTTGTGTGTTTGTATCTGATATCACCTTTATTATATCTTATGTAGAGTATATAATAGTACATGTACTGTACTATAGTATCAACAAATCATTTAAAATCCTATTATTACCATTTGGTTGAATATTTATACCATGACATCACGTGCATACATATAATATATATATATATATATTATATATATATATATATATATATAATATATATTGTTATGTTTATAAAGAAATGGTCCATTTCATTATGGACTACCAGTAAATTGTTTCTTAGTTCTTCCGTTTCAGGGTCTCTTATCACGAAAAATAGGTTGTAAAAAACATTAGGGGTTACATTTTTTTTGCCAGAAAAAAGTCTTTAGTTATGTGTTTTAACATTGAATTGTATAAAACACGTCCGAAGTCATTAGATCATTCTAAGTGACTAAATAAAAATTTTGGCGCGGTGGTCCGCATGTCGGGTGAATTTCCTTTAGATGCGAGCACTCAAACCCAGAGTACCTGGGTTCAAATCCTAGTAGGGACAATAATTTTTTATCGTTTTTTTTACCTAATATAAGTTTACAACTAGAAAATAATTCCGGCACGGTAGTCCGCTGTCGGGCGAATTTAATTTAGAATGTGTGTTTCCGTACTAAACAACCCATTTCTTGCTTATCCAAGAACCATGCCCATTGCGTAGTTCCGGTTTATGCTTTAGAACCTAAGCAATAACTAAATTGTCAAGCACTGCTCGTAACTCATTTGGTCTGTATTTTCCAAAGGAAATGCGCATAATTATCCAGTTGTTGTACAAAACTATGCCTCTAAAATTAGAAGTACGCACTATTATTTGTGCTAGTTTAAAGCTTAGTTAGTTATCTTTAAAGGTTTTAGCACATTTCCACATTTTAGACAATTGAGTAACTGGTTAGGTTCTAAAGCATGAACCGGAACCACGCAATGGGCATGGTTATTGCATAAGAAAGAAATGGGTTGTTAAGCACGGAAACACGCATTCTAAATGAAATTCGCCCGGCAGTGGACAACCTCGCCGGAATGATTTATTTAGTAGTTGTAAACTTATATAACGTAAAAAACTATAAGAATTATCATTTCAGCCAGGATTGTTGTTAAGCACGGAAATACGGATCCAAAGGAAATTCGCCCGACACGCGGACCACCGCGCTAGAATTATTTTCTAGTTGTAAACTTATATTAAGTAAAAAAACGATAAAAAATTATCGTCCCTTCCAGGATGTGAACCCAGGTACCCTGAGTTTGAGTGCTCGTATTGACTCCGGACCACTGGCATTCACTCAGGGCCCAAAAAACATTGAAAACGACACCCTACTCGAAATTTAATTTTCAACGATCGTAATTTTCGTTTTTTCTATAATTTTTGTGGTTTTGTCGACTTTTTGGTAACTTAGAGTAGCCGTATCGACTTCGGACCGGTTTCATTCGATTCAGCGCCCAAAATACATAGAAAGCGGTACCCTACTCGAAATTTATTTTTTATCGACTAAAATTTAGGTTTTTGGTGATTTACAATGGTATTTTCGACTTTTTGGTCACTTAAAGTGGTCGTAATGACTTCGGACCGATTTCATTTAGTTCAGCTTCTTAAAAAACATAAATATTAACCTTTTTCGCGGGAAAAAATATTAACTCTGAATTTTGCCGATTTTTAAAATTTTGCTGACTCAGCAAACCGGGTTGATGACGTCACAAAATCCTGGTTTTCAATAGGGTTCGTGTCCTCCCGAAGGTTGATTTTTGTACCAAGTTTGGTTAAAAAATATTAATCCGTTTGAAAGATGTCTAGAAATACATAACATATATATATATATATATAATATATATAATATATATATATATATATATATATATATATATATTATATATACTGGGTGTACAAAATAAAACTCCCTTCCCGAAAGGAGGTGGTACTACAGCTAATTTCCAACAAAAAACTTCATATTAACTATAGTCCGATTTTCAACCGTTCTCCACAAGGACAAATTTTATGATTTTAAAAAACGCGTTGACTTAACTTCATAAAATGACCAATTGTGGCTAAACTGTAACTGCTAGCTTCAAAATATTGGTTTCGTTGGAAAGCTGAGAAAATTTGCTATAAGACCACTCACTTGTATTTTCAAAAACAATTTAACATAACAGCCAAAAATTTGCATGAAATCAAAAATTAGTAAAATTTTATGATTTTCCAAAAAATTTGAAGTTTACTTTGATGAGAAACTAGCAAACTTGAGAACCTCTGGTTTCAGGGAAAACTACCTTGTTTACTCCTCTTTAAGTCAATACCCATATCATTATACGTTGATCCGGTGATTTTTTCAGAAAAAGCAAAAATAGGCTCAAAAAACACGTTAAAAATGACTCTTACAGAAGTGATTTCTGTATAATAGTCCAAGAGCCAGACGCAAAAAACGTGACCGTCCAGCCCCAAAGGTTTAACCCACTAGATCGACTTATTCTGGCTCCCTGATAATGAATCAGTGGTCTGCCGTTCAGATAAGGAATTTTAGCCCCGGGCCTCTTTAAAATCCGAAAAATGACCCCAAATTCTGTTTTTCGCCCAATAACGGTGTTCCTATTGATTTTATCTAAAAAACTTAAAGGGTTGTTTTTTAAAGTTTATTAAATTTGTGATAAATCCATTTTTTAACTATCAAAATCGTCCAGTAAAACCGGAGATACAAATTTGTAAGATCACCGAAAAAACATGTAAAAAGCATACATTTTTGTCCAAAAACGCACAAATACCTTGAAATGTCATGTTTTTCTGTATTAACATGTTTAAGAATTAGGCAGACTTAAAAATCATGCATATTCTGTTAAACTGCAGGTAATTAGAGTTGTTCTAGAGAAAGCTCAGCACAGCTCTAATATGTGATGACTTACTGACCGACATATAATGCTGATAAAAGTGTATTTTTCTAAAATTTAAGTTTTAACCTATCTTTCAGCATTATATGTCGGTCAGTAAGTCATCACATATTAGAGCTGTGCTGAGCTTTCTCTAGAACAACTCTAATTACCTGCAGTTTAACAGAATATGCATGATTTTTAAGTCTGCTGAATTCTTAAACATGTTAATATGAAAAAACATGACATTTTAAGGTTTTTGGACAAAAATGTATGCTTTTTACATGTTTTTTCGGTAATCTTTCAACATTTGTACCTCCGGTTTTACTGGACCGATTTTGATAGTTAAAAAATGGATTTATCACAAATTTAATAAACTTTAAAAAAAAACCCTTTAAGTTTTAGATAAAATCAATAGGAACACCGTTATTGGGCGAAAACAGAATTTGGGGTCATTTTTCGGATTTTAAAGAGGCCCCGGGGTAAAATTCCCTTATCTGAAACGGCAGACCACCTGATTCATTATCAGGGAGCCAGAATAAGTCGATCTAGTGGGTTAAACCTTTGGGGCTGGACGGTCACGTTTTTTGCGTCTGGCTCTTGGACTATTATACAGAAATCACTTCTGTAAGAGTCATTTTTAACGTGTTTTTGAGCCTATTTTTGCTTTTTCTGAAAAAATCACCGGATCAACGTATAATGATATGGGTATTGACTTAAAGAGGAGTAAACAATGGTAGTTTTCCTGAAACCAAAGAGGTTCTCAAGTTTGCTAGTTCTCATCAAAGTAACTTCAAAATTTTTGGAAAATCATAAAATTTTACTAATTTTTGATTTCATGCAAATTTTGGCTGTTATGTTAAATTGTTTTTGAAAATACAAGTGAGTGGTCTTATAGCAAATTTTCTCAGCTTTCCAACGAAACCAATATTTTGAAGCTAGCAGTTACAGTTTAGCCACAATTGGTCATTTTAATGAAGTTAAGTCAACGCGTTTTTTAAAAATCATAAAATTTGTTTCCTTGGGGAGAACGGTTGAAAATCGGACTATAGTTAATATGAAGTTTTTGTTGGAAATTAGCTGTAGTACCACCTTCCTTTCGGGAAGGGAGTTTTATTTTGTACACCCTGTATATATATATAATATGCCCGTTTTAGGGCCTTTCGGCCCATCAGGGTATTCACCCTGCGGGAACCACCTCAGGTGGGTTGCATCTACTACACTCTAAGAATTAATTAAAGTTGGCGAAATCATTTTAATACAAATACTATTCATAAAATCTTAGAGCATAGCCCGGGCTGCGAACCCCGACCTCCGTGCCGAAATCGAACGCTTTACGATCACGGCCACGGAGGCAGACATATATATATAAACAGATATATATATATATATATATATATATATATTTAAAAAGACTGACTAATTTGAAGACTGACTGACTAATTTGAAATAATAAGATTGACTTTTAACCAAATAAACACTCTGACTTTAATAATTAACAATACATTAAAAACTGACTAATATTTTTTCTCAGGACTTCCCAAATAAGACTCAATGAAAATATTGACTATTTGACGCATAACAATATGTGAATCACAGGTAGACATCTAAGGTGCCAGACTGTCAGCTGTCAACTCAGCTGTCACCTGTTCATTTACAAATTGTTATGCGTCTCACTTTCCAACATCCTCCGGGCCAACCTTAAGCACGGCCACTCGCCCAACTGGACGCCGGATGATGCCGGATGCCGTCTCTACTTCCACTACTCTTACGCGTCCGTCTTTTCCTGGTAGCAGCTTGACGACTCTTCCTCTGGTCCAAGTGTTACGGGCCATGTTTGGTTCTACGACGACAACTAGATCGTCGATTTTGACTGCTGCTTCCTCCTTTCTCCATTTCGCTCTGAAATTGATGCTTGGCAAATATTCTTTTGACCACCGTTGCCAAAACATATCCGCCAATCGTTGAGATATTCGCCAAGTTTTCTTTTCTGCGTCGTCTGTCCCGTTGGATTCGTTCCATGCTCTAGCACCGCTTGATGTGCCAATGAGGATGGAGAACGGAGTTAGGCATTCTTGGTCAGCCCTATCTAGCGATACATGTGTCAATGGCCTACTGTTGACGATACTCTCTACCTCTACCAGCAATGTTTGCAAAACCTCCTCCCTCGGAGCCCGTTCTTTCAGAATAGCAGATAAAGCCGTCTTAACCGATCGAATTAACCGCTCCCAGCTTCCACCCATATGTGGAGCTAAGGGCGGAATAAATTTCCAATTAATCCCTTTGTTACTCAAATTCATTATTTATAGACGATTGATTTAATTCTGCTAGAGCTTCTCTAATTTCCCTCTCAGCTCCTCTCAAATTGGTACCATTATCTGACCAAATAATAATAGAAGGACACCCCTCCTAGCGACAAACCGCCGTAAAGCCATTAACGCGCTATCTGTGCTAAGAGAATTTGCGAGCTCTATATGGATAGCTCTAGTCGTGAGGCACGTAAAAATTACCCCATATCGTTTTTCTTGTACCTCCTCATCTACCGTAACTTCTAAAGGACCGAAATAATCCATTCCGGTGTTTGTAAATGGGCGTTGATATTGGGCTAATCTTTCCTTTGGAAGATCTGCCATTATAGGAACATCAGTTGTCGAAGCTGTTCTAACCTTACACTCTAAACATTTACGCCAAGTATTTCGAACGGCTTGTCTCCCCGAAAGTACCCAATATTTTTGACGCACTTCGTTTAGCACCGTCTCGTGGCCTTGATGGCCCATTAGACAATGATAATGATGTAATAATAATCGCGTATATCTATGCTTAGGGTCTAAAATTATCGGTTGTTTAGCTGAGTCTGGAATATGAGCCAACTCTAATCTACCTCGAACTCTAAGCAAACCATCATTTCCTATAAAAGGTGACAAAGGTTCTAATCTATTATTTTTGTCTATTTGATTATTAATGACTTGTTCCATTTCATTTTTGAAACTTTCAAGCTGAACTAGTTTACAGTATAAAATTTCAGACTCCTGTAAATCGTCGGCTGTTAATGCTGGCGTAATATCTATTCGCCTGCATAGTTTTATAAATTTAAGAACATAAGCCGTTGCTCTTATAATTGTGAGCCATTTAGCCACTCGTGTGATGTCAGGTAAAACTTGGTTCAAATTCATAATAGTCTCGGTTCTAGTGACACCAACAAACTCGCTTTTGCCTTTTTTTTGTTCTACGTTGGTTATCTCATCATTATTTAATGAAATGGTATTGATTTGAGGCCATTTGTCCTCAGTTTCATAAAGGAATTCAGGGCCATTGAACCACCGTTTACTATTATCGTCATTTAATTTAATTTCTATATTTCGTGTGGCAATATCTGCCACATTTAAATTGGTTGGAACCCATCGCCACCAACTTGGATCTGTATTCTCCTGGATCTCCCCTACTCTCAAACCTACATAAGTTTTAAATCTTATGGCTTCAGAGTGAATCCAGGATAATACTATTTTTGAATCTGACCATAACACAAATTTTGAAATAGTAAATTCATGATTGTGTTTTATAAATGTGGTTAATCTACTTGCCATAAGCGCAGCTTGTAATTCTTTTCGAGGTATCGACAATGGTTTTAATGGTGCTATTCTAGATTTAGACGTAATTAGAGCAACGTTAATGGATCGTGTCGTTATAACTCGAAAATATGCAACAGCTGTGTACATTTTGTCACTTGCATCAAAAAATGTGAACCTCAATTTGAGTAGCTGAAACAATGGCTAATGAATAGCAACGAGGAATTTTAATTTTTGAATAGTCCGTCACGTCGTTTAACCACAATACCCAACTTTCAGCTAACTTTTCAGGAAGAAAGTCATCCCAACCTAAATTAAGTTTCCATGTTTCTTGTAAAAGTATTTTGCCTTTAGTCATAACAGGTGTTAAGAACCCCAGAGGATCGAAAATTAACATTATTGCTTTACAAATTTCTCTTTTAGTCGGTCTATTTTTATTTTTAAATAAACTGTCATTTAATTTTTCTCCTCGAAATTCAAACGAAAAAGTGTCAGAAACATGATCCCAATATAATCCTAAAACACGCTCATGAGTAATAGATAAATCTTTTAATTTAGGTGATTTTAACTCATCAGGAATATGTTCTAAGACTGTTTTATTAGAACATATCCATTGGCAAATTTGAAATCCCCCCGTTTTATGAATTTCTATAATATCCTTAATTTTGTTTATAGCATCAGTAATAGTGGGAGCACAATCAACATAATCGTCCATGTAATGTTTATCTCTGATCGCCGTAACACAATCGGGTTTCGTCTCTTTGTATTGTTCAGCGTTTTTATCCCGCACAAATTGTGCTGAAAATGGAGAACATATTGCTCCAAAAAGCATAACTTCATTTACGTAAACATCAGGAGGTATATTTCTCTCCATTCCCGCCACAAATATAATTGTGCGGTTTGATCCTCTTTGATAATTTTTATCTGAGGATACATTTCCTTGATATCAGCACAAAACCCTATTGCATAATGTCGGAATTTGACTAACATCGCTGGAATATTATTTAATTTATCAGGTCCCTTTAAAAGCTGATCGTTTAAACTTAAGCCAGCACTCTTAGCTGAGGCATCAAAAACAACCCTAAGTTTGTCTGGTTTATTAGGATTTATTACAGCTAAGTGAGGGAGATACCATTCTCTTTTCGATGTTTTTAATTGTTTATTTCATCACTAGTTAATTTTCTAGCATACCCACTCTGAATATTCTGATCAAGTCGAGCACAATACTTTGCAGCAAATTTGGAATCTTTGTCTAATTTTCGTTCTAAGCAATGCAAGCGTTTCAGAGCAGTGTTTTTACTATCCGGTATTTGTTTGTCTATATCTTTCCATAGAAGACCTGTTTCCCACTTGCCATCAACAAAGCGTGTTGTCTCATTAGCTATGCTAACAGCACGAGTGTCTTCTATATTTAACTGATTAGTTTTTTGGAGCTATTCCTATATTGTCTATTGTAAATGCGTCTTTAATTAAATTATATAAATTGTCATCGTCATTTGTCTTATAAACATGAAAAAGTTTCGGCTGCTCTAAGTTTTTACAATCAAGGTTACCGTGTAGTACACACCCTAATAGGGTTCTGCTTAGCACTGGATCTGTGTCATTTGATCCGTGAATTATTTCCCGAGATATGATGAGGGGCCAATTATCTTGTCCAATTAACATTTTGGTTTATCAGAATTAAAAGCTATACTTAAATAATTATTTAAATATGGATATTATTTTTAATTGTTTCAATATCGATCTTTTGAGACGGTATGCCTAAATTTTTAATTGTTCGGACATTTTTTAATTTAAACTGTTTACTT
>JACMZG010001893.1:8214089-8250456 GCA_018340805.1 Microvelia longipes
GAGATTCCTTTCAACACCAAATGGACATAAAGTAAATTTCGATAAACGAACATTTGCAATTCATCGAAGGGAATATTTAACATGAACAAACTACTTAGTATTAAACAATTATCAATAAATACAACTACTTAAATTACTTTTAACTATCACGAAATGTAGAATGAATAAGAAACAGAAAATAATAAACCAACTCTTTTATAAAAATTTGGTGATCGGGTATCGCTCACTGTAGCATCTCTAGCGGGTTAAAATGCTAAAGGCAAATTAGTTTCAAAGGTGACTGACGAGTTGTTGCTGTTAATCTAATCAAAATCCTCAAACCTTAGATGGATGAGACTGGAAGGTAAAGAAAAAATTCTGGCGCGGTGGTCCGCATGTCGGGCGAATTTCCTTTGGATGCGTGTTTTCGTGATTAAAAACAATAATGGTTGGAATGATAATGCGCTAAAACTTTTAAAGATAACTGACTAAGCTTAAAGATAAGTAATTAAGCTTTAAACTAGTGCAAATAGTAGTGCGTACTTCTAATTTTAGAGGCATAGTTTTATACAACCAACTGGATAATTATGCGCATTTCCTTAGGAAAATACAGACAAAATGAGTTACGAGCAGTGCTTGACAATTGAGTAACTGGTTAGGTTCTAAAGCATGAACCGGAACCACGCAATGGGCATGGTTCTTGCATAAGCAAGAAATGGGTTGTTTAGCACGGAAACATGCATTCTAAATGAAATTCGCCCGACAGCGGACTACCGTGCAGGAATTATTTATTTAGTAGTTGTAAACTTATATAATGTAAAAAACTATAAAAATTACCATTCCAACCAGGATTGTTGTTAAGCACAGAAACACGCATCCAAAGGAAATTCGCCCGACATGCGGACCGCTGCACCAGAATTATTTTCTACCATATGTTGCCTAAAAAAATATGACTTACTCATTACAAATGAATTACAATTTCGCTTATTGATTTTGCCTAAAACAAACATAGTCTTTAAGGAAATATTTCAAGTTTTCCAACAGCGACAAACATGTGACTACAATAAATTGATGAGAAGACATATTATTAGATATTTTGGGACAAAGAAGTCTAACCACAGTAACACTTCATTTTACTCATAACCACGAACTTTAAAAATCATGTTATTGTTTGTAGGGTCATCATGTCTTCGAATTAACTAGAGAGTACCGACCTAGAACATTAAAAATAGCATTGTATACACCATATGTATAAATGACTGTACACTTATTCTTAGTTTGTTTAAAACAATATAGAAACATTTATTACATTTTTTCAGGAGATATTCAATGTTAGTTATGCCGGGTGGAACTCATAATGCTAAAGACAAGGTGAGTAAAGTGCCATCAATAATATTTATTTTATTTATAGTTTAAGCAACTGTACTCAATCTTTGCTTTAGGGTAGATTATGTTTAAAATAATTGCAAAATGATTTCAGGCAATAATTGATATTGCTAACCAAAGCACAGCTTACTGCCAAAAAATTTCAGAAAATATCTAATTTAATATCAAAGTGTTTGTCCTTTTAGCGATTTTCCTTTGGGAATAAAATTCACCAATGGGATAGGCGTCATGGCGGGAGTCGAACCTCGGACCACGACACTAATCCGATTCAGAGGTCCCTAAAATATATATATATATATATATATAATATATATATATATATATTATATATATATATATATATATATATAATATATATATACATATATATATATATATATTATATATATATATATATATATATATATATAATATATATATATTCATACATATACATACATATTTGTAAACTTAAATAATGTTAAAAACTATAAAAATTGTCATTCTAACCAGGATTGTTGTTAAGCACAGAAACACGCCTCCAAAGGAAATTTGCCCGACACGCAGACCAGCGCGCCAGAATTATTTTCTAGTTGTAAATTTATATTTGGTAAAAAAACTATAAAAAATTATTGTCCCTACTAAGATTTGAACCCAGGTACTCTGGGTTTGAGTGCTCGCATCCAATGGAAATTCACCCGACATGCGGATTACCGCGCCAGAATTTTTGTTTTCTCATGAATTAAAAAAGAAATAAAGTTTCTTTCCAAATAGTTATTTTAAGGTGGTGTCTTGCTACAGGTCTGTGGAGGTGTGATAGTAATGACATGTTCGACACATAATGCCTTGTATTGCTACAGGTCTGTGGTGGTATGATAATAATGACATGTTCGACACATAATGCCTTGTTTTGCTATAGGTCTGTGGAGGTGTGATAGTAATGATATGTTCGACACATAATGCCTTGTATTGCTACAGGTCTGTGGTGGTGTGATAGTAATGACATGATCGACACATAATGCCTTGTATTGCTACAGGTCTGTGGTGGTGTGATAGTAATGACATGCTCACTGTAATGTTTTACATATTTTTGTTTAGGAACTCATGGCTCGGCCAAAAATCGTAGTGGCATTATATCCTTTTAAAGCTATAGAAGGAGGGGATCTTTCTTTAGAAAAGGTATAGTTTATCTTTAATATACCATTTTATTTTAACAAATCTCTTTAAGGAAATGAGTTAGGATTGGAATGCTGGAGGGGTAGATGGATGAGACGACTCTAAACTTTTGTGTAAAAAAGTTCCTAGATGTTTCTAAGAACTTTTGTAGAAAACATAGCATCTAGAAGATTTCTGAATTCATCTAATACTATGCCCCTTATGTTCTGTTTTAAAATATTTAAAAAGATTCGAAGTAAAAGATACTTGAGGTGTAATCTGTTAGAATGTGATAAAATTAAATAATTTAAGCAGTTTAATGTCCTAGAGTAGGGAAATTTCAAGACCAAATTAACTGGAACAGATCTAGGTGTTTAGATCTGGGTGTTCGTGAAAATTTAAAATAAAAGTACAAAGATCATTTAAACTTTTATCTCTGTGAACACTTCATCAAATCAAAATTTGATGAAAAATCAAATTATTCAACTTACTTGATTTATTTTTAAAAATCCAGTGCTATATTCATTAAGACTAATATTTGGATATTTTCCATATGGGGCATATGGAAAATAAACGGCTTTCTAAACGGGTTACGTTTAGATGGAAAAAAAAAAAGACTAATATTTAAACTATGAATACACAAAATTTTACTGATTTATAATAATTAAAACTAAACAAAATCAGATAAAAACTAGAGAGATGTGAACTGTGTAAAAGCCAATGGCCAACCCCCATATAACTCAAAATTTCAAGATATGATATGTTTTTATAAGGACAAACTCAGCAACTTATGAAAACGCTATTTTTACTCAACATTTCCCCCATCAACTTTAAGCAAAATGAGGTTATAAAGATGAAAATTTAGGAAAAACTAGATTTTTTTTGTTATAACTCAGTGGAAAAATTTTCGATTTTGATGCGGTTTTCACAATTATTCTTCTTTTTTAGAATTTATGAAAATAAGGAAAACATTCCTATACCTAACTCTAAAAAGTAAAAAATTAACCTTAACAAGTGGGTGAAACCCGCAACACAACTCCAAATTTGGATTTATCCTGAAAAGGGTTTTTTTTACCAAAAACCATCCTTGAAGACTCCATTCTGATATATTTGTTACTTTCGTAGAAAAATTTAGAGGGACATTCAAGTGAAACACCTTGTATAATAATAATAATGCCCGTTTAGAGCCTTGCGGCTTATCAGGGATAACCCCTGCGGGAACAACCTCGGGTGGTAGTAGCAACCGTTACGCTCAAAGTGAATTCTAAAGTTGGTGATAATTTATCTAAACAATAATCTTCTATAAACTGAGAGCGTTACCTAGGATGCTAACCCCAGACCTCCGTGAGTGTCAAAGGTCAGTGTAAAGACTAACGCCTTAACGACCTCGGCCACGGAGGCAGCTATCCTGCATAACAGAAAAAATTAACATAAGCAATAAAAAAAACTAATTAGTTTAACGCACAAAATAAATACCAGTTAATTAGTTTATTTCCATATTGACTCTCCCATTGGTTTGATTAAAAAACAGTTATTCTTGTATATCTGTCTTAATTTTTGTGTTTCTTAACTTGTAGGGCGCTGAGTATGAAGTGTTAGAAGATTCACAAGAACACTGGTGGAAAGTAAAGGATAAAAATGGTTCTATTGGATATATACCCAGTAACTATGTCAAGGAAAAAGAACTGCTTGGACTGCAAAAATATGAGTATGTATTAATAATTACATAGAACCTGTCACTAAATATCATAAGCTTTAGTTAGAACCAATAGAACAACTATTCTCACTCAGCTCCTTCCAAGAGTGGGAGTCACAAACCAATAGAGCAACTACCCTAACTGAGCTCCTTCCAAAGGTGGTAGTCACAAACCAATAGAGCAACTACCCTAACTGAGCTCCTTCCAAAGGTGGGAGTCACAAACCAATAGAGCAACGACCCTAACTGAGCTCCTTCCAAAAGTGGGAGTCACAAACCAATAGAGCAACTACCCTCACTCTGCTCCTTCTGAAGGTGAGAGTAACAAACCAATAAAATAACTCCCTTCACTCTGCTCCTTCAATGGGTGGGAGTCCCAAACCCTTAGAACAACTTCTCTCACTCTGCTCCTTTCTAGGGTGAGAGTCACGAACCAATAGAACAACTACCCTGCTCTGCTCCTTCTGAAGGCGAGAGTAACTAACCAATAAAATAACTCCCTTCACTCTGCTCCTTCAATGGGAGGGAGTCCCAAACCCTTGGAACAACTTTTCTCACTCTGCTCCTTTCTAGGGTGAGAGTCACAAACCAATAGAACAACTACCCTCACTCTGCTTCTTCTGAAGGCGAGAGTAACTAACCAATAAAATAACTCCCTTTACTCTGCTTCTTCAATGGGTGGGAGTCCCAAAACGGATAGAACAATGTCTCTCACTCTGCTCCTTCTATGGGTGGTAATTGCAAACGATTAGAACAACTCCCCTAACTCAGCTCCTTACAAGAGCTCTTGTTCTGTGAAGTGGCCCGATGGGCACGACACCACATGGTTTCAGTTATTAAAATAACTGATTAGGAGTGGTTGATTCAACACCTAAAGTAAACATTTAAGGTAAAACTAAGCTTTGGAGTTTTGGTGTACAGGCCCTCTATACAAGGTGATTGGCAATGTAGGTAAAAAAAATAGGTAGGAGGTATGTCAGATCTGTTTCTTACCACATGAGATCCTCCTTTACCTTTGCACCATGAGTTGTTGCTCCCTATGCCCTCTCCCTTGCATGGCATTGGGTGTACCCCTGTAAACAAGTATTAAAAACTATTATTACCGTAGTGATAGTTTATTATAGTTTATTAGTGTGTGCTACTCTTTGTCTGTTTTTGCAGGTGGTATGTGGGAGACATGTCTAGACAAAGGGCCGAGTCACTTCTCAAACAAGAAGAAAAAGAAGGATGCTTCGTAGTTCGTAATTCTTCTACCAAAGGCCTCTATACTTTATCTCTTTACACAAAAGTGTATGTATTATATCTTCTTGTTGTTTTACATTAACCATTTTAATCATTTACTAAATGAATCAATAAATTCCTTGTTTACATTAAGTTTTGAACTTTAAAGGTCACATGCCATGTTTTATTATTAAAAAATCGAGTACGTGGTACCTCAGAACTTTTCGAGATCATATCGGATTCACTACGCTCATCCTCCCTACTTTAGGCTCGCTTTGCTCACCCTCAGAATATAAAATTTGTCCAATGTATACTACAACAGCTCTTCGGACTCGATTAGCTCTACTCAGATAATAAATACATTACTTACGGTCACCCATCCAAGCACTGACCACACTTAAAGCTGCTTTACTTTTATAATCTAACAAAAATCATAGATATACTTTTCATGTTGAAACAAAACTTAGTGCTCTTATTAATTAAAGGTATACATTTGTACTGAATTGCCACTCAATTAGATTATTTTCCGATTTTTAACTTTTTTCATTTGAAATGCCAACAGATAATTCAATTGATTCAGATTTTTTTGCAAACCCAATACTTTTCCTATGCACTTACAGTATAAATGAGGAAAAGTAAAGTAAATCAAATCAAACTTCTCCTGGCAAAAATAAAAATCAGTGCGATGAATGACATTTTATTTCCGTCTCAATAAAGCATAAACAAACTTCTAACATGTTATGCTGTTGTTACAAGAAAGACATTGTTATTTAAATAATTGTATTTGTTTGCTTTTATTTATTTATTTCATATAAGTGCAAACAAATTTTTAAAAAAATCCAAAGAAGCACAGTCAACTTAATAGTATAAATTATGATGAAGTTAGTTAGACGTGAGTTCTAAATTATTGCATAGAGACCATAAATGGGTGGATGTCAAAAAAAGTACCAATTAAAAATGCTGATTGCTTGGAACATAGTGTTCCTCTATCCGTTCAAAGTTCTATGGAAAGGTTAGCCAAAAATGTTTTGGCTCCTCAACTCTCTGCTCAGAACTCTAAAATTGGATTCTCCTTGTATTATTTTAAGTAAAAAAAATTGCTAGTGCTTGATTTCTTCTTTCTTGAAGCGATCTCATACTTAAAGTTTATAGCCTCTTTTCATAGTTTATCTGATCCATTGTTTGAAAACTTTTTATATTATTGGTTAAGCGTCTCTGTAGTCTTTCTAGGTAGTTAAAAATTGTTGTAGGATTCCACACTACATATTCATATGGTAGGTCTGACCAAAGCATTGATAAGGACCATTTTACTACGGGCACAAAAATCTTTGGACACCCATAGCAATAGTCCAAGATTTGTCAAGGGTTTAGAGTAAATGTCAGCAATGTGTTGTACGAATGACAAATTGCTGTCAAATAGAACTCTGAGTTATCTCATATTGTCGACCTGTTCGATATTTTGTCCTTCTATGAAGTAAGTGCAAACTTCTCGAGTTTTCTTTTTAGAGAAGCAAATGACTTGACATTTCTTGGTGTTTATTTGGAGTTGATTTTCATGACACCACTTAGTAGAAGTGTCAAGATCCTGTTGCAGTACAGCTACGTCTTATGACTTCTTATAACACGTGCTATGCGTGTTAGGAGAGGAAGCCATGTTGGTTATTATATTATGAGTGATTTGATCTTTTCTGATTAATAGTTAGTTATGATTGACTCGAAAAGCTTTGGAATAAATGACAAAATACTGAATTGCCTGTAGTTCAGTCTATTGCCCTTCTTTCCAGATTTCTTAACTGAATTAAAACAAAAGAAGATTTCTAGATTTAAGGGAAGGATTCTGTGTCCTGAGATCTTTGAAAAAGTATAAAAAGGGGTAGACATAAGGATACAGCTCTGGAAGTGACTAGTAGTGGTGGTAATTCAACAGGGCCCTGACCTCTCTTCACATCCACAGACAAGAGTTTTGTATATATTATCTCTAGCGATAAGAGATAACACAGAGGTTATATTAGGATGAGGGTTAGAGAAAGCTGGATGTAATGACAGAGCCTACTTGCAGCATAGACAGATTTTAAAAAGTCAGTAAAAGACTGTTGGATATCAGACTGACAGCGAAAGATTGTTGGAGATATCCTCCTTATCAGTGATCATATTGTAATCAAAATTTAAAGGAAAAATAGATGAACCTGGTACACACTTATCTTTGATAAATTTCCAGAAGCTTTTAGGGTTTGTTCTAAACTCATTTTGAACTCAAACATGAGTTCAACGGTCGTAATCCCGCCGAATTAATAACTTTGATTGACTTCTTAGTGTGGAGTATGTTAAGTAGTCAGAGCTTAAATTTCTTCCATCTATTATGAGGGTATTTATTCTTGCCTCTTCTCAGCTTCCTGTGTACACAAAGTGAAATCACTCCATTCAACAAAATGTAAAATACTTCAACTGCAGACTCCAAGGAGTTTTTAAACAGAAAATTTCAGTTTAAGCTCAAAAACTGATATAGAAGATCATAATTCCCTTTTTTTGAAGTTTTAATCAGCACTGTGGAAAATCTTCTGCGGTTTGGTTCTCCCCATAAAGTACATCTAAAGGAGGATGGTGAACATCAATGAAGACTAAAAGAGTTTCATTTAGGTTTGTTATAACGGGATCCACAGAGGACAACATAATCTATATTAATGTATTAATCTATATTACAGTGTAGTTACCTATCGCTGAAACACTTTTGAATTCAGTCTAGGTCTAAGACAACAAATGTTAGGTATGAGGTTGAATAATATGTTTACTGACATATCCCTCTCCAGCTTGTAATCAGACGTGAACTCCCATGATTCAAGGTTCAGTTTTAGATACTATCTTGTTTTTAACTTATATAAATGACCTTCATATGACCAACATTTATTGTCAAAAACCTGAACATGCCGAACTAACAATTTTAGATCTGATGAGCCAATTTTAACCACCAGCAGTTTATAACCTAGATTAATCTTGATCCGCATTATTTATGTTTTTATTTCCAGGCCTCACCCCCACGTAAAGCATTATCATATTAAACAAAACTCTAGAGGGGATTTCTTTCTATCGGAAAAGCATTGTTGCACAAGCATTCCAGAATTAATTAATTACCATAGACATAATAGCGGTGGTTTAGCTTCAAGACTCAAAACATCACCCTGTGATAGACCTGTTCCTCCTACTGCTGGGCTCAGCCATGGTATGTCATTTTAATAGAATGTACAAAAAACAAAGAGTGCCACAATAACTGGACGAAATTTTGCTTTTTTTTACTGAGTTCGTTTATAATAAAATAACCTGTTGACCATCTTATTTAAATTGATTTTCACAACAGTTATAGATTCTTCGAGTATACCTATACCTACATATGTGATAACTTTAACCTTTTTATATAATAAATAAAACACTGTAATTTAAAAACAATTTTTGGTTTTAATAATACTTGGTCTAATATCACAATAAAATTAAATAAATCAGACACATTTCAGGAAGTATCCTATCATTAGTGTACATGTAAACTAAACTCAAATTTCTTATTGCTATATGCAGGTGGTAAAGTTAGAAGGGTGGGAGACTTTTTAGATCTAGGCAACAAAAGATAAGGTTTCTTTACCAGTTTTTAATCTTTAGTATACCTGTTCTAGAGATTAAAAAGTTCCTAAACTTTTAATCTTTAGTATCACCTGTTCTAGAGATTAAAAAGTTCCTAAACTTTTTAATCTTTAGTATCACTGTTCTAGAGATTAAAGTTTCTAAACTTTTTAATCTTTAGTATTACCGTTCTAGAGATTAAAAGTTCCTAAACTTTTAATCTTTAGTATCACCTGTTTAGAGATTGAAAGTTCCTAAACTTTTAATCTTTATATCACCTGTTCTAGAGATTAAAAAGTTCCTAAACTTTTTAATCTTTAGTATCACCTGTTCTAGAGATTAAAAAGTTCCTAAACTTTTAATCTTTAGTATCCTGTTCTAGAGATAAATTAAAATAATGATGGAAGAAATTTTTGGGTTTTTCCTTTGAGTAAGAAACAATAACCTCTTATGATTTTTATACTTGATTTTACATACATTCATTCAAACAGAGATGATTTTTATACTTGATTTTACATACATCCATTCAAACAGAGGAATTGTTTGTTAAGTTCATGTTTATTGCTAATCTATTTTTGGTACTGTTATTAAAAAAATGCATAAATGCTTATTTAAAAGCCTCCTGAGTATTCACTCTGCAGGAACCACCATTTTAAAGTTTCAATTTAAATCACTGTTTAATTATTATTGTATTAGTTTCTACTTAAGAAATACTTGCCAGGGCATTGCTGGTAGGCTGAACGTCAGTCACCTTACCACCAGCACTGGCTTCCCTTATTTTTAACTAATTTAATTCCCATATGTTGTAAGAAAACACAACTTTTGCTCTGTATTTAAAGAAATAAAACTAATGGTAAGGTACAAATTTACCAACTAATGGTGATACAATTTAAATTTAGATATTATCTGAAAGTATGAGTATTTAGGTGGAGTAATTGGTCTATACCAATTATCGTTTTTTAAAAATCATTTTTATTCTCTAGACTGATTCACCTTAGATATTAATACTTTTAAATACTGTGGTCTCTAATCTTTTAAGATATTATGTGATATGCATATTTTTTAAAAAAAGATTATTAAATTATTTTAAGAGAGCCCCAGAAGCTTGCAACTAGAGAAATACATTTTTGTAATTTGTAATATTTGTAACATTATTTTTGTTGACGATGTTTAGATAAATGGGAAATAGATCCAGCTGAATTAATGCTTCTTGAAGAGCTTGGTTCGGGTCAGTTTGGTGTTGTTCGTAGAGGGAAATGGAGAGGTTGTATCGATACTGCTGTTAAGATGATGAAAGAAGGAACCATGTCTGAAGATGATTTTATTGAGGAAGCAAAAGTCATGACGTAAGACAATTAGTATTCCCGAATAAATAATATAATAACTTTTGTTGAATAGAAAGCTAGGAAGAAGAAAGCTGACTGCTATGTTCTCAAGTATCACAGTCTCAACTTATTTAAGATCCAAACTCACTTGTTAATCAATTAAAATGTTGGTAGGGTAATTAATTAACTCATAAAAGTTCTTATAGTTGGGCTGCATATCAACACCAAATGGGTTGTTGCATTTTGAGATGCAACAACTTTTACTCGAACACAACTACAGTTAAAATTATCCATAGTAATTCGATTAGTGGCTCCATATTAATACTTTTAGTGACTCCATACTGATACTATTAGTGAACCTATACTAAAACTATTAGTAGCTCTAAACCATTACAATTAGAGACTTTACATTAACACCAAACAAGAGGCCATTGGCCTTCAGTTATCTGGGAAGCGGGGGCTGCTTTGCAACCACATGGTTGTTTCCTATATCAGTTTGTCAAATTGCCAGTGGCATACTGCCATGATCCCTAATGAATTAGTCATTAAACGGGATTTGTTTACATTTTGTTATATTTTTCAATCAATAAATCTGAAACTAATGCTGATGATTACATTTAAAAAAAAAATAAGTAAACAGTGTAGCCTAATTGCAAGAAAATCTATCACCTCTCTCTAATTACTATTTTTATTGTCTCTGCCCTGGGAAAAGAAACCAAAAATTTACTCAAATTTAAGAGAAGATATTCCACTCTCTTTTCATTGTGGTAAGATTTACGAGAGAGTACTGCCACATTTCCTCCATACTGCATTATTTACTTCACTGAAGGCTTCCTCTAGACTAGATGTGGTAGAGCTATCAATTGTAAAAGCTGATAATCTTGGGGGTTACCATCACTATAAAGAAAAATGAAGGTTTACGGTTTACTAGGCCACAAGGTTGTCTTTGGCAAGGAGCAGATATATATATTAATATATATATATATATATATATATATATAATATATATATATATATATATATATATATATATATATATATATATTATATATGTGTGTGTGTGTGTGTGTGTATGTGTTTGTGTGTATTTAGACACTCTTGTTATTATATGTTGACACACAAACATTTTATTTTCATATTTTTTAATCAAACTTAGTTCAAAAATCAATTTTGGGGAGGACACGAATCCTGTAAAAATATTAGGTATTTGTGACGTAATTAACCCGGTTTGCTCAGACAGCAAAATTTTTAAAAAATTGGTAAAATTCAGGGTTAATGTTTTTTGCTGTGAAAATGGTCCTCATATATGTTTTTGGGGCGTCAAATAGAATGATACCAGTTTGAAGTTGATAAAAACTTCAAACTACACATTGTCTTTGTGAAGTAGTACTACACTTTGTCAAAAAAACTATGGAAAATTACCGGAAACCAAAATTATTATCTTTGGCTATTCAATTTCTTGCTTAGGGTTCTGGTTTATACTTTATTATCTAAGCAGTTACTCAATTATCAAGCAGTACTTGATAATTGAGAACTGACATGCAGATCACCACGCCAGAATTATTTTATGCCTTCAAGGTAGCATTTTCAGCCTATTTAATTTATAATGTTTTCACCATGAATGTTGATGTAAAACAAATTATTCTAGGAAACTGCAACATGGGAACCTGGTTCAGCTGTACGGAGTGTGCAGCAAACATCGCCCCATATACATAGTGACCGAGTACATGAAACATGGGTCTCTACTGAATTACTTACGCAGGCATGAAAACACCATCGGTGGGAATCAGGGTCTTCTTCTGGACATGTGCATCCAAGTATGTACATTCAATGTTATTCTCATCCTAAATGACTCTCACTTAGCCTTAAGAGACATAAAAATTTAAGACATACTTATGAAATTAGTATGTTTATGTTAAAGATCTTCCTTACCATCAGAGTGGTCCAACATTTCACAGTTCTTTACCATAGTTTGACCCTTCCTGTTACTAAAAGATGTCCTCTAGATGTATGCTATCTTTTATCTGACTATTATAAAGATATTAAAACAAAGGACCAACGAACTCACTCCATCAGACTGACTATAAGGCACGGTCAAATATCTAGAACGTTGGATCACCAACACTTTTCTTATAATTTTTTTTTCAAAATTTTTAGTAATTAGCCGGATTTGTGATAAATGAAGCCTATTTCCGTAATCTGCACGCTCTTTTGGTTAATCTCAAAGAGTATTTACATTCACTCAACGATTATTTTTAATCTAACTTGGTACATACATAACTACTGTTAGACGTCAATGTTGACATGTCAAAATTTAACACAAATATTGACGTCTAACAGTAAGTTATGTATGTACCAGTAGATTAAAATAAATCGTGTTGAGTGAATGTAAATACTCTTTGAGATAACCAAAGAGAGTGCAGATTACGGAAATAGGCTTCATTTATCACAAATCCGGCTAATTACTAAAAATTTGAAAAAAAAATTATAAGAAAAGTTTGTTGGTGATCCAACGTTCTAGATATTCGACCGCGCCTTATAGAAGGAAATCTTCCTTGACTGAAATTAGACGCCCTTGTATTGACCTGTACTCAAACAGAAAAAATTCGGGTACCGGTCAGCTCAGAACTTTTTCTCATTACACTGGATTCACTACGCTCATCCTCCCTGCTTTGCTCGTCCTCACAAATCCAGTTCGCCAAATTTATACTAGCCACGCACAAGCCTTAAGCTTATCTGGCTAGCAAGATTTTAATTATAAACAATTAATTTATATTATTAATTTTACTAACACATATTTTGGAACCATTTTGTATGATTATATTGTAAATTATTTTTTAAATTAAATTTATTATTATTAATAATTTGAGATAAAATAAAGAGACGTAAGGCACTTCAACTAAACAGGCTTTAGAGTTTTTAGACAGATGGGCTAAATAGACTTAACGCATTAGTTTTTTCCCTTTTATCCTGTGACGTTTGTAAATAAAATAAAACTGGAATGTTAGATCTTAGACATTGAAAATATTTATACTTTATTAACTTATGTTATAGGTTTGTAAAGGAATGTCATATCTAGAAAGACACAATTATATTCACAGAGATTTAGCTGCTAGGAACTGCCTTGTTGGCTCTGAGAACGTGGTCAAGGTTGCTGACTTTGGATTGGCTCGGTAACTATACATTTCTGTGCTTTGGATTGGCTCGGTAACATTCTACTATAAGCCCATGTATTTCTTATAGTAGATCTTGTGCACATTTTTTTGGCTCTGCATTGTCTTAGGAGCCGCCTCCGTGGCCGAGGTCGTTAAGGTGTTAGTCTTAACACTGACCTTTGAAACCCACGGAGGTCTAGGGTTCGCATCCTAGGTTACGCACTCACTTTATAAAAGATTATTGTTTAGAATAATCTTTAGAATACACGTTGAGCGTAACAGTTGCTACTACCACCCGAGGTTGTTCCCGCAGGGGTTATCCCTGATGAGCCGCAAGGCTCTAAACGGGCATCATTATTATTATTATTATTGTGTTAAGAAAAATTGATTAAATACAAATAAAATCAGACTAAAGTACCTCTGATAAACATGTAAGATATAAATAAAAAATGATCACATTTGTCATTTGAAGTATATACATTCATTTTAGTATAAAACTCAAACATCTTTTAAAAAACACTAATACTACAGTCTATCGTTTAGTTTAAAAATCTTGACAGGTCAGTTTAGACACCACTGATTCTTAAGAAAAAAAAAATCCCTGCAAGAAGGGAGCGGGAAAAAACTATGTAAACAAATCAGGTTATTTTTCCCGTATTTTCTTGGCGATGTTTTTTTGACATTTCTTTTGTGTAGTTTTATTTGAAAATATCATTTTTAAGATTAATTTGAAAGTAGTTTTCAAAACGATGTAATCAAAAGAAGAACCACAAACAAAGTGAACGATTGCTGGGAAGAAGGTTTTTTCCCTACAGCGGTTATTGCGGTAGGGATTTTTTTTCTCTTTTCAAGTGAGAGGTTTATTTATTTATTTATTAAATTACATGAGGTTACTTTCCAAGGAAAGTATCTCAATTGTCAAAAATACAGCATAAATATACAACAACAAATTAAAAAACGAGTACAATAGTAAATAGAAAAACAAAAACATTATTTTTTATTTTACTCATGTAAAATAAACAATCACAATTGTTTATTTGAAGCCGTTGGCAGCGGCTTCTCTGATTGGTCAATCCTCAAAATACTTATGACCTTGGGGATTTTTAAACTAAACGATAGCCTGTAGATGTTTTATTGTAAGTAGTCATTAATAGTTTTTTCTTAAATTAAACATTTTATAATCATGAAAGGTTTAATTGCTCTTTTCTTTACATGTTGTGAGTGTTTTACTGCCAATATCTAACTTATATTACACTATAAGCTGTTTGTATTATATTTATTTGTGACCAAATTTGTGTTCTGTATAATCTTAAAGGGTTAACATAAATAAATTAAATAATTATAAAAAAACTCAAATGTTTCTCCAAATCTATTTTTTTAAAAAACTTGAGATTATACTCCAATAAATATACACTAGAGGCACTTTGACACAATGACATGTCTTTCTTTCACTATGGGAGACATTGTCAGGGGTGTAGGTCATCATTTTTGCTTGCAATATACACCTCAAATTTTATGATATCAAATATCTTATATTGATGATATTATTGCAAGATTTTTGTACAAGTCTTAGTTTTTCTGATCTTTACTTGACAAGTATCATCAGAGGATTCGTTTATTGCAATTATATATATTATCTGTTGAGTGGAAGTATCACTTGATCAAACAGATAAGTTAGAGTATAGTTGTTGTTAAAGCTGAGTATTTATTTTTAGGTATGTTCTTGATGACCAGTACACAAGCTCAGGTGGAACCAAATTTCCTATAAAATGGGCTCCTCCTGAAGTATTAAACTACACAAGATTTTCTTCTAAATCTGATGTCTGGGCGTATGGTATGTTTAAATGTATCTTACTCTGTAGTTACACTTTCACATATAGTAATTTAGTATGCAATTTTTTAGAATTGCTACCTATTCTTAAAAAATGCCAGGCAAATTTACTTTGGAATTCGTGTTTCCTTGCTTAACTATCAATTTTTTAAGGTTTCGTTTTATGCTTTACAACTTGAAAAATTACTCAATTATCAAGCACTACTCTTAACTCATTTTTTTCAGTATTTTTCGAAGGAAATGAGCATAATTATCCTATTGGTTATACAAATCTATGCCTCTAAAATTAGCAATGTACACCATTATTTGCACTAGTTTAAAGCTCAGTTAGTGTTCATCTTTAAAGATTTTTAGTGCATCCCCTTTAAAAAAATATACAGAAAAAATGAGTTACGAGTAGTGCTTGATAATTGAGTAACTGCTCAAATTAAAAAGCATAAACCAGAACCTTAAGCATGAAGTACAATTTTGTTGCCTATCCCATTTGCAAATTTTTCTATAGGAAATTGACTAAAAGCAGGGGACTTAAAAGATTCAAACTACCTATCATCTTACTGATTCCAGTGAAAGGAATTTTTTTGAAAACTTAATAAAATCCAAACTCTGTATCTCAGCTCAAAGCTGTGATACAGAGTTTAGCTTTAAGCTAAACTCAAAGCTGTGTAGATTTGAATAGTCTTCAATTTAGATAGAGCTGGACTTTCTCTTCAATATACCATTGACCTTTGTAAGGCCTTCAACTGTTATTTTAAGCTTTATCATCACGGCATCTGTGGCTCTGCTTTAGAACTCATAATGTTATGATAAGCTTTATCATCACGGCATCTGTGGCTCTGCTTTAGAACTCATAATGTTATCTGCATTGCAGTATGACTCGAGTAACAATTTTCGAGAACTATACCAAGTCAGCTAGGATTGTTAGGTTCTGTGCTAGGGCCACTTTTGTTCCTAATTGATGTTAACTATCTTACTGATTTTGATCCTTGATTTGCGGATAATAACATTTATCTTACTAGTGGAACTAATCATGTGGCCTTATGGAATAGAATTAAAAATATTATAGTGTAGCTAATCTTTAGTTTGTTCACTGTAAACTTTCTATTAACAAAAGAAAAATAAAGTTTTAATGCATTCTATAAAGCACCGTTACTTTAACTGCCCTGTTCCTTTGATTCAATTGTTGGGTGTGTCTATTGTTGCATAACTGGACTGGAAGCATCATATTGGCGTCTGTAGTAGGCTTTGTTAAATCATATACTTGCCTAATTTGCTTAACTTCAATCCAAAGAACTTGTAAACTTGCTTGTTTTGCTTTTTTATTCAAGAATGAATTAATGTATTAGAGAATGGGGAGGTGCTTCTAGTGATTATAGATTTCTTTATAACAAAAAAACTATCCATCTAATAAAATTATGGTTCAGTACTCTTTATAAGCATCATTTTATTTTGTGTATGTATACCAAGTTCTAATTTTTATTAAGTTCGATGTTAAAAGTCCAACTAGGTTTAATTGCTTTTTGTAGACTGACTAAAACATATTCATTGTTTAATATAACTGGTGCAAAATGGTTTAATAAGCTCTCTGAAGATGTACAAGACCTTCCTTTAAAGTCTTATAAACATGCTTTAAAAACCCTTACAGTGATTACATTTATTATTTATTTAACTTTTTTAAGGTGGATAATCAGACTTAAGGTCTAGTTTCTCTGAGCACAATAACCTATTTGCTGAGTCATCAAAAATTTTAAATTGTTAAAAAGCTGAAAGTTGACATATCAAGTTGTAATTCGACATAAATGTCCTTTTATAGGTGGTCAATCGGTCCACAACATTTCATTTTAATATTGGTTGCCATTTTGAAAATATGTAATTTTAATTTTTTTAAGTTATGACGTACTATAACTATAAAAATCAAGGAGTCAAATTTTGGAAGCTACATAATTTTTACAAAAGTTGCTAGGAAAAGTATCTATGTTCACCATACCCAATTTTTTAGTACTTAATCCATTTTTAAAAGATGAGTTATATTTTGAAAGCTACATAATTTTTACAAAAGTTGCTAGGAAAAGTATCTATGTTCACCATACCCGATTTTTTAGTACTTAATCCATTTTTAAAAGATGAGTTATAAGGTATAACTATGAACTTGATTATTAATGTTTCTTTGTTTTTGAATTTATGGTTTTACAGGAGTTCTGATGTGGGAAGTATTTTCGTGTGGGAAAATGCCGTACGGAAGGTTAAAAAATTCAGAAGTTGTTGAAAGAGTCCAAAGAGGAGTTATTTTAGAAAAACCTAAAGCTTGCTTTAAAGAAGTTTACGATGTAAGAATTTTTTTAAATCAATTCAATTATCGTATAGTTATTAAAATGTGAAATAAAGTAAAAATAAAAGTAAATGAAGTTTATTGCCGTATTAAACATTTACTGATGTTAATTATGCTACAAGCTGCGTGAGAAGAATTAATTTCTTTTTGTCTGGTGCAAATTAACATCTTGAGCAAATTTAAACATAAAAAATTTGCTAATAAAATTTTTAATAGTTTATAATGATAAAATTTATAGTTGTTCTTTTTGACATGTCAAAAGCATTTGATCTGGTTGATCATTCTTTATTATTAAATAAATAATATATATAAGTTAGGAATCAGGGATAAAATGCATGATGTTATTAGAAACTAGGCTTAAATTTTGACAGATATATTAATTGGGCGAAGAATCCATAGTGAAAAAACTTCAATTCAAGCTACTATATACTATAATGCACTTAATAAATATTCAAATTTGCATGAATTAGTTCAAATATATCATGGTCTTGTGTATTCTAAACTTTACAAAGTGGAAATTTGTTGCAACTCGACAAAAAAAAAAAAACTTCCTGTGGCTTCACGGCCACACTGTTGTCGCCCTTTCCCTGAAATCTTTTTTTCACAGACAAGCCTTCAAAAAAGTGAAACTCAAGATAAACAATGTAAACTAAAAGGCATATATAGAAATATTCAGTCCATTAGGAACAAACTAGATCTGTTAGACGTGTTGGTTCATGATAATCAACTAGAAGTGATAATAACAACAGAACACTGCCAGCTGCTTTCTGTAGAAGTTCCTGTAAAAGAGGAGGATCTGCTGATAGGATTAAAGAGCAAATTTTGTATAGAGGGAACTAGGGAAAATTAAGGATCTGTCGGTTGCATCTCATTGCAAGTTTGCAGCCATTGCAATTATAAAGAGAAAATAGTCATTATATCTTTCTATAGACCACTAAATGGTGATTTTGAAATATTTATAAAAGAAACAGAGCTTGCTATGATAGAAGGTGAAAAAAACATAAAACAGATAATAATGGTTGGCAATTTTAATGAAAATTTCCCCTGGCAAAAAGGGCCCAACAACGTGGCCTATTTGCCTGGCTTTGCCTCCCCACCCTATTACTAATGAAAATGTCTTCAAAAATATGGCAAGAGTGCAAAAAATCAATAATTTATTTACTTTTTTCCAAATGTATGGAAGCAACAAGAAAAGATAGAAAAATTGACAATATTTTTGCCTCAAACGCATGAGCCACAAATGTCAAAGTAAATGATGAAGAAGAAATCTCAGACCATAAAATTATTAATTTTGAAATAGAAAGAAATACTACTGTCATGTAACAAGAAGAAGTGACAGGAAGATACACAACCATTCAGATAAAGGAATAAAGATATGGTGTTTATCTCTTAAACAAATTATACTCGTCATTCCTAGATAATGCAGAGAGCACTGAACATCGAGTTCAGGAATTTATAGATAAAGTTAAAGATAAGTTCGACATGGCATTTCCCATTGTTACCAAAAAAAACCCGGAAAGAAAAAAGTAAATAATAACCCTTGATACATAGAAAAAGAGAAAAAGCGAGGTGAGATCGTAAAAAATCGGTACAATTTTGGTAAAAGTGACAGGCAAGGACCAGTATGGAATAAGTATTCAAAGAAAAAAATAAATATGTTACAGAAATTTAGAAAGCAAGGTTCTAATACAATAATCATATAATTGAGGATTCATACAATTAATTTAAAATAGTGTGGCAGTGTTATTAATATTAAATAAAGGAAATAAAAAAACCACACAAGGAAAAAGCAATTTAACTCCAGATATTCTTTATAAATATTTAATTCAAGTTACAGATTCAGATACCAAAGACTTCAGCAAAGCAAAGGATATGGCTGTGAAATGTTATTAAAAAAAGATTCTGAATAAAGACATCCTCTTTCTTGTACCTGTAACGGAATAAAATATTAAAAGTATCATAAAAAATATAAGCAACTCAAAAACACAAGACTACTACGGTCAAAGAGACTAAAACTATTAGAGGGAGTACAGAACCCCATTAACACAGTGATAAGGGGTCTGGAAGTGAGACAGTTTCCATAGGTGACTTAACTGTAATCGAAGAATCAGCTACCGTCGATACTTGCTGTTGGATATAAATATCCCTGGACCGGTTTCGGCATAACGCCATCATCAGCAGGCGGGTGTTGCCCCGCCTGCTGATGATGGCGTTATGCCAAAACCGGTCCAGGGATATTTATATCCAACAGCAAGTATCGACGGTAGCTGATTCTTCGATTGCTTCTTCAACTTGCGGTAAATATAACCTTTTTAATTTTAGACTTAACTGTACTTACCCCTACTATAGTCTCCCTAGAGAGAGACTATATACTCCCCCACCCCTCTACAACTCCTATTCTAGCATGCACTCTACTAACGGCGGACATTTTTCAGTGATGCCACATTAAACCACTTTATTCAAAACTAACAATTAAAGAATACATGCGATAGATAATAATTAAAACTTATTTTAAATTCATTTTACTTGATTTAAAACAAAATAGTCGAAACTTAATGTAATATTTACGTGAAATTGTAATTATTAGGAAAAATAAAAAAAAAATGACGTCACCAATGTACCGTTACGGCTCCTAGCTACCCAAGGAATGATAAGAGCTGTTGTATCCTACCTCAAATAGTTTTAGTCTCTTTGACTACGGTCCATCAAATAGCTTGCTTATGCAAATATACCCATATATAATAACATCACTAACTCAAATATCAACAGCTGTTTAATCCTTTGGCATTTTCTTCAAGCACTTAAAATAACCCAAATAACCCGAGTATTTAAGAAAGGTGATAAAAATGAAGCCAGCAACTACCGACCGATCAGCATATCTCCTACTTTCGGTAAAGTACTTGAGATAGTCATCTAGTCATCAGAGAGCAAGTTGTTGATTATTTAATCAACGTTCGGAAAGATATACTGTGCCCTAGTATTGTCCGTAAACTTAGTCAGTGAAAGTAAAGCCAACTAATTACTCTATCTGTGCTGGGTTCACTAGCTGTCACTAATTAGACTATCTGTTTTAAAGTATAGGATGTTTAAGTCTACACTAGTTAAAATTTTATTTTGTGTTGCAGGTTATGAAGAATTGTTGGTCTCCTCTTCCCGAAGATCGTCCCTCTTTTAGAGGCCTCAAAGAGCAATTGATGGTTATTGCACAAAATAGTGCTGACTGATAACATAAACCCTAGAATGCCACCCTACGTTTCTACAAAGTACATTTAGTTTTATTGAAACAATGCATTTTTAACATCTCAAATGGTTTGATATTTAGTCAAATTTGACTTGAGTTATTTCTGTTGCTTTGTCATGTAGAAAATATATTTTTGATGTAGTTAAGGATATCAAATATGGATCTTCTCTACCTATTCAACATCAGTTTTGATTTGAGGAGACTGGATTTCTATAATTTAATACTGATATCGCAATTATTACCTTAACGATTTTTATTAATGACTTTAATTACTTACTGACATCAATAATTATAACAAATATAAGGGCTTGCTTAAATAAAAATGTACTTCAAACGTATGGTTTGCTTTGAGGGATCTTTTCTTTAGGTTAGTTCTAGGGTAAAAAATGTTTATTGTATAATTCTTTTTATATTGTTTTTACTACTTGTATTAAAAAGACATGTCAAAGGTTGTAAATTTTGTATTATATATAGCTGTCTGAAAATTACCTCGTTAAGTGGACATCACTGTACCTCTATTATATATTTTTTATATTTTTTTAATTTGATCTTTGACTCTGACTTTATTTGAATTTCTGTGTATATATATATTATATATATATATATATATATATATATTATATTATATTATATATATATATATATATATATATATATATATTTATCTATATATTTATTTATTATGTGATATGTTTTATCAATATGATATATATTGATAAAATAGAGAAAAATAATTGGTAATTTTAAGAGATATCTATTCAAATTTAATTAAAACTATTTGAGTTGTAACCTAAATTTTTTAATTAAAAAAATTTTAATCTTTAGTTGATATGGTAAGCTTCTATAGTTTTAATTTTTTAAAACTGAGATATTTTAATGTTAGTTTAAACGAAATACCGTTATGAAGTCCATAAAAGAACAGTATGTACTTATTTCCAGTTCGTCATCATAATATTAGGATCTACTTGTGTTTATAGTTGAAATTGTGAGTTGATTTTGGGCAAGGAACTTGGCTGCAAGTTATTATAGTTTGTCATCTGAAACTTTATTTCATAGATTACTTTTTGTTATTTTTCAGTTTTTGTTGTGATTTGTCTCCTTCTTACTTCTCTATAGTTGATTTAGAAATTTAATGTAAAATTGTATGTGTTCAGATTGAAAACATGTATGATTGTTTTTAACTTTTTGGGTACACAAGTTTTCAGTAGAATAGGCACAATAATTTAGAAGCATTGTAATTTAATGCAAACTTTTTATTTACTGTTTAAGAGTAAAAAGTTTGCTGGATAAATTATCTGATTGTAACAGAACTGGGTAAATCTTCGGTATACGGTGCACCCTGTTATCAATACTATATATCGATATATTTTTAGTTACGCGACACGTAAACGAGAACTGAGCACTTAAAAGGTAAGCAGCGTTGTTAATTTATTAATTATAATTAAAACATTAAAAAAAACCATACAACAAATAAATGAAAACATTAACAACAAAAATATAATAAGAAACCTGAAAATAACAAACACAAAAATACGTAAAAAATACGCGTAACATAAAATTAGATGTGGTGTATCATCGATTATTCTTATTAAAACATAGTTAAAACATTATAAAAACATAAAAAAATATGAAAATAGTTATAAACCATTTTACAACAAATAAATAAAAACACAAACAACAAAGAAACATTTAAAAAAATAAAATATGTTCATAAACGTAAAAGAAAAGGCATATATCGATTATTGCTACGTCATATCTCTAAACTAAAAATATATCGATATATAGTATTGATAGCAGGGTGCACCGTATACCGAAGTTCAGCCCAGAACTGTTTATTTTAAAACATAGTAAGTTATAGAAACATTGATGTTTAGATTACATTATATATACTTCTATGACAAAAAAGAATAGAAATAGCCAAAAAGTAACTAAATAAAAAGAAAGAGTGCTCGACTTAGGTCCATAGCTTTTCTTTAACTTGCTAAATCCTGAGGAAACACATGATAATATAAATCTGAGACAATCGGGCTTAGATAGACTATATCAACATTTTGCAAAATGAAGCTGCTTCATGTGCTTTTCCTGGATCCTGCTACCAATGCAATAATCTAGCGCACCTCTTTTTGAAGCGGATGTTATAGTAAAATATTAGGTTATCTTACATTAATTTTAAATAACTATCCATAAAAGTTATTTAAAGTGGCGTAAATAGTGTTGAATAAAAATGTGTAATAAAATTTAAAACACCAAGAAAATAAAATAAAAATACAACAAGAAATTAAATAGATAAAAGGTCACTGATAAGTATGAAGCATATTAACCATATACTTGATTTGGCTGCGTGTTATGCTTGAGTGTTAGGATTCCTGTTTTAACTTTAGCTGTCATCTTACTGCACAGCTACTCCGTTTTGGAAAGCGTTGTATCTATTGATACAACCAGGTTGCTAATATTGTTCATTAAAAACTTACCTAGAAAACAAACTTTTGGACTAAAACCTCTTGCTACTATAGCATAGGAGATCTGATACTGGTATCTTACCACTTTACTTTAATTCCTCCATAGAAACTGTTAGCTGCTATATAGTCGTGCTAGAAAGGAGATGAAATACTTCTCTTGTAGTTGGCCTTGCCTTGCGAATTACCCACAACCTTCATTAAACTATTCAGGAAACACATAAAAAGTATATTCAAAATTAGTAAAATAAGTAAAAAGAATCTGGAATACAACTGCTGTTGGAATTATACCAATAGTTCTCTTCAACGGGTAATTTGATTGTGACGAGTTCTCTCTTCGCAATAGTATTGACACTGGATCTGGGTCAAAAGTGTATATTCAAATGCAAAAAACAATAAAAGAAATTTAAAATATTAAAGGTGAGGTGCTTGGTAGTCAACCCTGAATGGTTGCATCCATAGCATCTACCAGCTAGTCAATTATATTTCAGTAAAAATTAATTAATTTTAGTTTTTTTTAAGCTTTGGATTAGCTATTTAACTGCAAATATTTGAACTGTAACAGAGGCATCAGGAACTGTAGAAATACTTTTACATGTTTAGGTTGAATAGAAAAATACGCCTAAAATTACATATATTAAGTCATTCCTAAGTAATAGGGGCGATACACTCTAAAGAATTTTCCAAGTATTTTCGAAATTATTGAGTTTTAAAATATTTTTTTGAGTTTAAAGTATTTAAATTCATGGTTGAGCCAGACAGAGAAAATAGTTTATTGTTAATTTGATTTTGAACTAGTTTTATATAACTTAATATGGAAAGGATGATGAATTCTCCAATGTTATTAATATAAGCTATGTTTTCTTTCTTTGATTCAGTGAAAATCCTCGGGACTTAAAAAAGTAGAGCCAAAGATAAAAACAATTAGTTAGTGTACAATCACAGAGAAAGATTTAATCAAACCAAATGCTGCATTTACTCCTTTAGAATTATACTTTTTCTTCAAAGTCTTGTTCAAAGACTATTATTTGAAAATTAGTAAAATAAATTTAGAAATACTTAATTAATTTATTCTGCATAAAAGTAATAATAATAAATCCTGATGTGTATGATTTGTGATATTATTAAATCTGAACAATGCTTTTGAGCTTCTGATAGCCAGGAATAAATAGCTTTGTATATGATTAACAAAAATGTGAAAAATGTTATGGAAGATTTGTGAAGTGTTAGTGAAAATTTTGTATTCTGGCACTTGTCAATTTTCTCCTAATTTAATGTTTTTGATTCAGTTAAATTTCCTGTTTTGAGCAATTATAGGCATAATATTAGGGCCTTAAACTTACATATTTGCCAGGACAAATTTCTTATTGTCTTGTCTTCTCATATTTTTAAAGAAGCAAATAAAGCTAATATTACTTAATCCTACACCAATGAATAACTTTGAAATACAACATTTCAAATTATGTATTTAATACTAGTCTAGTAGCTGGACAAGTATTTAAAAAAATAACTCTTGTAGGGGGCCTTATTAAGGTTTTACTAATTTCGGTGAATCTTTTAACTGTTACATATGACAAGAATAAAAACAATTTTATATTTTACAGTCTACATAAAATATAGAAATATAATATGGTGGACAAATAAATTTTTCTAGGCTTTTAATTTTCATCAGAGGTATTCACTAAAATTACTTTTACTTAAACACTGAAATTGTGAACCATGTGTGTCAGTAACACTAAACTATCAGACGAGGGTACAAATGTTTATTTTTTTTTTTTGTATGAATATCGTTTTGAAGATGGGATTTAGTTTCTGTCTTAATTTACCAGTGAGAAATCTCTGCTTTTAGTATTTTTATAATCTGTAGATTACCAGGGAAATTACCATTTGCTGCAGAATTGTCTTATTAGCTGTGCGATCTGATGTTTAAGTTAAGGTATAATTTTTGTTTAATGCATCTAAACAATACTCAGTCGATATTATTTTATTTGTTAGTTTTAGTTTTTTATCAAATCCAAATGAACATTATCAAATCCATGAATAAACAAACTGTGTGTTGATTTATTTTTTCCATTTTACATAAGAACAATAAAATTTAGTGATTAATATGAATTTGCTGTATATTTTAATTTTTATGTATTTTATTTATCATTAATTTTCTGAAGAAATTTGAAATCAAATGTTTATGAACAAATTAAAAAAATGTATTAAACTACTTTTAGTTGGCTATTTTTAACCTTACATGATGCTGATCATCAAGTTGAAAAGCTACTGAATGCATTAAGAGAGGTAAGGGCTCAATACTAACGTGCATAATGAGTCTGTAATATAACTTGAGGGTGTAGATAAACCTGTCAGCAGGGCTAGACAACTCAAATTTATGTTTATAAATACAAAGAACTAGACTTCAAGCACATATTCAAATATTTCTATTTTCTATGCTGTCAGTATTAATAATTCTCACACTTAAAATGGATACGCAATGAGGAATATCAACTAATTGTTTAATTTGTACATACGGCGCGGTCGAAGATCCACGGCCTTCTAGAACGTTGGATTACCAACAAACTTTTTTATAACCTTTTTTTTTCAAAATGTTCAGTAATTAGCCGGATTTGTGATAAATGAAGCCTATTTCCGTAATCTGCACGCTCTTTTGGTTAATATCAACGATTTATTTTTAATCTAACTCGGTACATACATAATTACTGTTAGACGTCAATATTTTGTGTTATCTCTTGACATGTCATATTTGTTAACATTGTTAACGTTCTAGAAGGCCGTGGATATTCGACCGCGCCTTATTATAAATAACAAATAAATGTCTCTTTGTATAAATACAAAGAGACTTATCCTAAAGGGGGTACATAAGTAGAATAACACAGCTATAGGAGGTCTGAAAGTAAGACAACTTCCACTAGGTGCCATAACAGGACTTACTGCTACTATAGTCTCCCTAGAGAGAGACTAGATACCCCCACCCCTCTACAACTCTTATTAACCCACTCGACAAACGTCTGCATTTTTCCATGAAGTCATGTTAAATCACTTTATACTACACAGATAATTCATGGATATATACAATAAATCAGTGGCGTAGCCAGAGGGGGCTTCAGCCCCCCCCCCCCCCCCCGAAATTTTTACATAACCTAAACCCGCAATAAGTATGTGAAAAAATAAACCAATAAAAATAATAAAACATAACATATATATTTTAACAATAAACTAATAACATAAATATCATAATATCCTATTGTATATTTTTTTATATAAAAAATATACATGAATTGAAGATATAAAAATAATTTGAAAACATTGAACAATATACAAATATACATATACAATTTCCAACATTCAGCCCCTCCCGAAATTAAATCCTGGCTACGCCACTGCAATAAATAATAATTAAAACTTATTTTAAATTAAATTTACTTAATTTAAAACAAAATAGTGGGAAAATAATCTAAAATTTGTGTTGAATAGTAATATTATAAAAAAAAATAAAATGATGTCACCAAAGTACAGTTACGGAACCTAGCTACCCAAGGAATGATAAGAGATGTATCCTCCTTTTAAGTATTAGCCTCTTTGCTTAAATAGAAATAAATAAGAGGAAGTTTTACTCATTGTTATTTCAGTAATAATAAAAATGTTAGTATTCATTTTAATCAGCTTAAACAAAAGCTCTTAATTGATGAATATAATACAATATATACAATGAAAATATCATTAACATTGGAAGGTAAGCTCATTAAAGCAAAAGCTAATTGGTCATGTGAATTTCCCAGTTTGCTTTACACGGACTTGACCACAAATTCATCTACAGGTCTTCAAGGTTAAATAAACATGTTTCTTAAACACATGTGTGAATTGTTAGCTTGACCCTGAAGTTGTTTATTCAAAACTCGGGGAATAATCCAATTCTACAAATATGTTACTTTCAAGTTAAACCAATGTCCCTGTTATAATCACCTAAACATTAGTGACAACTTAAGAAAACAGAGGGTTTCCTTTACTATAGTGGGTTTAAGATAATTGGTGAACGATACATATATCTTGTATATAAATAAGGCAAGGATTGGATGTGCAGCCCATCCTACACTCAGTTAAAAATACCCAGTTATGATGGTTTGGGCCTGTGCGAAGAATGGATGAAGAGAGATTGCTGAAAAAAGTTAACGAGTAACTCAAACTCATTAAAGTTAACTCATCACATTTCACACAGTTCGACGAATAAGGCCCTCAGTGAAATTGCCAATTGAAATCTTCTTTCGCCCTTTAATATTATTACAGGGGTTTTTAAAGTAGGGTTCATCATTATTCGTCGAACTGTTTTAGACTTTTACTTGAAAAAGATATTTCCCACTGTACAAACAATCAAGGATAAGTTAATGTCTAATGTCAGTGATTTTCCGGAAATTTCTTTGCCTACGCTAGGTTAAAAATATTGTTATTAATTCGGGATACCTAACCCGTAGGGGTAATTCCAATTGTGTGAGTAATTCTTGCCTTGTAATAATTGTCCTTCTTGTAACGAGATAAACAAATTTATGATTCCATCATTTATAAGAGTGGAGAAAATAAATTTTATCATGCAGTTATAATTTTTTAAAACAATTTAATTTATTTGTCTGCATTTTAAGTTAAAACCGTACTTGGTTTCAGTCGACAACAGTAAATATAAAAAAACAATAATATCATAATTATTATTAATCGCAATAGTAAAACAACATTAGAAAGTTAGTAAAAAATTAAAAAGATGCTTATTTAGAGGTTGTAGGTAAAGATAGTAAGTGGTAGGGTGGAAATGTTTGCGAAGCAAAAACCCTTTCTACCCAAGTGAGGTAGGGAAACCAGGACTGCCAACACGCTAAATTTATTTCCCTCTTTTACCCTACATAGCCTCTTTTACACTATTTATTCAACAAAATAAAAAAATCTGTACATTATATTATAGAAATCACAAACAAATCATGTTGATAAATGGTATAGAAATATTTTTTTGTGAAAATTTCATCTTTTTATCTTCAGCCGTTCCAAAGATATGAGTCCTCATTAAAATCGCTAATTATGCAAAAACTAATTAATTTATTGACTTGAAATTCGGTATAGATATTTATTTCTACGATATCTATAAGACCTGTAGGTTTGAATTAAATAGGTTTAATATTTTTAAAGCCAAAAAACTGGCACTTTTTTAAGTTATTCGATCCTAAAAGAATAAAGAAATACATTTAAAAAATATTATTTACATTACATACAATTTTGAAACTAAGTAAACTTATTTCACTAAAATCGGACTTCCCGTTTAGAAGATATAAGAGTTTAAACTGGGGGGTCTACAATTTTTTTATAGACAGTAGTTCTTAACTTGGCAACTAGTCATTTTTTTGTGTAAAATGCATTAGTTTCAAAAAGTGATGTTAATCCCTAGAAGTTTGTTTAATCATTAAAAATTCTTAACTTCATCAGTGAAAGGAAACGCCTTGTAACATTTATATCTCTATGACGTCCCCTCTACTAGGGCAATTAATTTTGATATAGTTGGTAGCTATGTATTAACTTTATAATTATTGGCGGGAACCAATTAGAGCCTAGAAATCTCTTGCAATCTGATAGTCAAAAATTAATAGACATACAGTAAATTTAATTTTTTAAATTATTTTTGGTTTCACTGATATTATTTTTCCACCCCAAAGTTAACTACACGACCATAAAGAATTTCTTTTTTACACAAAAAATACAAGTTTCTTGAATTTGTGTTTAATAGTTCAAACTTTAAGGGTGGGACTGCTGGTCCACCCTGTATATAACTTAAAATTTAATAATAAATAACCTGTGCTTGCGCTGCCTGGTTATTGTCATGAAGATTTAAATCCTCCAGTAATAATGTCATCATACCTTAAGATAGAATAAAGGAAGAATAAAGGAATATCACACAAGAATGTCTGGACAAGCTTTTTTAAATACTTGGACAGGACACAGAATGGTTCAGTTCAGTGTCGTAGAGCATAGAGTTTATATTTATGATAAACTCTTACATTCGGGAAGATGTCTTCCACAGTGGAAGCCAACAGCCATTTCACCACCAAGAGGCCTAAATCTTAAAATATAATGTATTAAGAACACTAATCATTTTTCTTGTTCACATTTATTTAAACAAATAAAATAAAACTTTAATCGAACAAATCAAATAATAAGTAAGTTATCAACTTAAACATTTTAAATTATGAATAAAAAATATTCTAAGATAACTAATAAGGATTTTTTACAAATATGCAGGGTGTTTCATATAAAGTGTCCACCAAAAGAGGAGGTGATAGTACTCCTCAAGGGGAACAAAAAATGTTCTGTACTATAAACCCCGATCTCCAACCGTTTTCCCACAAGGTCAAATTTAATATTATAAAAAAATATTTGACCTCACATCATAAAATAGCGTTTAAACTATTCAAGCTAGAAAGGCGAAATTGGTCACGTTAGAAAGCTGAGTAAATTTCTAAAGGACAAACTACTAACTATGTCAAATATTTTGGAACTACTGCCCAAAAATTTGCATGGAAAATGATTTTTTGCATGCAGTAGTTCCAAAATATTTGACATAGTTAGTAGTTTGTCCTTTAGGAAATTTACTCAGCTTTCTAACGAGACCAATTTCGCCTTTCTAGCTTGAACAGTTTAAACGCTATTAACATTAATATAATAAATTTATATTAAAGAGCATTTTTTGTTTCCCTTGATGAGTACTATCACCTCCTTCTTTGGTGGACACTTTATATGAAACACCCTGTATATACAATTCTTTGCATTCATAATACACAAATACAGTTAATACAATATACACTGCATAAATAAATAAATAAATAACACCTTTATTATTTTCTTTTACAAAGTAATCAAAATATAAAAATTGGTAAAAACAAAAATAGAAAATAAAAGGGGCATGGCTCAGTTTTTACACTGGTCTTCCGCCTGACCCTTGTGAAAGTTACAACTATAATACTTTTAGTTAAAAGAGAAAAAAATTAAAGGATAAAATTGTAAATAAAAATATAAGCTATCAATAACATACATAAAATTGAAATATAAAAAACCACACATTTTAAATAATTAAGCCATCATATGTTTGATGGTGTAGTAATAACAATAGATATATTTTTATTTTGAATACATTAACCTATCAAAAATTCAGTCTTTAACAAGCAATATATGGAGATTCACAAAAAAAAATAATTAATACTTTAATTGAAATTAACAAATTTAGAGTAAAAACATAATTTGTAAAACTAGAATTTAAAAAGGTTTTTTAAAAAACAGTTTGAGCAGTACAACAGTACTAATAATACACTTATTATATTTAATACAATTCTTAATACACAAACAATTCTTAAAAATGGCAACACTTAGCATTGGTATCTGGCATGAATACACCTGGCAAGGGAGAGCAATTGCTTAAAATGATCTGTCAAGTAACTTCTTCCATTCTTCATCAGTTAAAACTGAAAAACAACAAAGAAATAACAGTTTCTGTGAATTAAATAAAAAAAAGCTTGTTGGATGGGTGCATTGCTGGAGTCGGAGACAGATTATGTTAGAACTCAGTTTCACGTTCCTAACCAAAATATTTTTGTGAAACATTTCAGAAGCACTAACATTAAATCCTTAAAAATAAGGAGGAAAATGGTTTCTACCCCCAGTAAATTGACTCTTACCAGTTAATAATAAAAATCAGTTTCCAGAGTGCCTTAAACTAGCCTTGGTAATACCAATTTACCAAGATGGAAGTCAACAGGACCCAAACAACGTAAGACCTATTTCGTTATTACCCATTTTTGGAAAGATATATGAAACTGTGTTAAAAGATCAAATGTACAAACATTTTGAAGAAAATAACCTATTCAATAACTATCAGTTCGGTTTCTGTAAAGGAATGGGCACAGTATTTCTACTCTACTCTCTGGCTACTCAGCTGTCGAGTGATATCATGCTCTCAGTCTACTATGCCGGGATACACAGCAGGACCAGCTATGCTCTTCTCTACTGGGGACACTCCTGTCATGCAGATGCAGTTTTCTATGCAAAGGAAAGCCATCAGAGCCATCTTTCAACTGGGCTTTCGTCAAGACTGCAAGGAGCATTTTAAGAAATTTGGAATCCTTACACTACCAAGCATTTATATATTGCAGTGTTTAGTATTTGTTAAAAATAATATTAGAATGTTTAGTGAAATAGCAGTAGGCCATTCATACGAAACTCGATTTAAAAATAACCTGATGGTAAAGAAATGTGTCGAGGAGCCAGAATAGTGTAACCTACTGGTATAGTAAATTATAAAATGATCTCCCAGAGAATAAAAAATTGTTAGAAACAAACAAGTTTAAAGCATGCATTTGCAAAGTATTAAAAGAAAATTGTTTCTACTCAGTAGATGAGTTTTTAAATTCTAAATGATTACTCTTTTTTTATTTTGACTATTGTCATACCCTGTTATGGGTCCTCGACAATGAATTTATCTAAATCTTACCAGTTCAAATTTACAATTATTATTTTGGTAAATTTTACCCACAAATGATAATTTTATTACCACTTTTAAAAACTTTGAAAAGTTATATTAAAGCATACTACATTTGAAACTAATATTACTATATTCTAGTAATTTAACATCATGCTATTGTTGACATACATCATAGATTTATGTTCAAAACCACAAGGAGGAAATATTGTCTACAATATCTATGATTTTTTTATACGCTTAAACCCTTAAGGTCATATCAACGATTTCCCTTCACTCAACTTCCTCTTAACTCATCCACTCATCTAGGAAGCACACCCTCCGTACATGGCGGCACAAATGACAAGTCCACAGTGTGCCCAGTTCATCTACCCCAACCAGACTCTATCCAAACTCACTGCTCTGGCTAGGGTTTGCAACTAGTTCACAGTGTGGCCAGTTCATCTAGACCAGCTAGACTCTGGCTAGGCTTCACCACTTTGGCTAGCACCAACTTCTAGTTCACAGTGTGCTTGGTTCATCTAGTCTTAGAAGCTCCTCTGATCACATTAGTCTTACTTGGGCCGCCTTCCTTTAACCAGTTTCATCAATTCCATGAGCTCCTCTAGCATCACCAGACTCTAGCTAGGCTCACCGCTCTGGCTAGTTAAGGGCTACCCAACAATGAACACTAGCAACCCCAACATCATTGTGCACAAACTCATTCTTTAGCCCTGACCTGAAAGTCAATGTTCCGCAGTGCTACAAGGGGACGTCTGTTTTAAGAACCAAGCACTTCGTTCCTCGTCACTTACCTTATTCTTATCACCACCTTCACTTTCACTGACTAAGCTTTTGGGCATACGATGACTCAGTATATCTTTCCAACCGTCTTCTCCATCAGCCCGCAGAATCTTGCCTTAACGTGAGTTGGAGACAAAGGAAACGAGGATGTAGACTTGTCTCAGACGAAACAGGAATCAATCCCGCATTTGCTTATTAGCAGCCAAGAAAACCACGTAAAAACCCTGGCTGGGCTTGAATTTAAAACCTTCCAAATGTAAGGTACATGGGATAACCACATATTAAGGTTCTTCCCCGGCTAGATTTGAACCCTCGATCTCTGTGTACTTTTTTTCTGTATTTTTTTCCCGTGCACTTTTTTCCCAGATATCCTATACACCACTCTTAAGCTCTGTTTTTTTGGCGAGTACAGCATAGGAATTATGAATTTTTGATGTATTGATACAAAAATGTCAAAGGTATCAAACAAATCTATAAGTCCTCAAACACCAAAACCCATTTGTTAGTAAAGAGTGCAGGTGGGTCAATTTATATAAAAGTAGCATTTACTATATTAGTTTCTAGGTCCATGTTTAGCATAGGAGTGTTGAATTTGAGATTTTTATCAGGTTGGACTACACACGGACATAAGACAAATTCAAAACGTCCTACACATCAAAATGTATTCAGTAGTGAGGCTATAGGTTAGTTTACATTTTTGGACATCACTGTTGTTAAATCTCCGGATGGTACTTTATCTACTAAATGGAGCAATAAACCAGTAAAAGGAACTAGATTTTTAGATTATAAATATAATCACCCCTGTTCACAAATTCAAAATACAGCTATAAATTTTATTAAATGGCAATAAAATTAACAGATAATCAACACTTACCTGAAATTAAAACCTTAATCTACAAAAAATGTATTGGTAATTTTTATCCTATTAAACTGATTGGTTTTTATTTTCAACGAAAATCATAACAAATCTGCAAATAACAACGATGCTAATACTAATAACAATAGATCTGCTATTTTTAGTAGTTGAACTTTCATCAAAGGTTTATCTCATGTTGTACAAAAAAGATTCAAAAAGTATGATTGTGACCAAATTAAATTTTGGTTTAAACCTTTAAACAAAATTCAAAATAGTAATTTTTCTAAACTCAAAGATAAAATACCATTGAAAGATAACATGGGCTTTGTTTATAAAGTCCCTTGTAGAGATTGCCCTGCTCAATATGTTGGTGAGTCACGTCAAACATGGCAAAATCGTAGAGACCAACATGAAACTAACATAAGAAGTAAAAATAGAAATAACTATACTGCCCTTACTACTCATGTGAGAACTAAAAAACATATATTTGATTTTGATAATATTAAGGTGATTGACATGGAAAATAATTTTATTTATTTATTTTACAATAAATAAATAATAAAAAATGTTTTTATTATTTACGATAATAAAAAACACCTATTACTTGAAGCAATTTATATTCGAAAGATTCAAATAATGTAAATTTCAAAACAGATGCTAGAAGTATGAATAAACATTACAGTCATATATTTAACAACCCCAATTAATTCAATTCAGCTATTCAATCTTGCATATTTTATTTGTTTTTAATTATAATTTAATATTTTCATATTAGTCTTTCAGTTGTTATTCTGTAGCCTCCATCTAATTTAGTTTTAATTCCTTAAGTTTTATTTATTAAATGATTTTAAATTTTTCTTTTTAACTTTTCATGTAAGTTTAGTATAAAATTCTAAAATTTGTCTAACTAGCAGTATTAGTATGACAGTTGTATTTTCACTCATCTAACCTCTTTTTTGTCATTTTAGTTGATTTTCATCAAAGAGACTAAAACTATTAGAGAGAGGATACAACAGCTCTTATCATTCCTTGGGTAGCTAAGTGCCGTAACGGTACATTGGTGACGTCATTTTTTTATTTTTCCTAATTTATTTAACTATTTTTTACCTATTTAACTTTTTTTTATAAAACCAATAAGAAACGAGCTATATGGTAAAAACTGTTTTTGGGTCAGTTTTCCAGACCTTTAAAGGGCTCAGGGGATAAAATTGATCATATATGAATAAATATATATATATTCGTAATATTGGCTACTTTCTGCACGTAACACACTGATTACTTGATTTCTAAGTTCATGTTCATGCATATTAGGTAAGAAATTAACAAATTAGTGTAATAATATTATCTGTGCTGCTGCAAGATAAAGAATATGTGATAGCTATATATATATATATATATATATATATATATATATAATAGATATATATATATATATATATTATATATATATAATAATATATAGATATATATATATATATATCCATTTTGCGAGGTGGATATAAACATTATTGCTTTGTTAAACAAAATGCCATCAGCATCTTGTAGGTTCCCGCAAAGTTGGCTCGTTGCCCCCTAATGCCAACTAACAATGTAAACCACATTAACATAGAAGCAGTGATAAATTAACATTAAATCAAGATGAAATTTGGTAACTTTATTAAACATACCAGGAAGTGGTAAGTAATAACAAAATTGTTATAGTTTTGAATTCGAGAAGCAGTTTTCAATAAGACCTACTCTTTTTTATTATTTTATTTCATTAAATTAGGTTATACATTATGTCACAAAAAGATGAATGTCTTTAATTAACTGTTGGCCAATAAATTTGATCTCGGACTGGTATGAAGGTGGCTGCCATGAAGATTTTGAGATTTGCGAAAACTTGATACCGGGCTTTCCCACCCCCCTCTTCATTATTACATTTATTGTTATAATTAATAATAAATAAATAATAACATAATTCAGATTGAGTATGCAAGAATGCTATAAAATGACAATATTAAAATGGACACCGTTTAAAGTAAAAAGAAATGACAAACATCTAGTTAAAAATAGTTAGCTTTGAAATGAGATAGAAGATAAGATAAAAAGCTATTGAGATCTCAAGTGCCGCAGGGTGTTTAAAATAATCTGACTCACCCCCACCTACACATCGCCTTCTTTCCAGCTGTAGGGACTTTCTTCTTCCCCTTTTCTGTGTTACAAGCATTGCATTTTCCTTCCAACAGATTTTTAGTCACTTGACCGTGTGGAAAGATAAAGCACAACGAGTATAGTTTCAAATTTCGAAGGGTTCAATGCAGTTTCCAAAATGGCTATTATTACAGTATACTTTATCATAACCTCTCAAAGTTACCAAAAGTTGTAACAAAATTACCATACTTGGGTAATAGTTACCAAAATAATAATGGTAAATTTGAACTTGTAGGAGGCAATTTGCAAGGGGTAGAGAGCATTTTTAAAATTCTAGGAGCATGTCATTTCCTTGTTGAATTTGAAATTAAAGCAAATAATGGAACGCACTGCCAATTATGAAAGGATGAGCATAGTTTTGTACAAAAAGATAAGCAATACATTTCTTTAAAAATCAGAATAACTATGTAAACTTAAAGAATGTACTACTGCACAAGTTATTACAATACCTTGACACATACATTTACAGCAAAGTTATTCTACAAAAACATCAACTTTACTTTACAATGACATTGAAGCCGTCACTCAATAACTGCCCTTTAAAAAGATCTGTACAAAAAGTCATGAAAAAATCATTTTACAAAAAACCACTTGAGGTGGTATAAAAAGACTCAACCTGCCATGTCTCTGGCGCCTCCAAAAAGAAACTTTGTGAAAATCAACT
>JACMZG010001893.1:8251332-8341332 GCA_018340805.1 Microvelia longipes
GGACTAATTTCATTCAACTTAAATGCCCAAAACACATCGTAAACGACTCCTCAATTGAAATATGTAGTTTACTGCCCGTATTGTAGGTTTTCGGATAACTACCGTTTTTTCGACTGGTCTTAAGCGTATAAACGGCTATATAAATTATATTATGTACATAATATTAAAATGTATTTAAAGGGCATGTCTTGTAGATTAATTTTTTTTAAAAATCATCCAAATCAGCCAAGTAGAAGTGGAGAAAAAGAGGTTTAAAAATGACATTCTTTAAGACTTCTTATTCTTCCTGCACTTTTTGTTGATGCACCTACAGCCTAAACTACTAAACTGATTTTGACGTATGAGGACTTTTTGGATTCGTCTTGTGCTCGTGTGCATTCCTACTTAATAAAATCTCAGATTCAACATTCCTACGCTGAACGCGGAGTGAAAAACTAAGCTAGCGAATGATAGGTTTATACGTTGACGCACCTTCTGCTTAAACTACTGAACGGATTTTGATATGTGAAGACTTTTTAGATTTGTCTTTTTCTTTAACCGAAAGAAATGGCGATTGAGCCATTTTGTGCAAGAATGAAGGATTTTCTTCTTAAGAATCCCTGCTATTCAATAGACAAATTTTTAAAGTTAATTTATTACAAATTTATAATTAAAGTTATCAGTATAAAGTATTTAGGAAGACTATTGTATATACCAAAAACATTGTACATATTTATTATTGTATATATCTATGTATGGTCTCTTACAATAAAAATGCATTCATTCATTGTGATTTCAAAGTTAAGTTGCTAGGTTAAACTGTAGGGCTTTATTTAAACTCTGAGCCGATCATCAGCTTCTTCTCCTAGGCGGTGTGCCAAAAAAGTGAATCAACCTCAGAGGCAGTGTAGGCAAGGTTATATAGTGCCTTAATTATTTCATTAATTCATTCATTTCTTTTGCATACTCCTGGATCTATGCAGGTAAGTAAAACTGCTGCAATTATGACAACTGCTAAAATCTGTTACATTAATCTCCACAAACACCTGAATTGTTTGGTATCTCAAAATATTGTAAATGAAGCTATACAATTTGTTCACACTGCTGGCTTGCCGCCAAGGAGAAGCTGATGATTGCCTCACAGTTTGAATAAGGTATTGCCAACCTAGCAACTTCACTTTGAAACACCAATGACCTTCTCCATCCAAAATGGACAGGACTTGGCGGGACAGAAAAGTTGATTTCCCTACTTTTTTGAACCAAAGATTTGGTGGGGAGTTTTTTACCACGTAAGTGGTTTTTGATAAGATAGATACAATAAAATTACTGAGACAGACTTATTAGATGCTATTAAACAGATAAGAGAAGGCTTGGCACCTAGACTTGACAACATCCAAGCCAAAGATTTAAAAAGTAATGACAAAGTGAAGCCCCTTGTCTAGAATAAAGTATTGAGTCTAAATCAATGAATATTTCCTAACACCTTAAAAAATGCCTTAATAACTCTATTATACAAAGGCAGTGATTCCTCACTCACAACCTTTAAACTACCGTCCCATTAGTTTATAATCTAAAGTGACAAAAATAGTAGAGCAGATTGTCAAAAAACAACTAGTTTATTTTCTTCAAACCCAATGAATAATTGATAAGAGCCAGTTTGGTTTCCAACCTGGTATCAGCACTGAGGACGCTATATCAGATACTATTTTTATAATTAATAATTCCTTACATATCAGCATAAAGGTTGCGGCTGTTTTCTTGTATCTGACAAAGGCAATTGATACGGTTTCTAATCGTATATTGATCAAGAAATTATTTAATATTGGTATAAGAAGAACAGTACTCGGGTGGTTTGCTAGTTACATTGAGAACAGACTCCAATCTGTAAAAGTAAATAATATGCTTTCTGCCTACACAATCCTGCAAGGCATGGTTTTGAGTCCATTATTATTCCTTATTTACATAAACAACAGCTTCTCAGTGGTGAGCAGGTGCCGTTTGGTGCATTTCTGTAATGACCTACCATTGCTATGTTCAGCCTAGTTCAGTTAAAGTGTGTAACTAATTAGCAATTAATTTAAATAGAATCTACACTTGACTAAAAATAAATAAATTATCTTTAATTATCAAGAAAAAAAACCTTATTTACTTTTCATTATGTAATAATGTAAATTCAAAGCCTAATTATAGAATCAGTTTACATAGCAATGCTTGTCATGCTGAGTTTCCACAGGACTGCACGTGTCCTATACCTATGGTTATGCCACAGAAACTAGCTTACTACCACTATAGAGACTTCAAAAACTTTTCATTATAATTATTCTTAAACACCCATAAAGAGAAGAATCCACTCTATTATTTAAAAATCGAGACAGGGTAGCTCAGAACTTTTCTTCATCACATCGGATTCGCTACTCTCATCCTTCCTGCGTCAGACTTGCTTTGCTCGCCCTCCGAATATACAATTCACCAAATTTATACTCTAACACATTTTTCGGACTCCCTTTGCTCGTTCTCAGATAGTAAATACATCCGTTTCATTCTTAGCAGTCACACAGCACTGACCACGCTTAATGCTGCTTAACTTTTATGATCCAACAAAAATCATGGATAAACTTGTTCGTATTTAAAATAAACTTGGTGTACTTATTTATTACCTAAAGGTAAACACTTGTATTAAATTTTAACTTACTTAAATTATTTCCGATTTTTTTTAATTTTTATTTTAAAAAACCTTCACAAGTCATTAGATAAATTTTAAACTAATGCTGATAATGAAATGAAACTTGGCACATTGGTTAGTCTTATATATTGCTACATCCGTGCTAAATCTCAATCCAATTGCATAATTTTTCCGCATTTTATGATTTTTCAAAATCTTTGCTAACTCAATGATGTCATAAAAAATTATTTTTCTGAATAGCACAACTACACCTATAAACTGATTTTTGTACGAAGTTTCATCTATCGAATAAATACACTGGGAGCTACGATGATAACAGAAACACAAACATACAGACAGACAACTTTGTGAAAACCATTCAGGAGGTCTTAAAAACACCTGAAAAAGATAATTCCGATGACATTCTAGTTTCGGATTTTTTGCAAACAATACTTTTCCTATATACCTATGGTATAAATGAGAAAAAGTAAAAAGTTAAGAATTTTAAATTTACCCGACATGTTTCAACTGATAGGTGAGATGAGATCTGCATCAAATTTATTTAGGTTAACATAACTAAGTTACAATAGATCACAGAAATGTACAACCATGGGCCAAAGACATTGGCTCTTTGTAGCAGCGGGTAACTGTAATAGTTTGCCTCAACATATAAAAAATTCAAAATCTTTAAATATTTTTACAAAATTGATAAAACAATTATTCTTAATAGAATATAAATTAAAAATAATCCTTAACATTAAAGAAATCAATAAATAATAAATGAATTTAATTCAATAAATTAATATATTTATTATGAGAAACAACAAAAAATAAATAAAATTAAAACAAACTAAGATCCTGATATTTTTATGGAATCAATAATATAATTGAAACAAATTGTATATTCAATCTTTATTCATTACTTACAGATACTAATATTTACACTAAGGTAATTGATAATAATACAAAATATTTAATATTAAATATTAAATATTTATATTTAAATATTTATTTTTCACAACTTTATTTGGTGTTGTGTCTTTATTATATATTTTTTTAAATAAAATGTAAATCATAATTTTATTTTGTTTAATTGATTATGTTCGCATACTTATTTATAGAAATGAGATTTATTTTTACATTATTGGTAATTAATATTAATTTATGTGCACATAAACTACATAACTTTTGGCACAAACTAAATTTAATTGAAATTTTTTTTAACAAAAAAAAAAAACAATTAACAAAAACACAGCATAGGTACAATGCTCCCCACAGCACAAAGCTTCCGCTAGCCTTATTGTTACATATTTAACTAGTAGTTATTAAGTATTTATTGTTATATATTATATTGTATTGAATATTAATTAAATAAAGGATATTTAATAAAAAAATATACATTGTTGATGAAGGTATAAAAAATTAGAAACAAGTAAGAGAGTTGTTAGTGATACAGATCTGTTGATGCTTTTAGTAGCACTTAGTCCAGACGAAGGTGACTTATTATATTTCAAACCATAGTATTATCATACAAAGAAAAAATACAGTATTATATTATTTATGTTTTTTTTTTTATACAGTATTATCATAAATAAAGAAAAAATTGATAAATTTGAAAATATTATTAAAAAAAATCAAAATCCTTTCTTTAACACTGCGGAGGAATGTTATGCTGGGTGGAATAATTTTATTAATGTTATTGATATTAATTGATTGGAGTAGGCTCTCATAAATTTAAAGCAACTCTTAGTAATTTAAACTGCATTTAGTAAGTTGCTTTCGTGTGTATTGGGACGCTCTTAACATTTATACAGCGTTGACTTTGCCTATCAAAAGATATAATAATGATGAAATATGTCTTAATCCTTATAGACATGATGTAAGGAGGACGCCTGTAGTTGCATGTGCTGACAAAAGAGATTCCCTTACATCACTAAGCTCTAAAACGAAATCCTAACCACATCCTTTTGCTTTGAAATACAATAAGTCACCCTCGTCTGGAATAAGTGCACCTAAATGCACCAGCAGATCTGTATCACTAACAACTCTCTTGATGGTTTCTTTATTGGATTTAATGGATATCAGAAATCCACATTTGATCTAAGCAGAGTCTTAAACCTAAAACATGACAGGTGAGATAGCTAGCAGATACACATTAACTGAAGGTGTTAAAGTAATGTAACTGCTAGCTTAACAAGGATTTGAGGATAATTTAACTCAATACAGGACTCAAATAACTCATAGACAATGTAAACACAGCTCTGACTTACTCGTTGTTATTGTCAAGTTCAGTAGAAATATTATCTGAGTCAGTCTCCAGAGTATATTTATTAGGGTTATCAAAATCAAACTTCTGACTGCATTTCCTCTTAGGTCTAGAGCCATCTGGGTTATCAGGTATAATCAAATTTTGCTGGAAAACACAAAAGCATTTTTTTAATTGTATTTAATCTGAAACCAAGAAACTATACATGATCCTGCATAATTTTGGAACTTCATCATACCAAATTTTGTGATTTTTAAAAATGAAATAAACCTAAAATAGTGACTGTGGCTTTGCATAAAAATAACACGTTTCCATTTTAAGAATGAAATTGATGTTGCCTATTATGCCTTTATTAAATATTATGCGTCATGCCATATTAGAGTATATGCTTTCCACCCCTCCTCTCTTATATATTATGTGTCATGCCATATTAGAGTATATGCTTTCCACCCCTTCTCTCTTATTTATTATGTGTCATGCCATATTAGAGTATATGCTTTCCGCCCCTCCTCTCTTATATATTATGTGTCATGCCATATTAGAGTATATGCTTTCCACCTCTCCTCTCTTATATTATGTTGTCATGCCATATAGAGTATATGCTTTCCACCCTTCCTCTTATATATTATGTGTCATGCATATTAGAGTATATGCTTTCCACCCCTTCTCTCTTATATATTATGTGTCATGCCATGAGTATATGTTTCCACCCCTGTGTCATGCCATATTAGAGTATATGCTTCCACCCCTCCTCTCTTAATATGTGTCATGCCATATTAGGTATATGCTTTCCACCCCTCCTCTCTTACTATTATGTGTCATGCCATATTAGAGTATATGCTTTCCATTCCTCCCTCTTATATATATGTGTCATGCCATATTAGAGTATATGCTTTCCACCCCTCCTCTCTTATATATTATGTGTCATGCCATATTAGAGTATATGCTTTCCACCCCTTCTCTCTTATATATTATGTGTCATGCCATATTAGAGTATATGCTTTCCACCCTCCTCTCTTTTATGTGTCATGCCATATTAGAGTATATGCTTTCCACCCCTCCTCTCTTATATGTGTCATGCCATATTAGAGTATATGCTTTCCACCCCTCCTCTCTTACTATTATGCCATATTAGAGTATAATCCTCTCTTACTATTATGTGTCATGCCATATTAGAGTATAAGCTTTCCATTCCTCCCCTCTTATTTTTTTGTCTGATTCTCACACAATTTGGGAATTTTGACACAAAATTGTATGAATAATTCGTAACCACTAATAACAAAAAATATAGTTATTTCAACCCAAAAATAGGCTATTACACAATGACTGACAAAATGACTGATGCCAAGAAGGCTTCAGGTGATTGAGGTCACACCTCACTCACTTAAAAAATAAAATGAAAAAGTACAACTAAATAGTACTGACTGGTTCTGTATTATGAAGCTTATATTTCTCATCCAGTAGAACAATAGTTCTATCCAGAGTTTGTGAATACAACTGGTACTGCATATCACTGATGGGACAGTGTATGTGTCTCTCTTCTTTTGGAGGCAGATTCAAATTCACATCTGACTTCACTCTTCTAAGGAGAAACGGTTCTAAAATCTTAAATAAAAACCAACAGTATATTAATATAAACAAATAGGCCATCATGATAAACTCAAAGTAAGTTATAATAATATATCCTGCCATACTGAAACACCTTACCACTGTCACTGTACAGAATCTGCCCTAAAAATGGCAAAACAATAACTTGGAAAATGTTTACATAAATAGGCTTCTACAATAAGGTAAGGGCCTGTATTCAGAATAATTTTTAAGAAATCTCTCCTAGGTTGTTCCTAGCCTTCTCCTAGCTTTTAAAAAATCAACCCTAGAAATGATTTTACATAAATTTATTCGTGGTAAAAAGTTATTTAAAAAGCTAATACAAGATCAAGAAAATAAAAACTTACATTAAGGGTAGGTATAACTTAATTTTATTATTTATTTGTGCAATAATTTGATAGGTATTCCTAACCACAATTGATTGATAAATAATGTAAATTAGTAAAATCAAATTGTCAGTACCATTGAATAGTGTTTACCTTGTGTAAAGTTGAAATGAAATGTTTTGTCTTCTCTTTTGCTAAAATAGCATCATTGGTCTGATGCTGGTAGACTTCTTCAGTAGAGAACCAAGCATGGAAGTCGTCCAGGTCATCAAAAATCTAAACAATGCAATACATCTATAGTACGTACGGTTGCTAGACACACATAAATAATAATACATTAATAATAACATAAATAACATTAATAAGGCACTCTAATGACATACAAATATTTTAACTAGCCAGGGTCCTAGAACTATAATCCTTTAGAACTATAAAAAGCATTTTATAATAAAAATAGTTTTAAATTTGCATCAAAGACACAGGGTGACTGTGTATTTCTTATAGATTGAGGACACTTGCACTCGATAGCAGATTTCTTTAATAAGTTTGTACAATTATCCTTATTCCTAAGATTATATCAACTCTAATTGTTATTTTAAGGGTTTGAAACAGTTCCAGACTTACACTTAGTCTTATACTTAACAGTAAAAGACTGACTCATCTCTACGGGTCTGTCAAGCTCAATCCCCTTAACAATAAATTGAGTTTATTTTACAACAGTTATTAAAAATGAAATGAGTAAAATCGCATTGTTAGATTTGCACTTAGGCAAATAAATTTTGAAAAATGCAGTAGAGTATCATGAACTAAAGCTAAATAAACAAAAAATACAATCGGAAAATGCAAATGTATTCTTAAGATTTGATTGAAAATTTAAGTTGAAGGGCAGATTGAATAATAAACAAACATATTTCTTAAACATCAAATTGATACAAAATTTTAAACAGTATCAGAAAATAAAAGAATAATTTAAACAATATTTTAAATTTCAATAAAAGTTATAAATCTATTCCTATAATCAACTTAAGACTAATAAAATAGTTCACAAAACTATATTTAGAACGAATAAAAATATCCAAATAAAATTTATAGTAAAAATGAAAAAAAAACATTATCCTATTAAAAATTATTAATAGGTAGGTACCTTATTAGTTATTATAAGGTATTATTGATAGTCATTACAAGGTGGGACATTTCACTGACTTTCAAATATTTCAAACTAAGAGAAGAACGCAGCACTGAATATAACAGACTCAGCTTATTATCAACGGACAGATGTAGAGTAGAGGTAGGATAAAATAATGGACTGAACATGACACTCAGCGTTGTGACGACTGACAAGTCTAGATTCTTGCTAAATGGAGAACAAAGCACTAAGCACGAGAGACTTAGTGCGTTTTATTTATTGTGTACCAAAATGTGAAGTGGCAGTCTGTGATGCCTCTCTAGGCATAATGGCATCTAAAGTGTTCTATATTTGGTGTCATGTGGTGGAGTAACTTTGCAGATTTCAAGTCTTGTAATTAGTGCATACACTCTGACTTGTAATTGTAATAGTTGAAGAATGAGTTAACATCGATACTTTTGCTGTTGGATATAAATATCACTGGACCCGTTTCAGCTTAATGATGGAATTAAGCCAAAACCTGTGATATTCATATCAAACATCAAGTATAGACAATAGCTGTTTCTTAGCTGGCTCGCTAATATGAATATCTTATGTTGTAATTATGAAATCTTAACAACAATACCTATTTATTGTTGTTAAACCTCACTTTATTGGTTATGTTAGCTTCTAATATTCTTCCTGGTCCAATTTCAACTTTAGTGTTAAGCCCAACCCCACTAAGCAGCTGACTGAGTTAAGCAACATTTTTATCCATAACAAATTATAAATGTATACAAGTAAAGAGCTGTACCTCAGGCATTAGAAAATGAAGAAGAGACCAGAGTTCATACAAGTTGTTTTGTAGAGGAGTGCCAGTTAAAATCATTCTATTAATTGATTTAAATCCACTGAGACACCTGAAAATATACATTATCAGTATTCACCAATAGTAGATCATATAATGCAGTGCATTAAATTTCTGAGGATTTTTTTTTAAAGACAAGCAATTTTTCAACCAAAAGAACAATTTATTCCTATATTGCAAGTAACAATATAACACATTATATTTTGATAGAGGAATAGTTGGTTCTTTGTAGCACTGGAAAGTTTATAGAACTCCGTCTCAGGCTTGATCAAGGGGACTTTAGTTCTATAAAAAGTTCTATTAAATTAATGAAATATTAAAAAGTTTCTTTTTGTGGACTTATAAAAAAAAATATATAAATAAAAACAGGTTAATTACACAAAAGTCCTTTATTGTTTAATATATAATAACTAAGCTTTCGACTAAAAATTAGTCATCATCAGAGTTTAAAAAATATAAAATAAAAAACAATTTTACAAACTACTTCATATTGCACCTTGGTATGGTTTGGTAAGCTATGTTTAAAAAACCGTTAAAAACTGTTACATTGAAGAATTTAAAAAAAATTCAGTGTTACAATAATTTTAGTTGAAAAAACAATATTTTAAACTAAATTAAGATTTTTAAAGATTTAAGAGTTCCTTATTAAATTTGAGTAAATGGAGCTTAATTTTTTCTACATCTTTTTTAAAATTAACAATTATTATCAAATTTGACTATATTTATCATTTCTTTAACTTTCCTTTTTTGCCAATTAGGTTCATTTTGCAGGATTCGGGTATTGTCAAAATCAAAACTGTGTCCTGTATTATGTTTGTGGTTAGAAAGTCCAGTATTATTTTTATCTTTTTTGCAGTCATATTTATGTTGGGCCAGTCTTTTATTTAGATATTGTTTAGTTTCACCTAATAATATTGGGACATTGAGAACAGGGAATTTTATATATAATCCGGATTTTTGCTCTTTCTTGGTTTTCTTTATGTTTTTCAAAAAATGGCCGTTTTGATTTTTGACTTTTTTGAGCAATTTTAAAAAGTTAGGTAGACTTTTTTTGATAAAGTCCTTTTTATTTTTTCAGATAAGTTAGGTACATATGGGATTGCTACGAATTGATTATGAATTATAGGATCTTCATTATTAGGCATTATAATTATTGTCAATATTATTAATTTGAATTATTTATATTATTAGAATTATTTGAATTGTTTATATTATTAGAATTGTTTGAATTATTTATATTATTAGAATTATTTATATTATTAGAATTATTTATATTATTAGAATTATTTATATTATTAGAATTATTTATATTATTAGAGTTATTTATATTATTAGAATTATTTAATTATTATTATTTATATTATTAAATTATTTTTAAATTTTGCATTTTTTCTTTTGTTTTGGTTAAAGTTTGTTTTATTAGGTAATTTGGGAAATTATTATATTGCAGTGTTTTTTTAACATCTAGTATTACTTCGTTGTGGTATTCAGGATCAGTTAATGTTAGAGATCTACTGATCAAGTTATTAGCACTATTTATTTTATATGACTGAGGTTGTTTTGAATTAAAGTTGATCATTCTATCTGAAGCTGTCGTTTTTTTATAAATTTTAAGTTTTTATATTTCCATTACTATTTATTACTAATACGTCTAAAAAGGGAATTTTTTTATCTAATTCTTTTTCTATAGTAAATTGTATTGCACTATCATAGGAATTGAATAAACTTAATAACTTATCTACAGAATCTTTTTTTATTATAAAAAAACTATCATCTACATATTTTTTGGTAAAACTAATTTTATTTTTGTGTTTCTTTAAACATTTTATTAAAAATATCATCCATAATAATATCAGTATAGAACCAGACAGAGGTCCACCCATTTGGAAGGCCACTCTTTGAAGATATATCTTATTATTAAAAGTTAAGTAGGCATTATCTATACATATTTTAAATAAATCCATAAAACTGTTGTTTATTAAGATCTGTATGGTTCTTAATATTTTTCCAATTATTACTTATTCCAATTATTAGAATTATTTATATTATTAGAATTATTTATATTATTAGAATTATTTAAATTTTGCATTTTTTCTTTGTTTTGTTTTATAAGTTTGTTTATTAGGTAATTTGGGAAATTATTATATTGCAGTGTTTTTTTAACATCTAGTATTACTTCGTTGTGGTATTCAGGATCAGTTAATGTTAGAGATCTACTGATCAAGTTATTAGCACTATTTATTTTATATGACTGAGGTTGTTTTGAATTAAAGTTGATCATTCTAATCTGAAGCTGTCGGTTTTTTATAAATTTTAGTTTTTATATTTCCATTACTATTTTATTACTAATACGTCTAAAAAAGGGAATTTTTTTATCTAATTCTTTTTTCTATAGTAAATTGTATTGCACTATCATAGGAATTGAATAAACTTAATAACTTATCTACAGAATCTTTTTTTATTATAAAAAAAACTATCATCTACATATTTTTTGGTAAAACTAATTTTATTTTTGTGTTTCTTTAAACATTTATTAAACATATCATCCATAATAATATCAGCTATAGAACCAGACAGAGGTCCACCCATTTGGAGGCCACTCTTTTGAAGATATATCTTATTATTAAAAGTTAAGTAGGCATTATCTATACATATTTTAAATAAATCCATAAACTGTTGTTTATTAAGATCTGTATGGTTCTTAATATTTTTCCAATTATTACTTATTCCAATTATTAGAATTATTTATATTTATTAGAAATTATTTTATATTATTAGAATTATTTAAATTTTGCATTTTTTCTTTGTTTGTTTTATAAGTTTGTTTATTAGGTAATTTGGGAAATTATTATATTGCAAGTGTTTTTTTAACATCTAAGTATTACTTCGTTGTGGTATTCAGGATCAGTTAATGTTAGAGATCTACTGATCAAGTTATTAGCACTATTTATTTTATATGACTGAGGTTGTTTTGAATTAAAGTTGATCATTCTATCTGAAGCTGTCGGTTTTTTATAAATTTTAGTTTTTATATTTCCATTACTATTTATTACTAATACGTCTAAAAAGGGAATTTTTTTATCTAATTCTTTTTTCTATAGTAAAATTGTATTGCACTATCATAGGAATTGAATAAACTTAATAACTTATCTACAGAATCTTTTTTTTATTATAAAAACTATCATCTACATATTTTTTGGTAAAACTAATTTTATTTTTTGGTGTTTTCTTTTAAACATTTATTAAAAAATATCATCCATAATAAATATCAGCTATAGAACCAGACAGAGGTCCACCCAATTTTGGAGGCCACTCTTTTGAAGATATTATCTTATTATTAAAAGTTAAGTAGGCATTATCTATACATAATTTTAAATAAATCCATAAACTGTTGTTTTATTAAGATCTGTATGGTTCTTAATATTTTTCCAATTATTATTCCAATTATTCAGAATTATTTATATTATAGAATTTATTTATAATTATTAGAATTATTTAAATTTTGCATTTTTTCTTGTTTGTTTTATAAGTTTGTTTATTAGGTAATTTGGGAAATTATTTATATGCAGTGTTTTTTTTAAACATCTAGTATTACTTCGTTGTGGTATTCAGGATCAGTTAATGTTAGAGATCTACGGATCAAGTTATTAGCACTATTTATTTTATATGACTGAGGTTGTTTTTGAATTAAAGTTGATCATTCTCTATCTGAAGCTGTCGGTTTTTTATAAATTTTAGTTTTTATATTTTCATTACTATTTATTACTAATACGTCTAAAAAGGGAATTTTTTTATCCCCAATTTATAAATAATTCAAATAATAATATTGACAATAATTATAATGCTATAATGAAGATCCTATAATTCATAAATCAATTCGTAGCAATCCCATATGTACATAACTTATCTGAAAAATAAAAAGGACTTTATCAAAAAGTCTACCTAACTTTAAAATTGCTCAAAAAAGTCAAAAATCAAACCGGCCATTTTTTGAAAAACATAAAGAAAAACCAAGAAAGAGCAAAAATCCGGATTAGTATATAAAATTCCCTGTTCTCAATGTCCCAAATATTATATAGGTGAAACTAAACAATATCTAAAAAAAAAGACTGGCCCAACAATAAATATGACTGCAAAAAAGATAAAAATAATACTGGACTTTCTAACCACAAACATAATACAGGACACAGTTTTGATTTTGACAATACCCGAATCCTGCAAAATGAACCTAATTGGCAAAAAAAGGAAAGTTAAAGAAATGATAAATATAGTCAAATTTGATAATAATGTTAATTTTAAAAAAGATGTAGAAAAATTAAGCTCCATTTACTCAAATTTAATAAGGAACTCTTAAATCTTAAAAATCTTAATTTAGTTTAAAATATTGTTTTTTCAACTAAAATTATTGGTAACACTGATTTTTTTTAAATTCTTCAATGTAACTTTTTTAAGGGTTTTTAAACATAGCTTACCAAACCATACCAAGGTGCAATATGAAGTAGTTTGTAAAATTGTTTTTTATTTTATATTTTTTAAACTCTGATGATGACTAATTTTTAGTCGAAAGCTTAGTTATTATATATTAAACAATAAAGGACTTTTGTGTAATTAACCTGTTTTTATTTATATATTAATGAAATATATTAATTGAATAAAAAAAATAATAAAATGCCCATTTTAGGGCCTTTCGGCCCATCAGGGTGTTCACCCTGCGGGAACCACCTCAGGTGGGTTGCCTCCACTACACTCTAAGAGTTAATTAAAGTTGGCGAAATTTTTTTAATACAAATACTATTCATAAAATCTTAGAGCATAGTCCGGGCTGCGAACCCCAGACCTCCGGTGCCGAAATCGAACGCCTTTACGATCACGGCCACGAAGGCAGATTATTAATTGAATAAATCATTCAAAACTTTTTATAGAACTGAAGTCCCCTTGATCAAGCCTTTGATAGAGGAATTCATTTTAGCAAATTCCCTTTGGAACAATTTTGCTAATAGGATAACCGTCATGGCGGGAGTCAAATCTCAAACCACAAACTAAATCTATTGTGATCAATGAGGTCCCGGATGACAAACAAAGTTTTGAGAATGATTATATATATATATATATATATATATATATATATATATATATATATATATATATATATATATATATATATATATATTATATATATATATATATATATATATAATATATATATATATATATATATATATATATATATATACGTGTGTGTGTATGTATGTAGTATGTATTTCTAGACACTTTCTTATAAACACCTTATTTCATAAACAGATAAATATTTTTTATTCAATTTTGGGGAGGACACAAAACCTATTGAAACCCAGGTTTTTGAGACGTCATTCACCTAATTTGCTGAGTCAGTATAATTTTAAAAAATCGGTAAAAAGGCCCTTATTTATTTTTTTGGACACTGAATCAAATGAAAGCGGGTCAAAGTCGATACAACCACTCTATGTGACCAAATAATTCTGGCGCGGTAGTCCGCATATCAGGCGAATTTCCTTTGGATGCGTGTTTCTGTGCTTCACAATGCATTTCTGCTTAAGTTGTAAGGCATAAATTGGATCCTTAAGCAAGAAATGTATTGTTGAGCACGAAAACACATATTCCAAAGAAAATTTGCCCAACATGCAGACCACCACACAAGAATTTTTTTTTTAACTAAAATTTTTGTTGTTTAGGGGCCAGTAGTCAAATAAAATTTGGAAAATGTTTGCAATTAGTTTATTTCTCTAGAAACTAATGATAACTAGCAAGGCTTTCTATTGTAACATATAACAATTTGACTGACAGTATGTTGTTTAGTCTCTAAAAACTAATAATAATTAGCAAGGCTTTCTATTGTAACATATAACAATTTGACTGACAGTTAGTTGTTTAGTCTCTAAAACTAATAATAATTAGCAAGGCTTTCTATTGTAACATATAACATTTGACTGACAGTATTTGTTTAGTCTCTAAAAACTAATAATAATTAGCAAGGCTTTCTATTGTAACATATAACAATTTGACTGACAGTATGTTGCTTAGTCTCTAAAAACTAATAATAATTAGCAAGGCTTTCTATTGTAACATATAACAATTTGACTGACAGTATGTTGCTTAGTCTCTAAAAACTAATAATAATTAGCAAGGCTTTCTATTGTAACATATAACAATTTGCTGACAGTAATGTTGTTTAGTCTCTAAAAACTAATAATAATTAGCAAGGCTTTCTATTGTAATATAACAATTTGACTGACAGTATGTTGTTTAGTCTCTAAAAAACTAATAATAATTAGGCAAGGCTTTCTATTGTAAACATATAACAATTTGACTGACAGTATGTTGTTTTTAGTCTCTAAAAACTAATAATAATTAGCAAGGCTTTCTATTGTAACATATAACAATTTGACTGACAGTATGTTGTTAGTCTCTAAAAACTAATGATAACTAGCAAGGCTTATTGTAACATATAACAATTTGACTGACAGTATGTTGCTTAGTCTCTAAAAACTAATAATAATTAGCAAGGCTTTCTATTGTAACATATAACAATTTGACTGACAGTATGTTGTTTAGTCTCTAAAAACTAATGTTATGCATATAACAATTTGACTGACAGTATGTTAGTCTCTAAAAACTAATGATAATTATCAAGGCTATCTATTGCAACATATAAAATTTGACTGACAGTATGTTGTTTAGTCTCTAAAACTAATAATAATTAGCAAGGCTTTCTATTGTATATAACAATTGTGACAGTAAGTCTCTAAAAAACTAATAATAATTAGCAAGGCTTTCTATTGTAACATATAACAATTTGACTGACAGTATGTTGTTTAGTCTCTAAAAAACTAATGATAACTAGCAAGGCTTTCTATTGTAACATATAAACAATTTGACTGACAGTAATGTTGCTTAGTCTCTAAAAACTAATAATAAATTGCAAGGTTTTCTATTGTAACATATAACAATTTGACTGACAGTATGTTGTTTAGTCTCTAAAAACTAATAATAATTAGCAAGGCTTTCTATTGTAACATATAACAATTTGACTGACAGTATGTTGTTTAGTTTCTAAAAACTAATGATAATTAGCAAGGCTTTCTATTGTAACATATAACAATTTGACCTGACAGTATGTTGTTTAGTCTCTAAAACTAATAATAATTATCAAGGCTTCTATTTTAACATATAACAATTTGACTGGACAGTATGTTGCTTAGTCTCTAAAACTAATATAATTAGCAAGGCTTTCTATTGTAACATATAACAATTTGACTGACAGTACGTTGTTTAGTCTCTAAAAACTAATGATAACTAGCAAGGCTTTCTATTGTAACATATAACAATTTGACTGACAGTATGTTGCTTAGTCTCTAAAACTAATAATAATTAGCAAGGCTTTCTATTGTAACATATAACAATTTGACTGACAGTATGTTGTTTAGTCTCTAAAACTAATAATAATTAGCAAGGCTTTCTATTGTAACATATAACAATTTGACTGACAGTATGTTGTTTAGTCTCTAAAAACTAATAAATAATTAGCAAGGCTTTCTATTGTAACATATAACAATTTGACTGACAGTATGTTGTTTAGTCTCTAAAAACTAATATAATTAGCAAGGCTTTCTATTGTAACATATAACAATTTGACTGACAGTATGTTGTTTAGTCTCTAAAAACTAATGATAACTAGCAAGGCTTTCTATTGTAACATATAACAATTTGACTGACAGTATGTTGCTTAGTCTCTAAAAACTAATAAACAATCTCATATAAAATTGACTGACAGTAGTTGTTTAGTCTCTTCTAATAATAATTAGCAAGGCTTTCTATTGTAACATATAACAATTTGACTGACAGTATGTTGTTTAGTCTCTAAAAACTAATATAATTATCAAGGCTATCTATGCAACATATAACAATTTGACTGACAGTATGTTGTTTAGTCTCTAAAACTAATAATATTAGCAAGGCTTTCTATTGTAACATATAACATTTGACTGACAGTATGTTGTTTAGTCTCTAAAAACTAATAATAATTAGCAAGGCTTTTTATTGTAACATATAACAATTTGACTGACAGTATGTTTGTTTAGTCTCTAAAAACTAATGAATAACTAGCAAGGCTTTCTATTGTAACATATAACAATTTGACTGACATATGTTTGCTAGTCTCTAAAACTAATAATAATTAGCAAGGCTTTCTATTGTAACATAATAACAATTTGACTGACAGTATGTTGTTTAGTCTCTAAAAACTAATAATAATAGCAAGGCTTTCTATTGTAACATATAACAATTTGACTGACAGTATGTTGTTAGTCTCTAAAACTAATATAATTAGCAAGGCTTTCTATTGTAACATATAACAATTTGACTGACAGTATGTTGCTTTAGTCTCTAAAAACTAAATAATTAGCAAGGCTTTCTATTGTAACATATAACAATTTGACTGACAGTATGTTGCTTAGGTCTCTAAAAACTAATAATAATTAGCAAGGCTTTCTATTGTAACATATAACAATTTGACTGACAGTATGTTTGTTTAGTCTCTAAAAACTAATAATAATTAGCAAGGCTTTCTATTGTAACATATAACAATTTGACTGACAGTATGTTGTTTAGTCTCTAAAAACTAATAATAATTAGCAAGGCTTTTCTATTGTAACATATAACATTTGACTGACAGTATGTTGTTTTGTCTCTAAAAACTAATAATAATAGCAAGGCTTTCTATTGTAACATATAACAATTTGACTGACAGTATGTTGTTTAGTCTCTAAAAACTAATGATAACTCAAGGCTTTCTATTGTAAACATATAACAATTTGACTGACAGTATGTTGTTAGTCTCTAAAAAACTAATAATAATTAGCAAGGCTTTCTATTGTAACATATAACAATTTGACTGACAGTATGTTGTTTAGTCTCTAAAAACTAATAATAATTAGCAAGGCTTTCTATTGTAACATATAACAATTTGACTGACAGTATGTTGTTTAGTCCTCTAAAAACTAATGATAAATTATCAAGGCTATCTATTGCAACATATAACAATTTGACTGACAGTATGTTGTTTAGTCTCTAAAAACTAATAATAATTAGCAAGGCTTTCTATTGTAACATATAACAATTTGACTGACAGTATGTTGTTTAGTCTCTAAACTATAATAATTAGCAAGGCTTTCTATTGTAACATATAACAATTTGACTGACAGTATGTTGTTTAGTCTCTAAAAACTAATAATAATTAGCAAGGCTTTCTATTGTAACATATAACAATTTGACTGACAGTATGTTTTAGTCTCTAAAAACTAATAATAATTAGCAAGGTTTTCTATTGTAACATATAACAATTTGACTGACAGTATGTTGTTTAGTCTCTAAAAATAATAAATAATTAGCAAGGCTTTCTATTGTAACATATACAATTTGACTGACAGTATGTTGTTTAGTTTCTAAAAACTATGATAATTAGCAAGGCTTTCTATTGTAACATATACAATTTGACTGACAGTATGTTGTTTAGTCTCTAAAACTAATAATAATTAGCAAGGCTTTCTATTTTAACATATAACAATTTGACTGACAGTTGTTGCTTTAGTCTCTAAAAACTAATAATAATTAGCAAGGCTTTCTATTGTAACATATAACAATTTGACTGACAGTATGTTGTTTAGTCTCTAAAAACTAATGATAACTAGCAAGGCTTTCTATTGTAACATATAACAATTTGACTGACAGTATGTTGCTTAGTCTCTAAAAACTAATAATAATTAGCAAGGCTTTCTATTGTAACATATAACAATTTGACTGACAGTATGTTGTTTAGTCTCTAAAAAACTAATAATATTAGCAAGGCTTTCTATTGTAACATATAAAATTTGACTGACAGTATGTTGTTTAGTCTCTAAAAACTAATAATAATTAGCAAGGCTTTCTATTGTAACATATAACAATTTGACTGACATATGTTGTTTAGTCTCTAAAAACTAATAATAATTAGCAAGGCTTTCTTTGTAACATATAACAATTTGACTGACAGTATGTTGTTAGTCTCTAAAAACTAATGATAATAGCAAGGCTTTCTATTGTAAATATAACAATTTGACTGACAGTATGTTGCTTAGTCTCTAAAAACTAATAATAATTAGCAAGGCTTTCTATTGTAACATATAACATTTGACTGACAGTATGTTGTTTAGTCTCTAAAACTAATAATAATTAGCAAGGCTTTCTATTGTAACATATAACAATTTGACTGACAGTATGTTGTTTAGTCTCTAAAAACTAATGATAATTATCAAGGCTATCTATTGCAACATATACAATTTGACTGACAGTATGTTGTTTAGTCTCTAAAACTAATAATAATTAGCAAGGCTTTCTATTGTAACATATAAAATTTGACTGACAGTATGTTGTTTAGTCTCTAAAAACTAAAATAATTAGCAAGGCTTTTTATTGTAACATATAACAATTTGACTGACAGTATGTTGTTTAGTCTCTAAAAACTAATGATAACTAGCAAGGCTTTCTATTGTAACATATAACAATTTGACTGACAGTATGTTGCTTAGTCTCTAAAAACTAATAATAATTAGCAAGGCTTTCTATTGTAACATATAACAATTTGACTGACAGTATGTTGTTTAGTCTCTAAAAACTATAATAATTAGCAAGGCTTTCTATTGTAACATATAACAATTTGACTGACAGTATGTTGTTTAGTTCTAAAAACTAATGATAATTAGCAAGGCTTTCTATTGTAACATATAACAATTTGACTGACAGTATGTTGTTTAGTCTCTAAAAACTAATGATAATTATCAAGGCTTTCTATTTTAACATATAACAATTTGACTGACAGTATGTTGTTTAGTCTCTAAAAATTATGGCATTGTTCTTTTTAATATTTTGACTTGTATTGTATCAAGCCTGATAGTTTAGGTTATTGCTTGCTCTTTTTGACAAAGCAAGAGCTGTGTCTTTATCTGAACCACATACTATGACACTGTAATCACCAGCAAACTGAACCAAAGAATCACAGCTAGTATTTCCACATAAGTGATTAATATACAAGGTGCAACATTTCACATGCATTTACATTAACTCCTTAAAAACATGGAGATAACATGGTCAGTAAGATGACACATGTGTCAGTAAGATGACCCATACTAGCCAAATATGGTAATTTTTTTACCACAATTGGTAACTCCAAAAGTTACATTAGAGTATGTTTTGTATACTTATTAGCAAAATAAAAATATTTTTATTTATTTACAATTAATCTATGTTCTTAAATTGGGCACTGAGAAACAAACACATAAAGGCGAGTGAAGAGAGCCCTAGATTATTATGTTTTATTTTAAAACTATGCTCTACAATTAGGTACTGACAACCTTAAATTCACTCCATGTAACTTTTAAAGAGTATAAATAATGGCATTATTGCCCTTGTTTGAGAAACCCTTAGAATGTTTCCAAAGCAAACAGTTCTTCAGATTTTCTTATAAATATTTGAAATAATCAGGAGAGTGTACAGAATCGATCTCACTCGAATCCCTCTTTCTAAACCTCTTGAAAGAGCAAAAATTAAACATAAATTACCTAACTATTGTTGTGGTAAATAAATAGTATATATAAGGAGTTTCACACCCATTAGTGAATTACTAATTCCCGATAACTGAAAACAACAATTACCTAGCAAGCAAAGTATTATGATTGTTCAAATAACTGAAAACAACAATTACCTGGCAAGCAAAGTATTATGATTGTTCAAATAACTGAAAACAACAATTACCTGGCAAGCAAAGTATTATGATTGTTCAAATAACTGAAAACAACAATTACCTGGCAAGCAAAGTATTATGATTGTTCAATAACTGGCAAGCAAAGTATTATGATTGTTCAAATAACTGAAAACAACAATTACCTGGCAAGCAAAGTATTATGATTGTTTCAAATAACTGAAAACAACAATTACCTGGCAAGCAAAGTATTATGATGTTCAAATAACTGAAACAACAATTTGGCAAGCAAAGGTATTATGATTGTTCAAATAACTGAAAACAACAATTACCTGGCAAGCAAAGTATTATGATTTTTCAAGCGGTGGCCCTCATCTACAATGATATATTTCCATCTGATGGCCCTAAGGCAAGCTGTTTCCATAAGGGGAATCTGATAGGACGTTACAACAACTGGTTTAACTGAAATTCCTAACAACTTGTAGTATTTATTAATATCGGTAACAAGTTGCTTGCGTCTAGCTTTGTCTCCATGATATAAAATAACTGGAATCTACAATAAATAAATAAAATTTAAATTATAAATAAGTCAAGTAATAATGAAAACCATACACCCGGAGCATTGGTACACCAAGAGGTTTAAGTGAGCAGGGCCCCCCTCCAAAAAACTACTCATTCCTCTTTCAATAACTAGGGTAGGATGTAAACATTTTCACTACTATAACATAATTTCAAAAGAAAGTGTAATTGATAAAATAATCTTAGGAAATAATAAAATATTATGATGTCATACTTATGATCCTAAATATTTAAAAACTCAATATTCTATGTGGAACAAGTCACTTGCACCAAAATTAACTCCTTAAAATTTTGGGGAAAACATGGTCCTAGACCTAGACTATTGAAAATGCTCTTCCCACAGTAAATTGACACTTGCAAGTTAAAATTCACCATTATTCTTTCTGTAACTATTTACCTTAATGTGGTAATATTGTAGCCACTTTTGCATTTATTTAAAGTTGAGTTAGAGCATACAATAGTATTAGTTATTTTGAAAACTGCCATAGAATCCTATGAAATTTGATACTAATATCACCTAGTATCAAATACAGAAAACACTAAATTTTAGTCATTTATCATTGTTTGACTTATGGATTTTTTTGTGTGGTTTTGAACAAAAATCTATAATATATGTCATACTATAGCTTGATGAAAAATTATTGCAATACAATGTTATCAAGTTACTTAGGATTTATTGCAATTTGCAAACCAATAGTAGCGTATGCTCTAATTTAACTTTTCAAGGTAACCAAAAGTGGTAAAATTACCATATATGGGTAATAGTTACAGAAATAATAATAGTCATTTTAAACTTGCATGAGTCTATTTACTACAGGGAAAAACATTTTACATAGTCTAGGACCATGTTTTTATCCATATTTTTAAAGAGTTAATGTTGGTGAATCTCAAATGTTCCACCTGGTATAACTTAATAACTAAAATTACCCATAATGCCTGTCTAGAGGTTTAGGGCTCATCAGGGACAACTTTTGAGGGACCTATTTCAGGTTTTAGTGGGAAACTTAAGAGTAATATAAAATTAGATTAATCATTAATTTATTTGACATAATCTTATATAAAGTCCAAGCTTAACCTGGGATGCAAGCCCAGATCTCCATGGTGTCACAGGTCAGTCTTTATACACAGCTTTATTGTAAAAAGACACGTATTACTGCACCACAATCATCTGGTAGTGGAGATGAAGGGTTCTAGCCTCGTTATTAAGCATAACAAACAATAAGAGAGATAATGACTCATAGGTAAGTGTTTAAAGACCACGGAGATAGCAAAAATTACCAACAAAATATAATTATGTGCTCTGAAAGTTGACACAATGAGTTTGGTTTGCATCTGCTCAGAAAAAGTCCCTTGACTTTTTGTTAAGAATTAGCTTCTGTTTTATTATTATTTTTTACACAACATTTTGTTTGTAGCATGGTAATAAGCAAATTTATAAACGGGCTGCTTCGCCGCCACCTAGTCTTGCATACCCACAATTTAGAAGAAGTAAACCTACTGTGGCTAAGATAGAGCCATAATGAAACATCCACATTAGGAGCAAATCAGACACATTTTGTTACATAACAGGCAAATCATGAAACACTTACATCAGGGGCAAATGTTTGAAACTCTTGAATCCAGTTGGGTAAGGTAGATAGAGGAGCAACAATAAGGAATGGTCCTTCAACTTTCTCCTCATATAAATGGCACAGGAGAGAAATTATTTGGATTGTTTTGCCTAACCCCATTTCATCAGCTAATATTCCATTCATACCTCCAAGAAATAACATCTGCAAATAAAAACATTTAACTTAGAAACAAATAAAGAATACAATAAAATGTTTATTTCAGAAAAATAATTCAGCAAAAAATACGCTTTAACACGTGGCAGACGTGTGTCTTTATAAAGACACACTTCACAGCCTTATGGCATAAATAACTATATTGTTCAAGATGTGCAATGGCAAACATACAAACGTCAATCACAATACATTTCAAAGCAAAGAAAAATATTCTTCAATTTTGTATACAGGATTTTCCTTTAGTAAATTTTTAATTTTTTTATTAAAATCACTGTCTTTAAGATTTTTTATTTCTGCTGGGAGGGTGTTGATCAGCTTAACTCCTAAGTAAGAGAAACCCATCTCAGATCTGGTAAGTCTGTGCTGATTATTATATATATATATATATATATATATATATATATATATATATATATATATATATATATATATATATATATATATATATATATATATATATATATATATATATATATATATATATATATATATATATATAATATATATATATATTCTGGATTTCTGGTGTCGTGCTCATGAACATATGACCTTTTCATTAAGCTATTGTCTCTTTTCACATATTTAAGACTATGATAAATGAATATAGCCGTCATAGTCATCAGTCTTAAGTCTGAATTTTTTAAACAGAGGCTTGCACTTAGTCCTTCTTGGGACCCCTGATATTATCCTTACAAGGCATTTTTGCTAAATCAGAAATTTATCGGGTTGCCTGAGACCCCATACTAATCTTCCATACTGTAATCTACTTTCAAATAAAGCATGGTAAGTAGATTTTAAGCTTCTTCAGGTAAATAATGCTTCAGTACTTGGAATAGATAAATTAAGATGGCGAATTTTTTTATCTAGTTTATCTATGTGTGTCATCCATGATATTTTAGAATCCAGAGTAAACCCTAAAAACTTGACTGTGTTTACTTGCCTTTCTTTTAATGAGAATATTATTTTCTGAGTTTTTTTCTCATTTAGGACAAAACCATTTGCCTCGAACCAGTGTTTTGCCCTTTTTTCTTGTTCATTAGCTGTTTTACAGACAATTTCTTTATTTTTTCCTTTATCACACAGACGATTCTTATCGTCTGCGAAAGCAATACAATCACTTTCTACTGTATCAACTATGCTTTGTTGCAGGTAACTAATGGAATCATTGCTACTGGTCAGGTAGAGAGTTCCGCCGAGATGCGAGCCTTGAGGTACTCCAAGATTAACTACGAGGTAAGTGGAAGAGTTATTTAATATTATTACGACCTGTTTCCTATCTTTTAAGTAACTCTTTATTAGTTGTAGTGCTTTTCCTGACACTTGATTGGCTTCAAGCTTCATTACAACAACATCAAGAGGAACCAGGTCGAAAGCCTTGCTCAGGTTGCAGCATGTTACAACAGTGACCTCTCCTTTCTCAAATCCTTCAAGTATACCTGAGACTAAATTGATGACAGCTTAGTGGTTGATTTATTAGCTCTGTACCCATATTGGTTGTTAGAAAATAAATTGTTTTTTTCAAAATGATCTTGTATTTTCTTCTTCATGATTACCTCTAACACCTTAGATATTGTTGGAATTAATGCTACCGGAAGGTAGTTTTTGAGTTCATCTTTACAACCTTTTTTATATACTGTAACGTCTAAGGACGATAACTTCAAAGAAATGGGCCCAGGACAGAAATATAAGAAAGAATTCTATTACTCAAAATATAAAAACTGTATTTGTTTGAAATGATCAAATCATTATTAATTAACAATAAAAATAATTATAGGTACTTAACGTATGGAGATCAATAGTGCATTATACTTAATACTTGATGTCTTGCCAATTTTCTTACGAGGGCGAACAAATACTTCTGCACCTCTCAGTGTCCGGACGTAACATGAGGTCCTAGCAAGACTAATATAAAGAGAACCTAACACACAAGGGCTACTAATATCATAGAACAAGTGTAGCCGCTACAATACAGGTGTTATTTTTGATATTTTAAAAGCTTTGGGATACACACCTGTCGTTATGACTCTATTTACTATGTATACCAGTGGTTCAATTATAATAGGAGTTATCTGTTTAAGTAAATTTACAGATTCCATATATGTCTCTACTATTAGAGTTCTTGAGTTTTTTAATTATTTCTAATATTTCTTGGCCCCTATTTATTTCTATATTCTCCTTGGTCTCTAAAAGTAGTCAATTTTTTTACATGCTCATCGATAGTAGAGTTTACAGGGATAAGTTGTTTGGAAAGTTGTAAATCCATAGGCTTGGCAAGCTTATTAACGGATTCAATAAAAAATGTATTCATTTCTTCGGATCTATCTTAATTTGATTACTTTAGTCTTCGCTCTTAACTCTATATTGGATTTTAATTGACCAAGCTGCCTTTTATTTTATTGAGGATTTATTTATTTGCTTTTTATAAAATTCTTTTTTGCACTGCTTTACTTGGTGCCTATAATTCTTTAAAAGCCTTTTATAAGAATCCATATTTGAATTATAACCTTGGCACACATCAAAACAAATATCTAGTTCCTCTTTCTGTCTTCTTAGTTCTTCTCTGTACCACTACTGACAACATCTCCATCACCTCTTTATTGCACAGATCTGTGTAAAAATTAAAATAGGGCTGGTAAAAGCAAGAAGCAAAAAGAGCAGTAGAAAAATGTAGTAAGGAGCAAGAAATTAATAAAAAAAGACTGCACCAGGAGAAAGAGAAATGTTCATTTTCTACGTTTTGGTATGTTTTTCTACTGCTCTTTTTGCTTCTTGCTTTCACCAGCTTCATTTTAATTTTTACACAGATCTGTACTATAAAGAGGTGATGGAGATTTTTTCAGTAGTTTTTATTAGTATTTTTTTACTATGACTCTCTTTAAGATGTCTAGTTTCTCTTGAATGTGTTTCAATATTTTAAAATAGTTCCGTCAGTGAAAAGTCGATAAATTTTATGCAAACTAACAATTGTTTACCAACCTACAATTTTACTATACCACAAATATAAATTTTAACAAATAAATTATTTAATAGAGGAAATTAGAGTCAGTCTTTTTTCAATTTTGAAAATTGAAAACCAGTTTTCCTTATTTGCAACTTGTATTTGTTTTAACTTTTATTTGCTTTGAAGTTTCTTTTTCTTGACACAGCTTTAAATAAGAAAATTTACAGTGTTAAAGTTGCCAGTAAAGTATAATTTTACTCCAAAGCCAATAAAGAATTTACTTCTACATCTGGACCATGTAAAGTTTTAAATCTGGAGGATGGAAAGTTTAAGCTCTAGTCTTCCGACAATATAAGTTAAGTACTTTGCAGCTGTTGAATTATATATAATGTTGCATGGCTGTATGGTCCTAGTAGACCAATGCCATAAAAAAAATTATATATAATATAATTCAACAGCTGCAAAGTATTTCTACAAGGACATAAAATTTAAAGTGCTTTAATAAGTTTGTAGATTACTTGGGTAAGAAAGATGTTGTTACCTTAAGCCAGTTAAGTCCCTCTAACTGATAATCTCTGAGAGCACCACCTATAAGAAGCTGAGGCTGAGATGCAGGGACAGTGAGGCCCAGACAGGTGACTCTGGTCCCACAGGTACCTCTTGATTTACTCGAAGACAGACCATTCAGTAAGTCGCCTTTGGATGAATCAGCCTTATCAGACAAATCCTAAACACATAGGAAGATAAAAAAAAATGTTGAGCTACAAAATTACAGTATAATCTGACGGAAGTAAATTTCGAAATAAATAAGCAATTTTGGTAATAAGTGATTGATAAAGACATCAATCCATAACTTTAAGAAGTTTTTTAATCATTTAATGGTTTGACAATAAATCACTGATTGAGTCACTGAACATATGTTTGGTGGTCCACTGATGAAAACAATACGCTCACTTTATTGGAATAACTGCAATAAGTAATATTGGATACCAAGGATACCACCATTTGACTCAATATAAACATTCTAAGTAACCAAAAAACTGTAAGCTGATATAAAGCTGGAAAGCTGATATAATGTTCAGTAAACAAAAACAATTGTGCCAATTTGAAATGTTTCTAGAGCTCAAAGTTGAACAAACTAGTGATGCCATTTTAGTTATCCAAAATTTAATATCAAAAGCCGAAGGATATAGGTTTCCAGATTTTTTTTTATTATTAGACTTTGAGAAGGCCTTTGATAGTTTATTTAAAAAAAATTGTCATTGATCCACTGAGAATGACAGTTAGTCACTTCTTCTGTCATAAATAGATATGATAGAATAAGAGATTGAACAGATAAAGTAATTAAAGTACGTTTATGACAATGAAGACATAAAAGTATACATCAACAGTAAATTTAGATATGTCAAGATTTGACGAGGTCTCAGACAAGGAGAAAGTCCTTCCGTGAAAATATTTATATTTGTCCTGGAAAAAGTTTAAAAAAACTTAGATCGAAAAACCTTAGGGATTCAAGTAAATGGTATAGTGAATGCGATGTGACGAGGAAAAATTCCAAGGAACCCTGTACCCAATTTTTTTGTAATCCAATTGATCGAGGTTCACATAATTATCATAAAAATGATAAATCATTCCAAAAAATAACATAAATTAAACTAAAAAGAGTAAATAAAAGAATTTATTTTAAACACATGGAAAAATAATAAGAGAGTTAGAGAGAGGCTGTTATCCACAGCACAAGGCTAATGCCTTGAAGTTGATAATAATCCCTTCATGATTTTTCTTTACTATATCATGTTGAATTTATTCTGTAACTTTCATAAGAATTTGTTTATTTTATTATAAAAATAAAGGATATTTTTAAAAAATTATATTGAATGCTCTTCAATTTATTTTCGATAATAAAAACGGATGTATCATGTTATATTATGGATGTATTATTATGTATGTATCTGAGGCCGAGTGAAACGAATCTAAAGACATGTTGCAGTATAAATTTGGTCACTTGTACTATCTGAGGACGAGCAAAGCGAGACCCAAGTAGGGAGGATGAGAATAGCCAATCTGATGAGAAAAGTTCCGAGGTACATCGTACCCTATTTTTTGTTTATTTTTTCCATATATGTACTTGTTTTTGTGTTTTTTCCATGTACATTTTTCCGAGTACTTTATTTTCCATTGTATTTTTTCCATGTACTTTTTCCAGTTTTTTTTCCCCATATAATTTTTTTGTGTTTTTTCCATGTACATTTTTTCCGAGTACTTTATTTTTTATTGTATTTTTTTCCATGTACTTTTTCCAGTTTGTTTTTTTCCCATATACTTTTTTTTGTGTTTTTTCCATGTAAATTTTTTCCGAGTACTTTATTTTCCATTGTATTTTTTTCCATGCACTTTTTCCGGTTTGTTTTTTTCCCATATACTTTTTTCCCCGCGTATTTTTTTCTGATACCTATTCTTGGCATAACACCTGTCCCATAAGTGAATATTTTCCAAACAAAATTTGCTAAAAGACTTGAAAGCCATAAAAAAGGAATGTAAGATAAAGGAGTGAGATTAAATTATTGCAGGCCCTCTTGAGTTCAAAGAAGGAAGCCGCTGCTGGCACCACTTTCCCTGATTCTCCTTAGCCCCTCTCCACTACACATCAGTGGTGCGGGTGGTTTGATCCCACCCCCCACCAACCTTGCAGTATAAAACTAAAGAATTATCATTGATATAGTTATTCATTTAACTAATGGTTATAAATAAAAAAAATACCTCTATTTTTGCTTTGACCTCATAGCTAGAAGCTGATTTTCTAGATTTCCTTGGTTTTTGACAAGTCTGAAAAAATAAATACAAAAAAATACTATATAAGTAAACAATAAAAACTAAAAGAAATGTCCACCAGTTCAACTATAAGTTGAGACCACAAAATCTCTGTCATAATGTAGAATATTCAAAAGAACAAAAAATGTTCTATGGTTTAAAACCACAATTTCCATTTTCTTTTTGCCGGGCATGATGCAGGGAATTGTCTCCAAAATTTGAATTTACTTGATAAAATGTTTACTGATATGTTATATCAGCATCGGAAAAAAGAGGAAGAAGAATAAGGCAAACAAATTTCCAAATGTTACTAATTAAAAAAAGTTCTACCAAACTTTTTTTAAATTTTATATTAACTTTGTAGCAAAGTAATTACACAAAGTGTTGTTATTCTATTGGAAATAAATAAGATCAAAATCTATAATAAAGTAAATATAGTGAATCTATAATAAAGTGTCCTAACGTTTATGATACATTTTAGAGGTCAAGAAAATGACAATTTTTTAGCAAATCTTCAACAGAAAATGAAATTTGCCCGACAGCGGACCACCGCGCCGGAATTATTTATTTAGTAGTTGTAAACTTATATAATGTAAAACACTATAAAAATTATCATTCCAACCAGGATTGTTGTTAAGCACGGAAACACGCAGGAAACACGCATCCAAAGGAAATTCGTCTGACATGCGGACCACTGTGCCAGATTTTTTTTTAAAGAAATGTAAAAAAATTACTAAATTTTGAAATATTTAATATGTTACTGCGCCAATATTGCTGCACCAATTGAGCTAGTAGTAACAAGGGTGGGGAGGCATAAGCCAGGCAAACAAGCCACGTCGGGCTCTTTCTGCCAAACCCCCAATTGAGCTAAAAAAAGGGGATTTTTTAATCTTTCTGCTGTACCAACCTGTAAGCCAAAATTTATTAAAATTTCAGATATTGAGAGATTTTACGTGTTAATTTGACATGGAATGAGCCATCAGCAGGTTTAAAAATTGTGTTTTCACTGAAATTGATTTTATACAGAAATACAAAAAATATTGCAACATGAGCTCATATTTTTGTGATTGGGGTAAAGTCTTTGGCAATATACCACTCTAGAACCATTAGTGTGGTATTGCTTTAGATCTCTGGTCACAGTAATGCAGATATTGCTGAAAAACTTACTTTTGTATCATTAATAGCAGGGCGTTTTTCGGGTTTTAATGTCACTTCTGACTTCAGTTTCCTGTAATGAGACAAAGCAAAAATTAATAGTAATAGTGAAATGTTTCCTTTGACCTTTTACTGGGATTAGTCATCGTCAATTAAATTAACAATACATTAAATTAAATTAATTTTGCAATTTTTGTGTAAAATTAAGTGCGATAGTGTAGTTGTGCTCTCCTAAATTTTTTATGACACTATTAACTGGAAATAACGACTTGGTAAAATTTAAAAGTGATACAAATTTTTTGATCGGGTTGAGATTTGGCAAACATGTAGTCATTTCTAAGACAAACATATGAGGCAAGTTTCATCTCATTACCAGCATTATTGGCAAAGAGCCAATCAATTATTTTTACGTTAAAAACCCCAAGTGGAGAGGAATCTCAGAAACTCCTAGAAGTAACTTTTGATGCCACTCGGACATGGGAGAAGCATATTTTTGAGCTTGCCAGCAGACTTTCTTTAATGCTTTCAAGCAAAGTATGCTTAAAGTGTACCATGCCTACTTTCAGTCTAGAATCTCTTTTTGCGCAACTATCTGGGGCACAGCTAGCATAGCAGAGAAAATCTTTGTTTTGCAAAAGAAGGCACTGTGGATAGTTTTTAAAATGGGAAGCCAGGAGTCATGCAAGACAACTTTTAAAGACAACAATATATTAACGCTGCCATCCATTGTGATTTACAATCTGCTGGTATTAATACACTCGAACAAGGAAATAAAAGCAAATACCCTAAACCATCAGTACAACACCAGATCTACCAACCAGAACATTTTACCTTATTGTAGACTCAATAAGACTTATATATCACCACATGTATGGGCTATTAAGTTATATAATCATCTTAGTGATGAAACTAAGCTTTTAAATGATAAGCACTTTAAAAAAATACTTGTTTAAAGATGAATGCTTTCTATTCTCTTGAAGAATTTTTACAGAATATTTTTTGTTTTTCCTTTGTATTTTTTCTATTAGTAAATAAGACTTGTGTAAAACAATTACCTTTATCTACTCCTTGTATTGTAAGTTCTACTTACAGTCTTGTTATCTCACACTGTAAATGTACTTTTACTCCCTAGGGAGGAAAAGTGAAAGTGTTGCCAACTTGACAGAATTTTTTAGTAAAATTTTTAGGATTTTTTTCGGTGTTATGTTGGTACTACGGGTACCAACAAATACGGGTACAAATATAGTATTACACATTATTCTGTTGACAGCTTACAATAAAATAATGTGAAGATAGTGGCTTTATTCTCTCTTCATCAGAGTAATTGACATGGTAAGAATAAACTAAACTAACACATTAACAATTAAGGAGCTGAAGAATATATTAATAGTTGTTAGTATTAGTTCTCTAGTCGTAGATAAAATTTAATATGCAACAAGGGATGAAAGTTTTCAGCTCTCGTATTATCTCCCTCGTCAAGCCTAGGGAGCCAAAATGTTAGTTAACTCCCTCGGCAAGCCTCTAACTAGTTTATCTCTCTCGGCCTACCGGCCTCGTGAGCTAATGAAGTTTCCTCCTTCAGCGCTGCCTTAGGACGAAACTTTAACTTGAGCTGTAAAACTTACTTTCATCCCTTGTTGCATAAATAACTATTGCAACACCTTGTAAATACAATTAATAAATAAATAAAAGATCTACCACATCAAAAGTCTTGGTTAAATCAGCTAATTTTTCCTCAAGCCACATATAGATATTTTTGGTACTAAAAAAGTACTGATTCTATGTATGTATTTGGAAGCAACCCATGGTAAATAAAAGATTATCTTTTCTAAGAAAACTTAAATTTGTTTGTGCATTTTTTGTATGATCTTAACAGGACTGGTACAATAATTGTAACTGGTCTATAGTTTACATGGTATTAAATGCAAAATTATTAACTTTCTAATAATGTAGTACACCATGGTAAGCCCCTTTAAAATTTAACATTTCAAGAAAAGAATTTAAAATTCTTTTTACCTCAATAGTGCCCAACATTTTAATTACGCATATGAAAATGAGGATTTTTTCAATGCTTTTATTAAATAAATGATTAAATAACAGTTGTTAATTTTACAACAGTTAAATAACATAAATAGTGTATTAAACTAAGGCTACCTTTCTACTATAAAGCTTGCCCTTTGCGCTGCAGTGAGCGCAATATATAAATTTCATAAATATATGAAATATATATGTTTCGTATATTTTTTATATAAAATTGATAAAATCTCATATAAATTTAAGTTAAATAACAAACCTATCATGGGTGGTTTTGAGTTGGTCGAGTTTCTTCAAAGCAAAGTTTGAATAAAACTGACTTCTCTGGAGCAGACCCTGTAATCTTTGAAATTTCTTCTCTTCCATTTCTTTATTGTGAGTTTCATTCTGCAACATTAAATTATTTCCACATTAATAACTTTAGATATGTTTAGATAAAGATAGTTAAATTTTAGGGTATAAATAGATGAGCAGAAAGAAGACAAATTATTGACTATTCTGTCCAGCTTCTTACACTTTTTCCAAGTTTATCAAAATTGAAACTTTCACTCAGTCTAACCACAAGGTACAATGAAGTGAGATAAAATAAATATGGCAATCTGACTAGCCAAGAGACCGAGTGAATTCATTATGTCATTAACTCACAACAATGACTAAGCAACAAATTCATAAAACACAGAAAAATGTGTCAATCGGTTTGAGATTCGGCATGCATGTAGCCATATGGAAGACCAACATATGTGCAAAGTTCCATGTCATTATTAGCATTATTCCGATTTCTATCAAACTAATGCTGATGAGTTTGAGAGAGGTCAGAAGAGAAAGATGCAGAGATCCACATGCCAGGCGAAATTATTTGCAGTACGTGCTTCTGTACTAAACAATCCAGTTTTCGGTTTCTGGTGTATAACTTGAGCAGTATTATTACTACTCATTACACAATTTTTTATGGATTTTTCAAAGGAAATTTGGATAATTATCGCATCAATAATACAAAGCTATAGGCATTCTTTTAAAGTTGGCATTGCACACCATTATTTGAATTGATTTAAAGCTCAGTTAATGCCTATCTTTGAAAGATTTTAGTAAACTCCCTTAGAATAATTTAGAAAAAAATAAGTAAAAAGTAGTAATACTACAGCTCAAGTTATAAAGCATAAACCAAAACTAGTCTTCGGACTAGCTTTGCTTGTCCTTAGATAGTAAATACATTGGTTTTATTTTATTTCCAGTGGTCTCACATCCAGGCACTGACCTCGCTCGATGCAGCTTAACTTTTATGATCCAACAAAAACTGTAGATATACTTGTGGTATTAAAAGGAAACTTGGTATACTTATTTATTACATGAAGAGGTATAGTTGCACCAAGTTTCAACTTAATTAAATTATTTTTTGATTTTTCAAAATTTTTCTAAATACCATATACAAGTCATTCGATAAACATTTAACTAATGCTGATAATGAGGTGCAACTAGGCACATATGTTTGTCTTAGATATGACTACATGCATGCCAAATCTCAACCCAATCAAAAAATTTTACCGCATTTTAAGAATTTTTGAAATTGTTGCTGAGTTACAATTGTTGCTGAGTTAAGATAACATAAGCTATTACAAAGTAAAAGGAATTTAATACTGTTTTATCGAAACAAAATGTTTAAAACTAATAACAAAGATACTCGTTGACACTATAGAAAGCGTTGCCTAAAAGTAAGGCCCTAACCAATTTATTATATGAACTTAAATTAGCTCTAATTATTTCTGCAAGATGGTTAAACAATCTAATGCCCAATATGCTTATTCCAACTTCAAACTTGTTTAACCTATGTCTAGTTATAGACAACATAGAACTACCTCTAGTAGAATAGTTAGGATAACTATTATTATTTGGAAATTTGCCTAAATTATTCTCGAAATAAATTAAAGCCTTATAAATGAAGAGGTTTGTATCAGTCATGGTCCTATGCTTGACAAAAAGCTACTGACATGGCTCTACCTGACAGCAACCTTCCATGTTGCACCGAGCTTACTTCTGTAGGATTATTTATTTATTATTTTTTATATTTATTATTTATTTATAAAGAGAAAATAATATTTTCTCTTGATAAGAGTGAACCCAGATTAAGAGTCCATACGCAAAATAGATGTCTCTAAGCCACTGAGCAGGTAAGTATCCTTTCATGTTTCTTAGAGCATACAATCCAGTATTTATCTTAGATATTATCACATCTATATGTTGGTTCGGAGTTTTAGTTTTTTAGAGTTAACGTCAGAGTTTTATCCATGTTTAAAATGAAATTATTTCTAAAAAACATTTTCTATAGTTTTAATTCTAATTGATGCTTTGACTTCCAATTGTTGTAGGTTATTTCCAGAGCTGTACATATTGGTGTCATCGCAGAGGATAATGGCTTCATCTTCACTTTCGTCAACTTCATATCCTAAGTAAGCGTCAAGGTCATTTGTTGATATAATAAAAAGAATGGGCCCTATAACGGAACTTAACAATTACTAATCTTAGATTGTAACAATTACAATTACTAGGCCTTCAACTCTGTTGAAGGTAGCTTTCTCTTATATTCAAGGGCTTCATTTTCAAATATGATTTATGTTGCCTATTCAGAGGATAGCCCATTAAGTCTGCAGACAGGCTCTTCTAAGTACTTTCCAATGTTCTTCATATGTTTGCGTAGGTGACCCGTTATCAAGCCACTAAACTTAGGTTCTTCTTGTTAAATTTTAGAAGACTTTCTGTCAGCTATACCTTAAGCCAGGAGTATTGTTCAAGTGTATTATTGATGATAATTGGTTACTTGATAATGATAATTGGCTGATGATTGGTTACTAGCCATTCTCAGGTAGTACTCTTGGCTTGAGTTTTCGAAATTCAAATATTTTTCTGGTCCTGAACCTTGTCTGGCTAGAGCATCTGCAATCTCATTTCCATATATTCCTTTATGCCCAGGAACCCATCTAACTGATACAGTGTTGTTAATAGCAAATTTGGTAAGGTTCTGTAAACATTCCCATACCAGTTTAGAGACTTTTATAAGACCTTAAAGTTTTTAATGGCAGCTTGACTATAGGTATAGATGTACACTGATGCTTGTCAAAGACTGAGGCTTGCTTATTTAGAGTTATGGACAGTTTTTCTATCAGTGTTAAGTTCATGCACACCTCCACCTGACCCGCAGGCAGTCTATTTTGAACCCATCTATGAACCATACAACAGAATTGTCGACAGATGTAGAAGCATCTTCATCTTAATCACATTTTAGAGATAATGGTTTGTTGTAAGAGTACAGAGCTGTCATATGGTCAGAGGGCATGTCAAATAATGGATTGTGAATTAATGTGATAATTTTTGAGTGACCACCCAATGAACTAGATTATATGATGTATGCTGAAAGTCGAGCTTCACTTTGGATTACAAACTCGAGAGGTAGAAGCTCTAGCATTACTTTTAAAGACGCTGTGGTATTAGTGCTCATGGATCTAGTAATTGATAGGCAAGCTAGCCGTTGAACAGAATTTAATTGTTTTACAGCTCTGACCTGGTTTATTTTTGGCCACCATACTAGAGAGAAGTATATGATAACAGGTCTGATCACCTTAAAGAATAACTAGTAAAGTACATATGGTTTTAAACCCCATATTCTACCAAATGCTTTTCTTAATGATATAAGTATTATTTTTGAATCTCCCTAGAAGTAAATACCAAATCCAATTACAAACTGTCTTCAACGCTTCGATTCTTAGGAGATCTTATAATAATTTCGTAAGAGGTGTTATCAAATACTCCTTCAATGTCTAGAAAAGCACTATCAGCACATCCTTTGTTAGTGAAATATGTTTCAATCTTGTTAATAACTCCATGCAGCACACTTTCATACGATTTCCTTGCTTGAGATGGGAATCATTTTTGTTACGGGGATTAGTCGTAAGGAATGTTTCTCAATGTGTGTCAATGATCTTTTCCATAGACTTTGTAAGGAAGGATGATAGGTATATAGGTTGATAAGACTTCTGAGTAGGATGGATGTTCAGGCTTGGGATAAAGGTGACATTAGCTGATTTCCATGAGTCAGGTACGTGACAAAATGCCACACTGGCTCAGAAAATGGTGTAGAAGCCCCTGAAAACGGATTTCTACATACTCCCGGCTTCGACCCCCCCCCCCTGACCCCTGTCACCATCCCATTGGCTAATTTTTTTTTAAAGAAAATTGGCTAAAAGAAGAGAAAATAACCTGGAACTTTATCTCAACAGCGAAGGGCAAACTGGGGGTTCTGAAATCCAGCTGAGGTGCCAATATGGCTACGAAAATAGGATTGAACAAAGTTTAAAATAAAACAATTAACTTTTCTTTATTATAAACTGTTAGTGAATAAATAGACTTGAATTTTCCTAAATGGGAAAATAACAAATAAAATAGACTATGCTATAGGAACAAAAACAGGTACAGGGTATCTTGCAACTTTTTCTCACAATATCAGATGAGCTACACTCGGTTTGCTGGTCCTCAGAATATGGAAATCATCATATATTATTACAAGAACATCTATACAATACAATACAATACCATTTATTGCATTTTTTTTAAAAGTTTCAATATTTACATTATTTTATAAACATGCAAATCAGCCAAGGGGCTGTGGTTCCTCTTTGAAGAGGTTTTATTAGAGCTCACACGTATTTGCTTAACGAAAAAATTTAAAATACATTAAAAACGCAAGAACATCTATTGCGTGATAAAAAAATGTTTAAAATTCATACTTTTGTCACAAAATGCATGTAAATCAGCTTTTAAGATGATGTTCCTCTTGAGAGGAGGAGGCAGAATTTTGTAAACAAATAAAACAAGGTGGAAATTATTATTATTATTCTGCATTTTTCTGCCATCTTTTTAATGTGGTTGATTCTACAGATTGACCCAAGATGCTCACCCAGACATACTTGAATATTCATCTTTCCATCCTTACACAAAGCAATAAAGTCTAAACTCCTCTTTTACCTTCTTTCTTGCACACTTGTAAATTAGAGTTAATTAAGTTTGATTGTTTTATTATAAGTATGATTTGTGATAACATTTTGTAGTTATAATTTGACGTTACGGTTTATAAGTTTTAGATAATTTGAAGATGACCACAGAGATGGTTGAATTATATTAATACAAAGTACAGTTTTGGTGATTTCTAGTTTAATTAAAGCCTAGTTATGTTAGTCATAGATAAAAACATTAATTACGTGAAAACCCCTGAAACCTCCTGGTGGAGTAATATAATTGGAATGTCCTCCTCCCCTATGATGATAATAATAATAATAATATTTATTTCCACTTTAAACTTTGTATAAATTAAATTTACAATAATGCAATAAAAAGTGATAGCCCTCAGTAAGTGATAAAAACACTGTCTCTATAGTTTTACATAAAACATTTTTTTAAAGAACTAGTTTTTATATAACAAATACCAATCAAATTAATAGACTATAATGTATCTTCTTTGCTTAAATTAAGGGTCAAAAGAAATATTACATTTTTTCTAAAAAAAACCTAATTGAAGAAAAATAATAATAATTATTAATTAATTAAATTTATTTTCTTTCATACTACTGAATATTGAATTAATGCCAAGTATAATAGAAATAAAAAAACTATTTACTTAAGATATAAATGATAAATAATAAATTCTGTAAAAAATGTAATTAAAAACAAGCTGCCAAATACGAAGCTAAGCTTGCTTATCTTATTTCTCAAAATCATACAAATCGAGCCTGGTCCTTTAATTGAGTCCGACAATTCGATTCCTTAGATCAAATCCACCAATCAGGCTTGTTTATGTTTTAGTGATTTTTAATTTAACATTAGCTGAAAGGTTGAAGAATATTGGCTGAATCAATTTATAAATTCAATATTGCCGGTCAATTTTATATAATATTGAGTCAATAAAATTAAATTAAAGATAATTATTTTTATATTTATAATAAGATTAAATTTTAAAACACAAAATATTATTTCATTTATTTAAAAGGCAGCAATACCTCCAAGGTAAAAAATCCTTCAAATTAATACTTAATGACCTCACACACATGATTTTCTAATGAAAATTCGCTAAAAGACAAATAAAAGTAAGAGGATTTGTAAACATGGATAATCTCAGGAGTCTGGAATGATTTGTACAAGTAAACACTTATATTATGAAAACAACGTATATACACTGGCACTGTCATCATTTCATAGAGAACAAATGCAATGAACCTACCTCATACTGTTGTCTCAGTCTTTCTACTTTCACATCAGATTCCTTCTGACCTTTTTCTTCTTCAATAACCATTACTTTAGTAATTATTCCTTCTGATTCAGCCTCTTCAACATATTCTGTTGCATCAGCATTGTCTATATCTTCATTGTAGGTGCCTGTTTGAGTTTTTAGCTCATTATTACCCGGTTCATTTTTAATCACTTTATTGACAAGTTCAGTCTCACCAGGACACCTGGCCCCATCTAAATTTAAACACACACATGCCCAATAAAATAATAGGAGTCACAAGTAATTCAACAAGCCTGCAAAGTGTTGGGAGAGCCCTCATAGTCCAAGAACAAGACCTGAAAAAATGTGACTCATTTTGTACTACTTAAAAACAAATTTTTCTGAAAATATACCTTAAATTGTGAAGAAAAAAACAGAGCCTGCCTATTTTGTGCATGCTAAAAAATTTTATAAAATAGCACAAATTTTAGTTTTCTTGAAATAAGTAGTTCCCTGAGGGTCTTGTGCAAAACATGAAAAAACAGGGTACCTCAGAACTTTTCCTCATTAGGGAAGATTCACTACGCTAATCCTCCCAGCTTCGGACTTGCTTCGCTCGTCCTCAGATAGTAAATGCATCCGTATCATTCTCAGTGGCCACCTATACAGCACTGACCATGCTCAATGCTCCTTAATTTTTATGATCCAACAAAAATCATGGATACACTTGTCATATTGAAACGAAACTTTTCGTAGTTATGACAAAGTTTTAGTTTGTAGTTATCCGATTTTGACAAAAAAAACATTTATCAGCTTTAAAAAATGGCCTCTTCATGTTTTACACACGACCTACAGGGGAACCACTTATTGCAAGTAAACTGGAATTTATGCGATTTTACAATATTTTAAGCGAGCACATTCATATGAAGGGCTCTACATTGAATAGGCAGACTATGCTTTCCCTTCATAATTTAAGGTATATTTTCAGAAAATTTGGTTTGAAGTAGTACAAAATAAGTCACATTTTTAGGCCTGGCTCTTAGCAGCACTACCCCCCTCCCCCCATCAGTGTATATATTAACTTTAATGTAACTTTATAACTGTTTTGTTTTTATTTCTAGGTTTATTGGCATGAATATGGCTGGATGTACGCTAAATATTAGATTTTGAGAGTAGGTATAAAATCCATGCACTGTAACTTGTAAGTCTTTTGTACGAATACTTTTTACAGGACATCTTTTCCTTTGATTAGTTCTAGGATTCCTCATCCTAGAATAAATAGTCTTCATCATAGTGAATAAATTGTCACTAAGTCCTCATCAGGGTCTTCAACTCTGTTTAAGGAAGCTAAATATAGTCATCATTTAATAAATTTCTTTATTATTCTCACCCTATCTGGTGTCATATTTAAAATTATTTTACAATAAATAGAGACCAATAATTATAAAAATGATATAAATAGCTTTTATTAATAACATATTAATAAACAGCTTTATTAATAAAAATGATCTATTCATAAAGCTAAAAATGTTTTTTTTAATGCTTTTATGTTTTATAATTACAGCCTTAATCTCTTAGGTAAAAATAATAATTAAAAAACACATACTTGAGGAGGACTGATGTGAGAGGTCAGGAGGCTTGGAGGAGGGAGATGCACTCTCTACAACCTCTGAGTTAGGCCGAGACGCTGAGTCCGTTTCTTCAGAATTCTCAGCCATCATACGAATAGCAGGCATCAACTCCTTAACAGAAAAATTATAAGAGTCACATGGAGTACAAAATTAAATGGAAACCTTCCAATAATCAACTTTCATACAAAGAAAATGTCATTGTAAATATTTATATGTAAAAATTTTATTTTTCATAAATTAACAAAAATTCCTTTTATACATTTTTTTAACAAAATATAACCGTCCAAGAGATACCTAAGAAATGTAGCAAAATGCAAAGCTACAACTCAAGAATTGTATAAGGAAGGATACCCCAATCCGCGTTTTTTGACAGTTCAATGGAATATGGAGGGGAGAGCAAAGAAGGCAGCCGTGACGTCACACGTGTAACCGATATAAACAAACCAACTAGCCTCGTTCACTTCTAAAGCATTCTTTATTTATTTATAAATAAATAATACAATAAGCAGATGTTTATTAGCCGATTCTTACAGCTCCACATAATAATTATAGGTTACAAATAGGAAATAACAATTTGAAATAAAAGAATAAAACAAAAATTCAAAAAATAAAAGAAAAATACTAAAATATAAATTACAAATTAAACATTATAATATGAAAGTAAAAAAACGTTAAGGTTGAATTGCACACACACACACACACACACACATATATATAATATATATATATATATATATATATATATATATATTATATATATATATATATATATATATATATATGTATGTATAGTATATATATGTATATATATAATTGAGAACACTCATATGAGTTACCTTCGTGGATTCAACACATTTCTCAAGGAGGTTTACGAGAGCCCAGTCCGATTTTTTTGAAAAAATTAAATGATGTTTTTATGAAGTATACTAGTGGGGAAGAAAAGAACTTCAAAAAGAAGTTGGTGTTGTGAAGCTTTTATGTAAAATAGGCAAAAAAAACACCTGAATTATCTGAAGAGGTCAACAGACTTTTATGAAACAGAGACTATTTATTAAATTAAATTCAATAATCCAAGAAACCTTCAGTTAAACAAGCTGCCAGAGCTAGAATTAAGCTTTCTAGAATCACTACATAAACTTGAGTATTATGACTTAATTTTATTATAATAGTAATTGTAATAAAAAATTGTCAAATACATTAAGTAGTTTTTTGTTTTGCTTTCTTACCCACAACAAAATATACTTATATATATATATATATATATATTATATATAATAATATATATATATTATATATATATATATATGATTTTTTTACCGAATTTTAACTCTTTAATATAAGTACTCTGGGAGCTACGATGATAACATATATACACATCCAGACAAACAACTTAGTGAAAACCTCTTAAGAGGTCTTAAAAACACCTGAAACGGATAATTCCGGTTTCGGAATTTTTTGAAACACAATACTTTTCATATATTCCCATGGTATGAATGAAGTGAAGTTAAAACTATATTATGAAAAAATAACAATTTTTATGGAAAATCTAAAAACATGTATATATGTTTTTAATAAATGACTTATTGTAGTTTATTATCCACTTTTATTATTTGTAAATTTGTATATTTACAATGCAGATATAAAATATGCGATTATAATGTTGGAAAAGTAAAAAGATATTTCACTAAAAGGAAAAATGATAGTTACAGCTATTACTTCTTCAAAAAATGTTACACGAGTGACGTCACAAAAGAGTGGGAATCTCGACTGCCACGCCCACAATAAAAATTGGGGTATCCTTTCTAGTCTTCAATTCTGGGCTACAACTGTTCTATCATTTGACATTATTTCATGTCCGTCAACATAATGTTTTGTCACGTATAACTAATTAAGGTTCCAACAGAGCCTCAACTCCCTCTACCGTTCACTTCAAATTTCCAAACAACCCACAATAAAGACAGTGAAAATTTTGAAAAATCATAAAATGCAGAAAAATGTTGCAATTGGATTGAGATTCAGCACTCACCAAATCATGTATAACACAACATGTGTCCCAATGATGAATCTGTACCTAACATTTTACATTTCTTACAGTGCTAATAAGTTAATGACTTTAAAATTAGCTTAGAAGTCTTCTTATTTAATAACTTCATCAGTAGAAGGTAACACAACCTAACATTTATAGCTTTACGATGTCACCTCAAATAGGTGGAGTTGCCAGGTGTATAGATTTCAACAGAGACCGATATAGACACCTTTGTCCTGGTCAAATTTTCAATCCCACCGAAACTACAAATGACCTGATATTACCTATTTTAAATTAACATTTTATAAACACAGTGTGCAATCATTTAACGTCTGTAATATTATATTCCTAAAAACAGCAATTCAAAGGAAAGGAATTTTCATGTCCAAAAACCGAACATAAAATTATTTTTAATTTTATATTTTTAGCTTGTTTGTGAACAAGCTTTTTGATGAGGTGTAAGAGTCAAAGTGTTGTCATTATGAAGAGCAGATATACCGAGACACCACAGATTTGATACACTGCAGATATACCGAGACACCACAGATTTGATACACTGCAGATATACCGAGACACCACAGATTTGATGCACTGCAGATATACCGAGACACCACAGATTTGATACCTGCACCGAGACACCACAGATTTGATACACTGCAGATATACCGAGACACCACAGATTTGATACACTGCAGATATACCGAGACACCACAGATTTGATGCACTGCAGATATACCGAGACACCACAGATTTAATACCTGCAGATACCGAGACACCACAGATTTGATACACTTTATACCGAGACACCACAGATTTGATACACTGCAGATATACCGAGACACCACAGATTTAATACATGTGTGTACGCAGTACGTTCTACCCACAGATTTGATACACTGCAGATATACCGAGACACCACAGATTTAATACGTGTGTGTACGCAGTATGTTCTACCCACAGATTTGATACACTGCAGATATACCGAGACACCACAGATTTGATACACTGCAGATATACCAGACACCACAGATTTAATACACGCAGTACGTTCTGCCCACAGATTTGATACACTGCAGATATACCGAGACACACAGATAAATACGTGAGTGTACGCAGTACGTTCTACCCACAGATTTGATACAGATATACCGAGACACACAGATTTGATACACTGCAGATATACCGAGACACCACAGATTTGATACGTGTGTGTACGCAGTAATCAATAATAGAATAAAGCAGAATAGTAAAGCAGAGACATGGCAACCAAAACACCTTAGGCTGCCAATCACCAGAGTATAAATACCTTCATAATTCTTTGGCTAACTGCACATCATTCCAACTCTTGTGATCAAGGATCAGTGGTAAAACGAGAAGTAACTGTCTCAAAGCACTCAAGTTGACTGTAAAGATACGTTCTCTCGTTTTAAAAATAGAACTTCAAACACTTAGCAAACAAATTATAAAACAGCAGCAAATAAAACAACGTCATGATGATCTGATCTGGAGGTCGGCACCGGATAAATAACTCGTCAAATAATTGAAATCAATCACAACTACAATAATTTATTATTTTGTTGTCATAATTCATCATAATATGCTTTACAATCAAAACAAATTTCAAGCGGTATAGGATCATATGTTTCCCCCTCAATCTAACGGCATAACTTATCAGTGTTGTTAATTTAGTTTGGTGTTTGGAGGCACGGCAACCAGGGAGCCAGCGGTCGTAGCCCAAGGAACTGATAACATCAGGCAGGGAGAATAGACTAAAAATATACAAATATTCAAAATCCTGATAGACATCAGGATTTATCCAGCACACTGGAATGGTGTGGTGTTACTTCGAAATAACATGTTATTATGTTAGGTAGGGGTATAGTTTTAGCATATCACAATGTTTAATTCACAGCATATCACAAAGATCTTTATTAGACTTAATAAAGACAAACAATATTCTTTTTAAGAGAGTCTAGATCCGGTGCTAGATCTAGCACCTATATAGTAAACCCTTAAGAGGCTCTAACCACTCGAGAACATTGAGTGTTGATTAAAATTAACTTAATAAGTTAGTAATATGCATATTTTAAAAGTAACTTATAAGTAGTAATATATATATATATATATATACATCTAGTGCGATGACATTTACGATATAATTTGACTTCAATGTTGTTATACAGTTAGGAGGTAGTTGGAAAAGAGATCGTGTACCCCAACACAGGTGAGCCTACTATCCAAGTTATTTACTAAAAAGAGTGGCGAGCCGATTAGGTTCCACGAAGCAGATAAAGCAGTGGATCACATGATGAAAATTTGTTAAATATACGTAGAAGATGCAAAGTAATGAAAATAATACAAAACAACAATAGTACACAAGAGATATCAACGCGAAGCAGTGACCGTGAGGTAGTGATTGTAAAGCAATAATCGGGAAGCAGTGATCGTAAGGCATTAATCGGGAAGCAGTGATCGTAAGGCATTAATCGGGAAGCAGTGATCGTAAGGCATTAACCGGAAGCAGTGAGGTAAGGCATTAACCGGGAAGCAGTGAGCGTATGCATTAACCGGGAAGCAGTGAGCGTAAGGCATTAAACGCGAAGCGGTGAACACGAGGCAGTGACCTCGAAGCAGTTAACGTCGCCAACCAGCTAGGGGCCCTAGGGCCCCTTCTTTTTATGAAACTAAGAGATTCTACTTTCCACCATAAAATTCTAAATCATGGAAATAAGGTTCCTTTAAATCATTTATATAAATATTATCGTATAGGTATTTAAGTGCTTTAGAGCTTCGCTTTGTTTCAAGTTTCAAAATAAACGTTGTAATTGATTATAAACCACTAAAACCAAAATTTCTAGATGTTCCATTTTAAAATGAACTCTCCAGATATTATTTGAATGGGTTTAGTCATTATATCATTCAGTTATAAACAATCACAATTTTAGTCAAAGAGGTAGGTAGTATGTTTTCTTCTTAGTTTGACAAAACTAGATCAAACCGGGTGGGTAGACTCGAAACGTTCCATTTAATGCATAAAACAAATCAAAAACACTTACGTGACAATCCCTGAGCCAGGCTCGAAAAATAAGGGCGTTCATTTTCTTTTTCGCGAATTTTCTTCAGAAAAGGTTCACACTTATTGTTCGGATGACGGAAGAAATAATACTTGCAATTGTATTCTTGAAAACAAAATTTTCAGCTTCAGCACGTGGCGTCAGTAAAGTCGACAATGATTTGTTTACATTTGTTTACAATTATTTATCACCATGGTAACAACTCAAAATTCTTATTTGTTTTTATTTTATTTTTTTTAAACATATGGTAATAAAATAAAAACAAATAAGAATTTTGAGTTGTTACCATGGTGATAAATAATTGTAAACAAATGTAAACAAATCATATATTTAAAAAAAATAATTAAGGTGCGAGATCTGCATCCCGGAAACATTTTCTTGTTTTGGCAAGAAGGTTGCTTCCTTGCCTTATAATCCATTTTGTTCAAATTTTCAGTTTGATGAGAAGGACTAATCCAGAGTCGTAGTTACAGCATAAGAGACCCGCAAGATTTTTTTGGCGGTCTCCCCTCTTATTTCAAGGGGGGACTTCACCTGTTATGGAGAGTTAAGAAAACTTAATCTGTTCTCCAATAATTCTGATGGGCAATTTAATAAAAGATAGGACGGTATAAAAAATAAAATGACACTTATAGTAGAATACTTTATCTTTTTCAGGCACGGAAAACAATATGGCAAACTAATGCATGAAAATTGGAATTAGCTAAAAGCAACCTGATTTTTAAAATAGGTTGCTTTTAGTTATTTCCTTTGGAAAATAATTCGCTTATGAGATAAGCGTCATGGCGAGAGTCGAACTTTGGACCATGACCAAAATCTGTTTGAAGGGTCCACAAAAGTGTATTAATAATTCTGGCGCGGTGGTCCGCATGTCAGGCGAATTTCATTTGGATGCGTGTTTCCGTGCTTTGTATTCCTAAGTGTATGTGGAAATTATTGAACAAAAATACTGTAAACAGAACAAGATAATTAACATACAGCTAAATAATAAGAAAGAGATAAGAAATCCACTAAAGAAAACAAAAACAATAATGTAACTTGTGCATAAATCAAGGAATTTTTCCTAACGAACTGAAACAAGCAGTAGTAGTGCCACTTTTCAAAGGTGGGAATAAGATAGAACTCACAAATTATAGACCTATTTCTCTGTTACCAAGTCTTTCTAAGCTTTTTGAAAAAGTAATTAAATCCAGACTGATTAACTTCATCGAGTCAAATAAAATAATCAGCAAAAATCAATATGGGTTTCGACAAGAGTTAAGCACAGAAGATGCAATTTATAGCGTAACTAAGGAAATAATAAGCTCACTAGACTCTGGGAATAAAGTTATAGGCATATTTTTAGATTTATGTAAAGCTTTCGATACAGTAAATTACAGTTTATTATTAGAGAAACTAGAACGGATTGGAGTTAGAGGAATAGCACTAAATTTTTTAAATCATATATGAGCAATAGAAAACAGCAAGTTAGGATTGATGGGCTTTTGAGTGATGCTGTAGAAATTAACATAGGAATTCCTCAAGGAACCTGCTTAGGACCAATATTATTTATCATTTATTTGAACGACCTACTTGAGTTAAAAAGAGCATATTTTAATTTGACCTCTTTTGCAGATGACACAGTAGCAATTTTTCATAAAAAATCTTGGAAAGATGTATTTAGAGTAGCCAATCTAGGAATAAATCTAATCAAAGCTTGGTTAGATGAAAATAGGCTCTCATTAAACATATTGAAAACTAAATATATATGCTTTTCTATTACTGAAGCAGGATCCTTGAATAAAGTACTCTTAAATAATGATAAAACCTGGCAAATTAAATTGCACAACTCAAACTGCTTGACATATAAATGTAGTTGGGAGCCTTTAAAGCAATGTGAAGAAATTCGGTACCTAGGAATTATAATAGATAAGAATATGAAATGGAAAGCACATGTACAGTATCTATGTTCTAGGCTTAGAAAAACCACTTATAAATTTCTTCAGCTGCCAACTATTCTCTCATTAAAGAACTTGAGGACAGTATATCTAGCTCTTTGCCAGTCCATCCTTCAGTACGGTATTTTAGGATGGGGCGGACTTGGTGCCATCCAGTATGAATTATTGGAAATAACACAGTAAATTAAATATTAATTATTAAAATTATTAAATTATTTATTAAATTATTAATTTATTTATTTATTTTATTTTTTATTTATTTATTTATTTATTTTATTAATTTATTAAATTATTATTAAATTATTAGAATTATTAAAATCTGCTTAAAGAAAAACATAAGATATGCTTCAGACCAAGTTTTTAAGGATTTTAATGTGCCTTATATAAGAGATTTGTACAAATTTAAGCAGATTTTATTAATTAAGAAAAATATTTCTAATTTTCCATTATTCAGACATAAATATCAGACTAGACTAGAAGTCAAGACGATGAGAGGATAGTTGCGTCTAGCTGCAGAACATCAGCTGCGTGTAACTACAGTGCTTTTACAGCTCCTAGACTGTACAATAATTTGCCCATACATATTCTTTCTACTGTCCCTTACAAGACCTTTAAAAATAAGTTAAAAAATTCTTAGGTACCTAATTAGGCAATACATTTATTTTTTCTCTTTTGTTTGTTTAACTTTGTTGACTTTAATTTATAAATGTATACTTTTTTATGCTTTTTACTTTATTTAATTAGATATAGGAGTAGATATAAGCATTAGATATAAGGAGTAGACTCGTGTCGCGCACAAGCCTTGAGCTTATGCGACACAAATGGTCAATATATATTATTTTATTTATTTATAATTTGTAATTTAACCTTTGTAAACAGGTATTTATATATAAATAAACGATTTATTATTATTATTATTATTATAACTATATAGGCTTGTTTGTTTTAACCTGTTTGTAGCTTTTAAGTATGTATATGATTAAGTAAGTATAAGTATATGAATTATTATGTATATGAATTATCCATATTCAAAATGCATTAAAATTTATTCTTCTTTCTTTTTCTTTTTCTTCTTCGTTTAATAAATTATTTTGTCGATACTTCTCTCTTCCTCAATTTCCTATCACAAACCGTACTCAATAAATCTGAGAAATCAAAATATCTTTTACATCCCTTTTTAGCGAATTTCCTTTGGAAATTCGGCTAATGGGATATTTTCGATCTAACTAACTTTTTAACTCTCCTAATTCTATTTCGAATTCTGATTTTATTTTCTGCTTTTCCATTTCTAAATTCAAATCTTTGTTTCTTTGTAACTTAAATATTGTAGTAAGTTAAACTTTTGTTTTAATTACTTATGTTTAGTTTTTAAATGTTCTTTTTATTTAGTTAAATGCCATTGGCACATATTATTTATTATTTTGTTTTTATTTCTGTTATTACTTTATCATTTTGTATGTAAATAGTTTTCAATCAATATGTCCATCTTAGTACTTTATTTTTCCTGTATTAATAGTAAGATTTTATTTTGTTATTTTTCCTTATTTATACCGTAGGCATATAGGAAAAGTATTGTGTTAGCAAAAAAATCCAAAACCGGCATTATCCGTTTCAGGTGTTTTTATGGCCTCCTGAGTGGCTTTTGCAAAGTTGTCTGTCTGTATGTATGTGTGTGTCTGTTATTATCGTAGAGCCTAGTGTATTTATGCTAGAGAGTTAAAATGTTGAACAAAAATCATTCTACCGCTGTAATTGTTATTAATGACGTCATTAACCCCCAAGAATGACTTACCGAAAATTTCAAAAAAATCATAAAACGCGGAAAAATGATGGGATCGGATTGAGATTTGGCACGTATGTGACTATGTATAAGGCTAACATATGTGTTAAGTTTCATTTCTCAGCATTAGTTCAATTTTTATCAAATGACTTGGGTTCCTTTTTTTAAAAAAATGGCAAATGGTCCAATTGAGTTGAAGTGTTAATTTATTATTACTAAGTAATAAATAAGTACACTAAGTTTCTAAATATTAATCCGTTCGAAAGATAGAGTGTTTACAAGAAAGTGTCTAGAAATACATATATATATATATATATATATATATTATATATATATTATATATATATATATATATATATTATATATAATATATATATATTATATATATATATATATATATATATATATATATATAAATATATATATATATATATATATATATATATATATATATATATATATATATATATAAAGTCTCGCAAAACTTATTTTTTCGTCATTAGGGACCTCTGAAACGGATTTGTGTCGTGGTCCGAGGTTCGAATTCCACCATGACGCCTATCCATTAGGCGAATTTCCAAAGGAAATTCGCTAAAAAAGGAAGTAAAGATGAGTATAGTAATTATCGGCCCATATCTTTAATACCTTGTATTCGCTAAAAAAGGAAGTAAAGATGAGTATAGTAATTATCGGCCCATATCTTTAATACCTTGTATTGCTAAAGAGAAAGAAATCTGTGTCAAAAATAGACTTGTACCATATTTTGAAAATAATAAATTGTTTTACGAACATCAGTATGGTTACAGGAAAAATTTAAGTACAACTCTCGCTGTGACTAAATTCATCAATGGAACTATGACCTCCAAAATAAACTCATAGCTTATTTCTTTGACTTTTCTAAGGCCTTTGATGGGGTCTAGATTGAAATATTAAGAGAAAAATTACTTTATTATGGTTTAGATAATATTACGGTCGATTTTATAGTTTCATACTTAAAGGGTTGGAATCAATATGTTGACTTAGGTGATTCTTGTTCAAGTTTAAGGGAAATTAAGCACTGGGTTAGACAAGGATCAGTATTAGGTCCTATTTTATTTTTAATTTATATAAATGACCTCCCTTACGTCATGCGTTTGTTAGTTTCTGCCGCGTTTCTCTTTGCTGACGATTACGGTATCATTTTGTCATCTAAATCCTTAAAAGACTTGGAAGAAATTAAGGTGCTTGTATTTAATGTTCTTTCAGATTGGTGCAATGCCAATAAAATAAAATTAAATAATGATAAGACTGTAAATATATTGTTTAACTTTAAGTCTAGTAGTATAAATTCATTTAAATTTTTAGGGATTAATATTGACAATAAATTATCGTGGGAACCCCATTTTGATTATTTAGCCAAAAAATTAAGTACCAGTGTATACATATATGCTCAGAAAATCGTCGGCTTCGTTATCTTTATTCTCCTTAAAAACAATTTATTATGCTCACTTCTTTAGCTTTCTTTTATATGGAACCATGATCTGGGGTAATTCACCTGGTGTTTATTATTTATTTTACAGAAAAAGGCTGTCAGAATAATGTTAAACCTTTCTTACAGGCAGTCATGTAAAGATTATTTTAAAGAGAACAACTTATTAACATTATATTCGCTGTATTGTTTTCAATTACTTAAATTTATTCACAATGTTAGACTTAGTTTGACAGTGTTGAAAGTATTCATTCATATTTCACCAGACAGACAAGTCAGTATGTTATAGATAAATACAGACTAACTAAGACAGCCAAGTATAATAGTGTACAGGCTGGGCTTAAATTATTTAATTTAGTTTCCGAAAAATACAGGCTGTTAAATGAGAAATGTTTTGAGAAATATATTAAAAGGCTTTTAACTCGGAATCCTCTCTACAGTGTTGATGAGTTTAAGTCTCTAAAATTCCAATAAAGCCACCAAAATTATTTTACGTTCATTTATGCATATAGTTGTATCCAAAGTATTTTAAACATGTTTGTACGTTAGTTAGTTTTGTTTGTTAGTGTTGTTGCTGTAGTATTTATGTATTATTTATATGTTTTTTTAAGCTATTAATAATAAGGTTCATATTAATGTGAATTTATAGTGCACACATAGTTTTTGTAAAAAAGTGTACTAATATATTTTTTTATGCTATATACTAGAAATTCCTAAAGGAACCTCTCAGGTCTGTTTATTCTATACAAACAAAACTATAGTCTAAAACTGAATTAAGTAATTTTTCATTTCAGAATTTTATTTATTTTTTTATTTTTTTACAATGAATGACGAATTACAATAAGTACTCTTGTACTTATATATAAATAAAGAATTTATTTATTTATTTATGTTTGCATCTTATTTTTCTAGCATTTATAAAGACAATAAACCTAATATTGACCATTTTAAACATTTACCTCCTTCTGATACTGCAATAAACTTAAATAAGTGTATCATAGACCAGGATTCTATTACTAAAAAATAAAATCATTATGTTCTGATAAGAGTCCTGGCCCTGATAAAATCCTCCCTAGATTTGCTAAACATTGTGCTGATACATTGTCTTATTCTCTTAAATTAATTTATAACAAGTCTCTTTCAACTGGCTAATTTCCTAACTACTGGAAATCTAGTTTTATTTGCCCTATATTTAAATTAGGAAATAAAAATGATGTCACCTGTTACCGACCTGTATCTATTCAGTCTGCCTTAGCAAAGGTTTATGAGCCATTAGTGTTGGACAACATTCTCTCTGATATTAAATCTCTGATACCTCAACAACATGGTTTCCTAAAGGGTAGGTCAACATTAACCAATTTACTTTTATTTGAAGATTTCATTTTAGATGCATTTGATTCCTCTGGGCAGGTTGATGCTGTCTACACTGATGCCTCTAAGGCTTTTGACTCAATTTATCATCTTATTTTATATTATAAGCTCAAAAACTAGGTATAGAGGACCCTCTCCTCTCCTGCATCTTTTCTTTTGTAACTGGGCGCTAATCCATTGTAAAAATCAAAACTATTTTATCTAAAGAGTTCCCTATTCTCAGCGGAGTACCCCAAGGATCTCACTTTGGTCCGATTCTCTTTCTTTTTTAATGATTTATACAAGATTTTGTCACCAGATGTATTTTTCTCCTTACTTGGCGATGATTTGAGACTATGTATTAAAATACTTACTGTTCTTGATTGTTGTAGGGGGTCATACCAACATTTCAAGCTTATTGTTGCTACAGAAAAAATGCATCAGGATCATTACTAAAGCTAAGCATGATGATCATTGTGAAGGATTATTTAAAAAGCAAGGCATAATGACCATTTATAACATTTATATATAATATAATTAGAGTGCCTGTATAATCATGATTATACAGGCACTCTAATATAATGTACTATTGCATTTAAAAATTAATCTAAATAGTTTTAATGTAAATAGCCACTATCATGGGTACCACACTAAAAACATGAATATATTAGAGATTCCTTCTCATCGCTTTCCAAAAATTTTTGGAATTAAATTATTCAATTCCCTTCCCTCTTATATAAAATATATTGAGTTTAATCTTTTTAAAAAAGAAATAAAATCCTTGTTATTTTATTTGGAACGAGTGGTTCCATTTCGTCAAAAAACCATAAACAAGTACTTTTCTGTAATATTATTTTTAATGCATTTTTCCTGACTTTTTTCTAGTGTGCAAGTTTTATGTATCTTAATGAAATCAATAAAGTTCTTGTTCTTGTAGTAAGCTTCAAATGGTCCTGCTTCAAATGGTCCTTGATCTCTTAGTTCAGTGGTGAAAAGACAACTGCATGAATTTGATATCCGGAAAAAAAGGACATGGGGAAAAAAATACAGGAAAAGAAGTACAGGACAAAAGTATACTTTTTTACACAGGAAAAAACTACGGAAAAAATTACAAGAGGACAAATAAGACATAAAACAATTATTCTGAATAAGTACAGTGTAAACTTAATAATTTACAGGATATATAGAGTAAATCTAAAAATCGGGCACGGGGTACCTCAGAACTTTTCCTCGTCATATCGGATTCGCTACGTTCATCCTCCCTACATCTGACTCGCATCGCTCGTGATAACCGTCATATTCTGACTCAGAATATGATAACCGTCAAACGTCTCGCTTTACTCGCCCTCATCAGATAGTTAATACATCCGTTTTAACTAACATACAGCACTGCTCTCGCTCAATACGGCTTAACTTTTATGATCGAACAATTCTAAATGTATTTAAACGAAACTTATGAAAGTCTTATACATGGCGTGCCAAATATAAATCCAATCGCATCGAAATTTTAACTAATTATTTCGAGTTAATGACGTCATAAAACATTATTTTCTTAAAAGAACAATAGCTATAGACTAATTTTTATACAAAAATTTAACTCTCTAGCAAGCATATATACATATATACTCGAGAAGATACGATGATAATAGACAAATACAAACACAACTTTGTAAAAACCACTCAAGAGGTCTTAAAAACACCTGAAACGACTAATGTCGGTAAGGACGAGTGAAGCAAATCCGTTGACGTGTTACAATATACATTTGGCGAATTGTATATTCTGAAGACGAGCGAAGCAAGTCAGACGTAGGAAAAATGAGCGTAGCGAATTCGATTCAGTGCCTTAAAAACATAAGCAAGTACACAAACAAAGAAAATGCGCATAAGGAAACTAAAGGAAGAGCCCTCGCTCTAGATGAGCTGATGATCTACTGAGGGCTCTCATCAAATTAAAACCATTTGAAAACAACAAAATTTTAATATTAATCTCGTGTTATCAACATAAATGAAACGTTTTTGTATAAATATTTTTGTTGAAATAAAGAAATTATTTTTATTATCCCAATAGCCAGCATACTATTGATCGCACCCATTTTAAGCTGAGTTTATGCTCATTAAAGCTCATTTTTTTAAAAAAAATGCGACAAAATTAAATAACAAGAATTTTCGCTACTGCTTAGGTTATTAAATATGGAGCCTAAGAAGAAATATTAAATATTATTAAAAAAAGGGCGAATTTCAAAGAAATTTCACCTGGCTTGCGGACGTCTTCGCCAGAGTTATTTACAAGTATAAACTTAAATACTATTAAAACGAGTTTAAGTTAATTAAGTTTAAGTTGTTAGTAATTAAGTTAATTAAAGTTAGTACTGACTCAGTGCCGCGCTCGAGCTTTGCTCCTGCGGCTGTGCAATAAAATGTTTATTTTTGTGAATTATTAATATCTAATATCTGTAATATTGTTCAAATAAATAAATAAATAAATAAATAAATAAATAATAAATAAATAAGTATAAACTCGTGTCAACCTCATAAACGTGATTATCCGATAAAAAAAAGCTGAGGAGAATCTGCTGCTTGATCTTGAAGTGAATAGCTCCTTTGTGAGGAGATTAGTGACTTATTGTTTGCTATTAGATTTAAAACAACAAAATCACTAGTCTTCCAGACAATGGTAACATACCGTTGAAATCTGCATTGCACTATACAAACTGCCACTATAAGAACTGCTAGTAGATTATACACAACAGTAGATATTTTGCTGCCTAGAATCACATCAGTTGAATGGACTGGACTTTATTGCAGGCTTCTTTAATTTAACTGTTTCAACTCATTCCCTGTAACAATTATTAAACTAATAATTAAGTTGTGTATATAGACGCATCCATTTAATAAGTTGTGTGTAAATAGACGCAACTAATTATTAAGTTGTGGGTAAATAGACACAACTAAAGAATAAGTTGTATCTCACTTCCAGACTCCTTATCACTGAGCTGTTCTACACATGTAATACCTCTAAGTATTAGTCTCTTTGTACACGTCCTAGCACATTTTTTAACAACTGCCCAAAATGATTTTGGGTATTTTTTGTATCAGGAAGTTGATCGAGACACTCCCTCTCGATATTATAATTATATAAAAGGTATTGTAATTTACTTTACCTTAATACAGTCATGTATTGCCCTTTAGCATTTAAAAGGTCATCAACGAGTATTCTATTTTTATGATTATTTCAACTACAGCGCCTAAGAGCAATTCTAAATTTATGTTTTGCTTCATGGCAAGACTAGTTAAACCATGGGGGAATATCATGCGTATTTTAAATAGTAAAAGAGGAATAGGTTGAAACATATGCGAGTTAAGAGCAGCTTGTTTGATTGAATTTATAAAGATAAGTGGCGCGAGTTTGTCAATAAAAAACTCAAAGAAATAGGTATGTAAGAGAAAAAGTTCGGTACGATAGCAAGTTTAGTTCTGACAAAACTTCAAATTTGGTTACTAGTAGTAAACAATGGGTGAAAGCCAGATATAGTTTAGCATAGAGGTACCTGAAGGGCCAATATAAGTTAACAAGAGTTAACTTATACAAGTTAACCAATATAAATTATCAAGAGGTGACCTACAATTAGACCCAAATTCAATGAAATAGTTATAATCTCACCTCTTTATCCTGTCTTCCGTCGCATGTAAGCCTCAAGCTATCCAACTCACTTCCATCAACTAAATCAAGATCTAAATCATTCTTAAGAATCCCAATTTTACAGTTGAGGTCATAGATAAACAATATTAACATAGATGGCTCACTCAAAGATTTTTTTAAAAATAGTTGATGGGATGCAGGAGGCTCAAGTAGTGCAGTCATAGTGGGACAGCGTGAATCTGTCGATATTTTATTTCTGACACTTTATTTATTATATTTTTATTCAACAAACAACGAGCTGGTTGAGGGTAATCAAGTCTTCCATCCGCTTTCGTGCTAGAATGATGAGGAGTCGATGGATGAGTGATCCCAAGAAAGCTCTATAAGAATTTCGTATAAATTGGTAAAAAGTGAAAAAAATTAATTTCCCACTCTTACTTCATTATCCATTTGGTCGTCCCCCTTGGATTTGAACCTCTAATGTCAGAGTTCAATTTTTGTTTGTTTCCTTTACTTATCCGTTTGCGCCAACCCGAGATATTATGTTCAGATAGCAAATTTAAATGTTAAGTCTAAAACACTAAAAATGAATTATTGTTATTTTTTAAGAAAACGATGGTGCTGCTTCGCGTGATGAGGCCCCCAAGTTTTTTGAAAAAAAAAAAAAAATACTTTGCGAATACTACAGCCATACCATAAGATCTTTGTTACTTTTTATTTTACTAAAACATCTAGTTTATTTTACTAGATTGGCAACTGTTTGTATTTAAAAAAATACTACAGCACAATCTAAGTAGAGAATAGAGAAAATATTTTTTACTACTAGCGCTCTTCAAGACTCTAGTGATGGGCCCCCAACTTAAATCATAAACACAAACTTGTCAATTGAGTGTTCCCACTTCGGTCGGGAGTGAACCATCTATGTTAATATTGTTTATCTATGGTTGAGGTCTCCGCCTAAAACTATATTAATATTAATGTTATTTGATAATTCGTTTTCAAGAATAGTGTGCAATTCCCAAAGCTGTTCAGTTAAGTCTGTATTTGGTGGAAAATAAACAAAAGCAATGACAAGCACGCAGGAGGTTGAACATTTATTTATTAGAATTGGAGATGAATAAAGCTCAGAATTAATTAAGATTATAAGACCTCCACTAGCTCTACCTCTCCTGTGTGCACGTTTTGCCTCTGAGAATAACTGTTCATGAAGACTAAAAGAAGAAAAATATGTATGTTTAGTTTTGGTAAAGTTTCTGACCAGGTTTCGGCAAACACAATATGTCATGAGAGCAAAAATAGCGTTTCTCGTTTTATTTAAGTTTTTATTTTAAATGTTTAGATCACTGGTGACAGAAAGTCAAAGTCTGCTTTTATAAGGGCGCGGTCGAATATCCACGGCCTCTAGAACGTGGGATCACCAACCAACTTTTTTTTACATTTTTTTTTTAATTTCGTAATTAGCCGGATTTGTGATAAATGAAGCCTTTTCGGGTAATCTGCACGCTCTTTTGGTTAATCTCAAAGAGTATTACATTCACTCAACGATTTATGTTAAACTTTGGTACATACACAACTACTGTTAGACGTCATATTTTGTGTTATATTTTGACATTATAATTGTTAACATTGACGTCTAAAGTAGTTATGTATGTACCAAGTTAGATTAAAACTAAAATCGTTGAGTGAATGTAAATACTCTTTGAGATTAACCAAAGAGCGTGCGATACGAAATAGGTTCATTATCACAAATCTGGCTAAGTTACTGAAAATTTTGAAAAAAAGTAATAAAAAAGTTTGTTGGTGATCAACGTTCTAGAAGGCCGTGGATATTCGACCGCGCCTTTTTTACTGGAACGGAGACTCATTTTTAATGATAGGTTTCTTTTTTCCTTTAACTATGCTAATATTAGTGATAGGTCTTATCCAACCAATTCACTTAAGACACTAAGCGCTGGTTTTTCATAATGAAACAACTCATAAGTATATTCAGTTGAACTCCTCGCATTTACAACTAATATTAGTTTGAAATCTTTGAATGACGTCACCAATTCCTTGTAAAGCTTAAAATGCTATTACGCAGGTTTCTTAGCTTTCCCTGCTTAATTCTATATGGAGTAATGATGTCTCTTTGAATCGAGAACACGGTGCCTTTGAGCTTATTAGCATTTTTTTGATAATTAGATCGATGTCATCGTCAAGAGGGATGTGGGCAATAATCGGTCGATTTTTGGCAGTTGTTGATACAAGCGGATAAACTCTATTAAATAAAAATTTCACCTCTATCAGAAAGTTTAAGTTTATTTGTACAAAATTCTTTTAATTTGATCTTTAAGTCGTCTTTTATTTTATAAAAAATGTCCCTAAATATTAAGTTGTTTCTTCGAGAACGATTTTGTAGATCATACATTTCTATTTTCAAATTTTTTTTCTTTATTCAGCTGTACAGTCTTTTCTTTAATATTATTTAAATCTGTTGAAACATCAGCTATTTTTGAGTGTACGCACTTAATAGCTGCTTTTGTGGCTATTTCATCTATTTCAAAAACTTCTTTATGTTCTAGGACAGTAAGCACTCCAAAATTTTTATTCATTTTTTTTTTACGGAGTTGGATCAGCTGGGCGCTTACTGGACATAATCATGTTACTAGGTCAACTTCCTTGACAGACAGCGCATTCAAGCATACAGACAGCGCTTTCTAGTAGAGATCGATAGAACTTGTATACTGGCTAATTATGCAGCGTATAATGTCTGTCTAGCGGAATATTACAGAACTATATATTGAATAGGATCAGTGGCGAGTATGACTCATGCAATCAGCATAAACAAAGATAATAAAATTTGTTGACCCTTTCTCTAGACTATAAAATAATCAGGAATTTGTAGAAAAAGTAATTTACTTTAACGGATTGATGAATCTGCCACTGCACAAAATGAAAAAGAAACAGCAGATTTAAAATCACCGGAGAAAACTTTTTCGAAATATTTAACTTAACTTTTTCAGAAACACTTTAAGTGCTACAAATTTAAGATATATATAATGTCGTATCATGTATTCGTCTAAGCCAATGACCTCAACGATATCTGTTAGGTCCAGTAGTGCTAGATGGTGGGAAAGTAGTATGGAAGAAAAGCCCTTCGTTAGCCTGCTGTCTGCTGCCTAGTAAAAAGACCTTTAAGTAGTTTTCTTATGGTCATAGGCATTTTAAAACTACTGGAACCAGTTTCAGTTAGATCAGACTATCCTAAAAGGCGTCGGTATATATATAAACACATATATATATAACATTAAATATATATATATATATATATTATAATATATATATATATATATAATATATATGATAATATGAGCAGCCTCAGTATAGTTATGAAATGTATAATTTTATTTCTCATGTCAATATTCCTGTAATACACATGAAAGATACCTAACTTGCTATTATAATTTTAAAATCCAACGAAACTTTCCAATCCAACTTTCTTCTTATATTCTAAATTTTTTTTTCTGATATTTTTTCTCCTACTCTAACTTTAATTTTCTATAAGTTACCAAAATCGCCAGTTCCCTACTTTGTGGAAATCTGCTATTATAATTCTTATACATTAAGGTAATAGTTCACGTGAGGTTAGTAATCACTGACACATCTCCTTAGTAAACACGCCCTTAATAGTTTTAGAAAAAATCATATTTTGCTATCTTTGGTTTAATTTAAAACAGAGTATTTCTTCTTGCCAACAAGGTAAGCTCATGGGAAAACTATCCTCAGTTGTTACTAATAGAGGTCAATGCGAAGTTGTTTATATTGACTTCAAAAATGCTTTCGATTCTGTCGATTACAATATTTTACTTCATAAATTACTTCTTTTTGGTCTCAGTCCCGATTTTGTGCTGTGGTTTGCCAGTTACCTAAAAGATAGATTTGCTAAAGTTAGAATAGGGGATGTTTTGTCTAATAGCTTTTATTTTAATTGCGGAGTGCCTAAAGGATCTACTTTGGGTCCTTAACTGTTTAGTAATCTCATAAACGATATCATTTATTGTGTTCAACGTTGTGAGAAGGAACTTTTTGCCGACGATTTTAAGATATACATATATAAGAGCATAAACTGTCTTGATGACTGCTTAAAATTAGAAAATGATATTAAAGATTTTAATTTATGGTCTGTAAAGAATACAATAAAATTTAAAACTTAACTTAAAAACTAACATTATGACCTTTACACGTAAAAAATTCTATTTATTATAATTCTATATAAAATGATAATAGTGTTATTAAAGTTTCAACTCATAAAAATTTCAGGGTTATTTTTGACCCTTAACTTATGTTTAACGAACATGTTCAATTTAATTTAATTTAATTTAAAATTTTGAGTATGCGCGATCATATGAAGGGCTCCTCTCTGAATTAGTAGACTAAGTGTTTTCTTCATAATTTAGGGTATATTTTTTACAAAGTTTTGAAAATGCAGGAATAGGTGCAAAGAAATATAGAATGAGAGGGACTACTGCTTATCCTATTCGCGATTCAAAGAGATAGTTTGTAAGGTTGGCAATACCAATGGCCGGGAAACGAAAGGGTGATCATAATTTTTTTTTATCATTTTCTATATAAAATGATAATAACGGCATGGAAGCCGTTGAAAATTCTTCTTTCATTCTTTTATTGTTCGTTAATTTGTGATAAATGAGGTAAAAAAAATAGAAAACCATCGGTGCTAAAAAAATGGCCAATATTTCATAGATAATACTTCGATTATTCCAGGAATTTAAATATAGAATCAGGCTTATCACTACAGACTTGGATTTGTCCGATTTAACAGAAATAATAAACTAAACGTATGATTTAAACAACATTTTACAAAAACGCGAATGTTATTGAGTTATTTTATTATTTTAGTGTGGAATAAAAATTGATTGATAAATTAAAACACCATTACGTGAAAATCGGCTTGTTTATCAGTTAAATTTAAATACCTGTAACAGCTATTTAAACAATTCAATGCAATTAAAAGGGTAATTTTGTTTAAACTAAAATTATTTATAAGTAACATTAATTGTCAATAACTAAAATAAAACACTATATTGTGATTTTCACCATCTTATCACCCAATTTAAATACTTGTGACAACCCATTAAAACCTTATTTTTCAACGAAATAGTGATTCTACTGAGTTCATACGCCCTAAAATAATAAACAAAGCACTTTGATAAAAATTTAAAGAAATTGTCACAATATGAAAAACCAAAAAACTTCCCATAAGGACTTTAACAACAATCACCCTTCCGTTATCAATTTCTTCAGCGACGGTGGCTGCTACGGACTTTGAATCGCGAATAGAGCATAAAAAGATATCTTGAATGAATTGGAATCAAGACCCACAAAGAGAGAATTTCAAAGGAAATTCGCCCATCTTGCCCCCGCAAGATGGGGATATAAGTAAGTCTGCTTTTTTCTATAAACAAATAGGTAGGGAAGACTGGTATTTGGCAGTCTATACTTCTGTTACATATTGATGAGACAAGATGAGAAATGTTTAATTGTTCGGGTGGTTAATGAGAAGGACGAGTCTATAAGAGTGAATGCGTGCCGTGCAGTCTAAGCGTCGGCTTCCAGAGTCGCGTGTTATTGATCTGCTATTCGCCAGGGCCTGACATACCAGAAGCCTTGTTTCTACCTCCTACGTCCTACCTAACGTTATATCAACATCTAACCAACAACTCACTGTCCCACACCTCCTCTTACTTTACAACGCTAGAGTCAAATATATTGTATAATCTCATAAGCTCATTTTACTTTTAGAAATTTGATAAAATCGAGTTCGTGATGCCTCGAATTTCCTCTTTAGATACGCTTTACTTCGTCAGAACTGCTGAATCGCATCGCATTAATCAGTTGTATCAAATTTTACTTGGAAAAATCGCTAAGGAAGTAGCTCATATGGCAGGACCCAGGACTGTGACCTAAAACCATTTCAGAGGCCCTATAATTATAAAAAAAAGGTGTGTATGTCTATTATATATATATATTATAATATATATATTAATATATTATATATATATATATATATATATATATATATAATGTGTGTGTGCGCGGTGTATTATATATATATATATCACGCGCGCAACAAGATATATATATATATATATATATATATATATTATATATATATTACTATATATATATATATATATATATCTGTGTGTGCGCGGTGTAATATATATATTTATATATATATATTATATATATTATATATATATATATATTATATATATTTATATATATTATATATATATATTATATATATTATATATATATTATTATATATAGTATATTATATATTATATATGTGTGTGTTGTGCGCGTGATATATATATATATATATTATATGACACGCGCGCAACAGATTTATATATATATATTATATTATATATTATAATATATATATATATATATATTATTATATATATATATATCTGTGTGTGCGCGCGTGTATATATATTTTAATATATATATATATATATATATATATATATATTATATATATTATAAAACACCTTTTTTTTAGATTATAAGGGCATCTGAAATGGTTTTAGTCACAGTCCGGGTCCTGCATGCTACTTCCTTAGCGATTTTTGCAAGCAGTGGTATGCTGCTGTCAGAGGTCCAATTTTATTTAATGCGCTGCCAAATGAGATCAAAACTAACCTTTACTTTAACGATTTTAAAAAAGAAATGATTGCGTGGTTAAAACTCCTCCGCTTTAACCTCTTTGTTTATTTAAAATAAGTTTATTTGTTTATTTTTATTATTTATTTATTTGTAATTCTATTTGTTATTTTTTCATTGTTTTTCTTTTATGAGGAAGTACCCTCATAAAAGTACGCATAAAAAATATTTACGCTACTAACCTGTAGCGTAATATAAACATTTCTACATTCTATGCATTTTATTTCTTTTTATTAATTTTAATTTTTAAAATATTTTCTAATAAATTTATATCTTAGTTTTCAATTAATTTAATAAGCAACGTACAAATAGAAAAAAAAACAATAAAGTAGTTAACACTATAAAAAATAAAATATTTAATAATAGAAACATGTTTTTTTGTATTCTATAATAATATATTATATATATATTAATATATATATATTATATATAATTTATATATATATATATATAATATATATATTATATATATATAATATATATATATTATTATATATATATATATATTATATATATATATATATATAATATATATATATATATATTAATAGCAAAATTTGCTTAAATTTAGGTTTTAGGTATATTAAAATTGGCTAGCTGAGCTCGCGTAACGAAAATGAGACTTAATTCGCTCGCAAAATGCTTAAGATACATTAAGGTATACGTTAAGAGGTTTGTTCGTTTGCTTACTTTGAGGATGATAAAATATATGTATCTTCGATTTTTCGCTTAGGAATCGATTGTCAGTGATACCTGAATCCATTTCGGAATGTCACTTCACAATGTTTAATATTTTAATGTACATAACTATTAACACACAAACAAAATATAACCCACTAACTTACTAACCACATTGTAAATAATAACTAATCCTTAACCATTCATTTTGTTTTAAATTTTTATTTATTTCATTTATTAATACATAACCCACTTCAAATTTACTTTTTATTTAGCCTATTTTCTAATTTATTAAAATGTAAAAATATTTCCTTATTAAGTACATTAATATTTAAGTTTGTATTACAAGCGCAGATCTCCTTGCAGCGCAGTCTTTTTCAAGAACTAAAGCAAGAGGGTACTTTATTGTAACAATTTAGTGTAACTCTTTTGTAAAAAAAATTTAAATAAAGGAATATAAAAAAAAATATCCATTAGCCATTATATCTACAATTGAAATTCACCTCTAATTTTTTAGCGAATTTACATTGGGAAAAATTCACTAATGGGATATTTATAAAATATATATTTTTCGATTGTACAGATTTGCTCGATAATCACAACAGACATAAAGTGAATTAGTATTTTTCACTGCCTTGGATGAAAGCGTTCCTTATATTAGTTTCTATGCTTACTTGTATTTCAAGTTTCAGCTATTTATAATATATTTAATATAGTTATTATTATAATATACTATAACCTGACAGACAGACACACGAACAAGAAGTATTAAGGCTTCCAAGATATAGAGCCAGTCGATCCGCATAATATATATATATATTATATATATATATTATATATTTACATATTATCTATACATATGTATATGTATATATATATTATATATATATATATATATTATATATTATATATATATAATATATTAATATATATATAAATGCGAACAATATTTTGTGTATATATGTATATACATATTACGCAATTGTTGAAGAAATTTGCCAAATCGGAACCACGCGATAAATTTATTTTGGAAACTATTTGTAGTATTTTACAGCATTGCCTGCTTTTTGCGCCTTATATTCGTTATTTGTATTGCGCGAGATTTCGGTTTATGCTTTGTACCTGAGTCGAGCATTACTTATTGTTACTTCTATTTGACTTATTGTCATTGCTTGATCAGTGCAACTGAGGTTGGAATGAGTTCCTAATATGTTACTTATAATATTTGTTAACTACTTAAATATATTATATTAAATATAACTACTTATATAAATAGACTTACTATAAATGACTAATTAAATGTTAACTAATTTATATTAATATACTAATAATATATTAATATTTACTTATTAAAAAAATATACTTTTAAATAAATACTTAATATACTAATATTTAATACTTAAATATCACTTAAAACATATACTTAAATATGTTAACTAATATGTTAACTACTTAAATATACCACTAAAAATATACTACTTAAATATGTTAACTAATATGTTAATTACTTAAATATACTACTAAAAATATACTACTTAAATATATACTACCTAAATATGTTAATTACTTAAATATACTACTAAAAATGTACTACTTAAATATATACTACTTAAATATGTTACTTACTTATAATAATATGTTAACGAATATGTTAACTAATATGTTAGCATATTTTACAACAACAAGCTTAGACAAGCCATCATTGAGCTTGTACTACACTTTTTCTTAGAGAAATCCAGGAATTAAGTAAGGACTAAATGTGTTTCTGCTCAGCTTATTTGTGCATAAACCAAAAACTTGAACAAGCGACGAACACAATATTAAGCAAGCGATAAAGGGAGCATTCTAAAATTTACTTGCTGGGTTCTGCAGGAATTTTTAAGGTGAAAATTTAAAACATAAAGATTTCAACTTGATTGTTGCGCTAAAAACGTCTTAGTTGATAAGTATTTGTCTAATATTGTTTTACTTTTTCTTCTTTTAGGAAATTAAAAATCATTTGCCTCCCACAGGAAGTAAAAGGTTTTTGTTTCTACGGTTTAAAAAAAACAAAATGTTTTACGTTATCTTGTTTTAAGCTCTAGTAATGAAAATATGCAATGTTTTCATTTCAAGTAGAGTAAATACGTACATTTTGGAACATACTTTACTTGAACATTCAAATCATGATGATTTGTTGTAAATGAAAAAGATAGCACTGAATTAAATAAAAAGTCAGGTTCGGGGTATCTCGGAACTTTCTCTTGCATCGGATTTGCTACGCCTGTCCTCGCTACTTTGGACTTGCTTTGCTTCCCTCGCCTCTGAGAATAAATTATACCTCATTTATGATGTACATATTCGTGCTAACTTCACTCGTCTCCAGACAAAAGAAAATCAATTTCGGTCTACCATCCACACGCTGACCACGCTCTAACGTGCTTTACACAAGTGCTATTATCGGTGGTATACAGTTAATGAATTATTATAATGAACATTCATATACTCATTTATTATAAAAGGAATCCACACGGTTCAAATTTCAAATCAATTTGATGAGTCATTAATAGTCGATGAAAACATAAAAATGATTTTACATAAAGCACAACAAGAACTAAAGGTAGATTTTCGTGCTAAGTTTCAACCCTCTATAATATGAACACCTGGCAGTTACGATGATAACAGACACAGGCATAGAATGTGATATAATTGTTTGATAACTAATCCTGAACTCACGTTCACAAAAAAAAAACTGTTTTGTACCTGAACTGTAGTATATCAGCTTTAATTCGAAGTTGCCATTCTGAGATTAATAAAATTATCTTAAAATCTAGAGATGATTCTTGAATTACAAATCTACAGTAGTAATTACTTTTAAAAAGCTCCACCTCACTGGATTATTTCACTCACATAATGTAATGTTTTATTCAAAATATTATCACAAGTTAATTAATTTAGGGACAATTAGTTATTAATAAACCTTTCATTAAAAGTTAAGCAAGCTTTAAATGGTTAGATAAGCACAGTGAATTCATTGTAAAATGATTATAAATATCAAAGTGTAGTAATTACTTTTGACTGATAGCAAAGTAGATACTACGCAGGGGTTGTTTAGACTATTACTGGCCACAGTGCTCAGGGTGCAGTGGAGAATTATTCTTTAAAATCATAGGGGTGGTAGGTTATACGAGGCATGCGCACTGCTGTACTTTAGCTATCCTACCCAGCGCTATTACGTATAGGTTGTCTATAGCTGCCCACCGGCGTCAAGGAGCTGAGGGAGACAGCCCCCCCCCTCCCACTTTTTGAAACTCTGAATTGCAAATGTTCCGGGTCTCCCCATTACTATTTTTACTTTACCTCCTCATCCCCCAATTACGGGGATAGTATTTCGTTCGTCAAAAAACTTGTTTGTAAGGAATGCGCGTGTTGCATAGGCTATAAGTAATGTTATCACTTCCGCATAAAAATTTGTGCTTGCTTCGCTAACAAAATTATATATTTTAATAATACATATATATAATATATATATATATATATATATATATATATATATATATATATATATATATATATTATATATATATGTATATATGTATATATATATATATGTTATATATAATTATATATATTATATAATATATATATATATTATATATTATATATATATATATATATTTATATATTATATATAATATATATATATTATATATATATTATATATATATTATATATATTATAATCCTGAAGAATGGAATTTACATACTTAATAACGTGGTTTTCAAAAAGTTGTCCGTCTGAATGTATCTATATGCTCCAGAGTATTTATGCTACAGAGTTGAACTTGGTACAAAAAATTTTTTAGGTTTAGCGCCATCCAGAATTTATTTTTTATGACGTCTTATGCAATAATGATCAGCCAACATTTTAAACGTTCATAAAAAGCGGAACAATTGTCGAGTGCTTGAAATTTGGACGCATGTAGTATATGTAATACCAATATGGTGTACGTTTCATACGCAATAGTTAATTTTTATCGAATGATTGTACAATTTTTTTGAAAATGTAAAAAAAACATAAAATAATCAATTGAGTAAAATAGGTACAAGTGTATGAATTATATTTTATTTATATATTATATATATATATATATATATATATATATTATATATATATATATATATATATATATATTAATATATTTATACATACAATATATATATATATAATAATATATATATATATTATATATATTATATATATATATATTATATATTTATATAATATTATTATATATTATATATATATATATATTATATAATATATAATATATATATATATATATATTATATATATTATATATATATATATATATATATATATATATAAGGGTGTTTCATACACCTGTATGAATGTGTTTTATAACACCCTTGTTATATATAGTATATATATATTATTTATATATATATATATATTTATATATAATTGTACCTTTACGTATAATAAGTAAGACTGAGATTTTAGGACTGCAAGTCTTGAATTAATTGTGTATCATGTTTTGTAAGTAAATCCACGGTTTTGATAGATCATAAAGGTTAAGCAGCACGAGTGTGTCAGTGCCTGGATGGGTGACTGCTGGATTGAATCTAATGTATTTACTATAAGTGTTACGGTATAAATTTGGTGATTTTTATATTCTGAGGACGAGCGAAGCGAGTCTGAAGTAGGATGGATGAGCGTAGCGAATCTGATGTGATTAGAAAAAGTTCCGAGGTACCCCATGCTCGATTTTTGTATTGAATTTTTGCTAAACGTGTTCATAAATTTATTTACTTTGTTATTAACTCCACAATTTTGGCTTTGTGGCGCATCTTAATACGTACCAACAAACAAATAGAAATTACAAACGCAAATGTAAATATCATGCCACTAGCGTCTAATAATGAATCATTGACTTTTGTTCAATGACTAGTAATGTGTTGCATCAGAATCACGTCAGAAAATATTAAAAATTGACTACCATATCGGCGCATTCTTATTGGTTATTTGAATACTTTTATGCATGTTATGATATTTCCTATTTCTAAACTGAAAGACCTTTCTAACTATACGCAACATGATTTTTGGACATTTATTTTTTTTAAATGTACGCAAATAATCGATTCGAAAATTATTAATTAATTAATAATAATTTATTAATTATAATTATCGATTCGATCGAAAATGGGTCGGGTCTCGGCTTCACTTCACTTACATCGGACCGCTGCTCGTCCTCAAGAATATACCAGCGCCAAATTATGATCCAACAAAACCATAGATATACTTGGTTATTAAAACGGCAGACTGAGAAACCTCAGGGCCTTAAAAACGCTTGAAACGGATATTCTGGTTTCATCCGGTTCGGATCTTCGCAAACATACTCTTCCTATAACCTACGGTAAATGAGAAAAGTAAAAATTGAACAATAATAATGTGGAGACACTCTAGGAATGAACAGCAAAATGCAATGCACATTCTGGGAACTGTTCCATCATTCGAATTCGTCATTTTGATGGCTCGACACAATGTCATGTCCACTCTGTTTCGGTTAGTCTAATCACAGGGCGCGACAGAGCTGAACTCACTCTGACTTCATTAATTCCAAGAAACTATAATGTGAAGTACTTACAGACGAGCGTGTCCTCTTACCGCCATCATCATGGCAAGCAAAACATATATCATTTGATACTACGAGTTTGCAAAACATGAATAGTTGAACAATCTAATTGGCGAGAGACACCTAGGAGATGTAACAAGCAGAGATTCTGTTTGGCAAAATCCGGTAGTATAATGATATATGTTTTGTTGCTACGCATGATGGCGTAGAGAGCACGTCGTCTCTGGTAAGTACTTCACATATTTTTGGATTAATTGAAGTCAGAGTGAGTTCAGCTCTGTGGGCCCTGATGGTTAGAGTAACGAACAAGTGGGACATGAATTGTGTCGAGCATCAAAGATGACGAATGTCGAGTGATGGAACGTTCCCAGATGTAGCTTGCATTTTGCTTGTTACATTCTTAGGTGTCTCTCGCACAGATGTGTCCAACTTCATGTTTGCAAAAACTCTGTAGATCAGATAAAGTAAAAAGTTGGTTTATAATATTACTATTAGATAAATTTTTTCTCTATTAATGAATTTTCGAAATTTTTGCTGAGTCATTATGCGGTTAATGACGTCATAAAAAATTTCCGAATAGCACACTAGCCATAGTCTTATTTGACCAAGTTTCAACTCACAATCATAAATATCTCGGAGGAGATACGGTATATCAGACTCAACACACTCACAAGGGTTCCATTCGAGTGGGTCCGGGGGAGTAACCCCCTAATTTCTTCCACCCTTCTCTGGGGTGAGAAATAGCCCTCTAATAGAAAAATATGTCTTATCAAAAAAAACTTGTTGAGATCATCATTTTAATTTTATTAAAGATTAAGATTTAATGAACTGTGAGTTTAATGAGGAAAGAATAATAATGAGACAGAGTCTAGTTTTGTTAGTTTAATTTATTACATCAGAGCTTTCGCACAAGCGACTTGGTTTTTTTGGTTTTGATGCTTAACTGTTGTTTACATATGTGTGGTGTAACTGTATTACTATGAAGTTTTGGTAGTGATTATTTTAATGTTGATTTTTTTGAAATGTTTTTGCTTGTTGATATGTATTTTTATTCTGTTTCTTTGTAATTGGTTTTTGGTTTGTTGAGGATACACAAGATCGCTTGTGCGAAAGCTTGATGTAATAAATTAAACTAACAAAAACTAGGATGCTGTATCATTATTCTTCTTTCCTCATTAAATTTATTATTATTACACTGATATTTATTATTTACACTCTTACATGCTTTGCATGCTAATAAACTACATCAACATTAATAGTTGTAACAATAGTTTTGTTGTTGTATTATTCAATAAAAATTATTTAAAAAATATTTTGATTACTATTACTCAAAAATGTTAATTTGGATAACGGAATATTGCTGTTTAGAAACCGTATTTAATCTTATGAACCAAGTTTAAGAAGCAATTAAAAAATCAGCTTCTGTCGATACTCGCTGTTGGATATAAACATCTCTGGACCAGTTCGGCATAACGCCATCATATAGTGGAGCGACACTCGAGCTCTCAACTAACAAAGTTGTATCAGTGAAAATTCTAGTCTCAATGAGCACGAGACGGCTCATCATCTTCAGAGGGCTCGTCTGCTCATTGAGATAGAAGTTAATCAACTGATAAACTTTGTTAGTTGAGAGCTCGAGTGTGCCGCGCTGGATGATGGCGTTATCCGAACCGGTCAGGTATATTTTGTCAAGCAGTATTCAACGGCAGCTGATTCGTCAATTATCCTAAGAATTTGGTAAATCATAATTACATCTGGGGTGATTTTTTTATCACGCTATTGTTTAAATAGTCTGCTCCGGTGGCCGTGATCGTTAAAGGCGTTTGATTCGGCACGGAGGTCCGGGTTTCGCAGCCGGGTATGCCTCTAAGGATTTTGATGACTGTGTTTGTATTAAAATGATTTCGCCAACTTAATTAACTTCTTAGAGTGTAGTAAGATGCAACCCAGCTGAGGTGGCTCCCGCAGGGTGAATACCCTAATAGGTCGAAGGGCCCTAAAACGGGCATTTTATTATATTTATTGTTTAATATATTTTCTGTTGAGCAAAACACAATGATATACGTGAAACAATAGCGTGATAAAGTATTCCCCAAATAAAGATGATACTAGAACTAAATTTCATAAGGTTTAATGCTGTTTCTGTGCGGCAATACAACGTTCTTCTATAACTTGAATTTTCAAAGTTACCAAAAGTAGTAACAAAATTACCATATTTTCGGTAATAGTTACAAAAATAATAATGATAAATTTGAACTCGCAAGAGTCATTTTACAGGGGTATAGACCATTTTCAAAAGTCTCGGACCAAATTTTCTCTTTATTTATTTACTTGTATGTATAGATAAAACATGCTTTCAATAATAAAGTAAAAGTTAAAATCTTGAAAGAAATTAAATTTAGGAACACAGTAGTGTTTCAAAAAATAATTAAAGAGTCGTGTTGTATCTGGTTAATGGGGTATTTCGATATTCAAAGTGAAATCATCAGGTCGACAATACTAAAGGACCTCGTTTAAATAGAGAGGCCATCATCAGCTTCTTCTCCTTGGAGGCGTGACCGCATAAAAAATATAGGTATTCAACTTTATAGATAGTCTAGCAAGAGCATACTTAGGCGTGTAGTTCCAGACTATTCTCTTATCGTTTCATTCATCCATTTATTTCCTTTGTTTGGTCCTGGATCTATGGAGATAAAACTGCTGCAATTATTGAATTATATAGTAACCTCAGAATTGTATTATACCTCATAAAATACCAGAAAGAGCTTTGTTCGCACTGCTAACAAGGAGAAGAAGCTGATGATGTCGCTCTGAGGTCCTTTAGTATTGCCCACATAAAAACTTTACTTTGAATCCCGAAAGACCGTCTCCAACCGGAACCTTCATGACTTGGCGGGACAGAATAGTTGATTTCCCCACTTTACGGACCAAAGACTTGGCGGGGTGTTTTTTGGTAAGATAAAGACGTATAAATACTAAACTAAGTGAAATAATAATATTTTTTAAATTTTAAATAAATTAATTAAACATTTTTTATCGAGGCAATTTTTTTGTATTACAGTCAATTATATATTTTGTTGTGCTTAAAAAATAATGGGTTAAATTACGTAAGTTAACGTTTCATATAATAGTGTTACTGTTCCGACTATAAAGCGTAAACCAATCGGCAAGAATGCTATTGCAATATGCGCACCAATAAAGCAATTGGTACGCAAGAATATTTGCAATATGCGCACCAATAAAGCAATTTGGTACGCGGAATGCTCTGCATATCGCTGCACCTACCCTATAAAGCAATTGCGTACGCAAGACTGCTGCAATATGCCACAATAAAGCATTGGTACGCAAGATGTTGCATATCGCACCAATAAGCATTGGTACGCAAGAATGCTTGCTTTCATCCTTCTTAAAGGAAATTCGCTCGGCTTTCGGACCACCGTGCCAAGTTGTTTTGTTATTAACTTCCTTGTTACCGTTCTGTTAACATCCAGTAATAAATCGATGTCAAGATTGGAGCAGAGGCGTTTTGGATACGCTAAAAGAAACTTCGTACGAACCAGTCGTTTTGAATGAATCTTGTGGAAGTATTTCAGCACCACCAAGGCATAGAGTAAGTCTTTAAACACAGGCCACAAAGTCAGGAGTTAGGGGTATCGAAGATGTGATTACCGTGCCCCGCCCTTAAATTTAGGACGGTCTTGCAAGAGCTCCTAAAATAATTGAATGAAGACTATCACTATGGCAATAGTACATAATAGGGTGGGAATCCAAAGCTAAAACATAGGCTACAGGCTTCTCTATTTATCTCGCTACCCTTCATACTTTACCACATACTGTGCAAGGTTGCCTACACCAGTCACAGCAGAACCGCAGTGCTATAGATAACAAATAATGACAATAATACTATACCGTAGCATACTAATCCGTAGATAACACTATAACACTATACACACTACTCTGCCAATACTAAATAGTGGTAGTGGTTGTGCGTGTTAGTGCCATACCTTGCATAGAGTATATAGTGGCTAAGCAAAGCAAAGTAAGTTGCTAACTTTAAATATCATTTGCTCTATGGTAGATAAATCTGTACCTTGTATTGAGACAGATAAGAGTGTACAATGTATTGAGACAGATAAGAGTGCACCATGCATTGAGACAGATAAGAAAGTATCTTGTATTGAGGCAGATAAGAATGTACCATGTATTAAGGCAGATAAGAATTTATCTTGTTTGAGAGAATAGAATGTTACCTTGTATTGAGGCGATAAGAATGTACATGTATGAGGCAGATAAGAGTGTACCAGTATTGGACATAAGAAGTATCTAGTAATGAGGCAGGTATAAAATTCCTTGTATTGAGGCAGATAAGAATTGTACCATGTATTGAGGCAGATCAAGAGTGTACCTTGTATTAAGGCAGATAAGAGTGTACTTTATTAAGGGCAGATAAGATGTATCTTGTATTGAGGCAGATAAGAGTGTACCATGTATTGAGGCAGATAAGATGTACCTTGTATTAAGCAGATAAGAGTGTACATAAGGGCAGGATAAAGAGTTTGTATTAGGCAGATAAGAGTGTACTTGTACATTAAGGCAGATAAGATGTATGTATTGAGGCAGGATATAGTTTGTAAACAATTATTGAGGAGGATATGTGTACCTTGTATTAAGGCAGATAAGAGTGTACCTTGTATTAAGGCAGATAAGAGTGTACCTTGTATTAAGGCAGATAAGAGTGTACCATGTATTGAGGCAGATAAGAGTGTACCATGTATTGAGGCAGATAAGAGTGTACCTTGTATTGAGGCAGATAAGAGTGTACCTTGTATTAAGGCAGATAAGAGTACCTTGTGTTAAGACAGATAAGAATGTATCTAGTAATGAGGCAGATAAAAAATGTACCCTGTATTGGCGCTAATAGAATGTACCATGTATTGAGGCAGATAAAGGTGTACTTGTTATTAAGGCAGATAAGAGTGTACTTGTATTAAGGCAGATAAGAATGTTTTGTATGGGCAGATAAAGTGTACCATGTATTGAGGCAGATAAGAAAGTATCTTGTATTAAGGCAGATAAGAGTGTACCTTGTATTAAGGCAGATAAGAAAGTATCTTGTATTAAGGCAGATAAGAGTGTACCTTACTGTAAAGACTTGTACTTGTATTGAGGCAGATAAGAGTGTACTCGTTATTTAAGGCAGATAGAGTGTCCTTGTATTAAGGAGATAAGAGTGTACCTTGTATTAAGGCAGATAAGAGTGTACCTTGTGTTAAGACAGATAAGAGTGTACCATGTATTGAGGCAGATAAGAGTGTACCTCGTATTAAGGCAGATAAGAGTGTACCTTGTCTTGAGGCAGATAAGAGTGTACCTTGTATTGAGACAGATAATAGTGTACTTTGTAGTATGGCAGTTTATAGTGTACTTATTAAAGTAATAATGCTAATCGAGCATTAATTATTAAAAGTTGCCCAAATAAGCCAAAGGTAACAGGACAGAAATAGATTGAAAGGAATTAAACTGGATGCAAAAGAGACCGTACCTGACATAATAAAACAAGGCGAAGTTACCTGTTGTGGCGGCCGCTTGTCAACTACTGTCCATCTATCGTTTCATCTTTATCGATTCCTGTCCGTCCGAGTTTCTTTAATACGACCGATACAGTCAGCAAAGGGGGGCTTGTTTGAAATTTTAATGTCGCTTTCTAAAGACACCCTCGTACCGGAACAAAATAATACTGATAAATTATGAACACTGTAAAAAACCGAGCGACAGGATCGATGGTAATGTTGCACTATTAAAGATAAAAGAGTGAGTGGTGAAGCCGTAGGAGAAGAGAGGTGCCTCAGTGTCTACTACGCTGCTATTGGCAACTAACAACAATACATTGCCTCTCTACTCCGCTAGCTTTATGCTTTAAGGCCGTAATTAAGTATCTACATTATTCATCCGTCCGACCGACTTGGAAACACTTTTAACCGATCGCTACTCCCTTTGTTTCACACACAGTTACTGTCCCCCTAAGAATAATTAGTATAATTATAAACGGTGTCAAATGCTAAAGTACCTGAACCGAAGCATTGGTATGGCAGGCTGCAGCAGGTAATTTACCTGTACACACAGCTTTGCACGCATGTAGTTCTTAACAAAAATAAAAGTAAGGGCAAATTATTGTCCTCAAGCTGTTATTAATAAGTATTGGTTTGGAATATCAGTTGCTTTCAATGTTATCACATGCGTTGCCTGGCAACCAAACACCTGCCATGTGACCGTCCAGTCCGTGCTATCTCAATATTTAATGAGTCAGCTTGCATTCTTATTGATTTTTTTATTTACTTCAATCTGAATATAAACCACTTGATTCGTCCGCCATCAAGATCCTACATTTAACTAAGAAAAAAGAAACCAAATAAGAAAGAAATCATTTGAACCAATCATTCCAAGTTTCCTTTTGATCCCATCAAGCGTTCATAAGATAACAAACAATTCTGGCGCGAAAGTTCCCAAGGCGGGTGAATTTTGTTTGAAACGCGCGCTTTTTTGCTTATCAATCCAATTTTTGCTTAAATTGTCAATATATACTTAATAAGCTAAGCTGTAGCGTCAATACTAGTTATTTAATTTTGTCGAATTTTTAAATAAAATGCGAATATTTATACTATATCAATAGACGATACACTACACTATTATTCGCACCAATTTGAAGCTCAGTATTTTCTTTAAATAACTCGAAGAAAAATTAAATAATAAAGAATTGAGACGCTACTGCTTAGGTTATGAAATATATACCGAAATATTATGCAAAAATTAGATTAATTAGCAAGAAAGCGCGCATTTCAAACTAAATTCGCCTGACTTGCGGATCTCCGTACCAGAATTATTTAAATAATTCTGGTAAACGAAAACACTGTAAATAAGACGATAAAAATTAACGCCGGCACCAAGATTCGAACCAGTGAACCCAAGCCTCAAGTAGTTTAATCGACTCTAAACCTGTTTTCATAAATTCAGCAACCCAAATCATCGAAAATCACATCCTACATGCCATATGTTGTTTATCGACCGTATTTTACGGCACCCAAAAATTTACCACCATTTTTGGGAACCTGAGGTGGTCGTATAAACTTCGGACCAGTTTTGATAGATTCAGCACCCACAAAATCATTTTGGTTGTTTTGGTTTTTTATTATTTTTCAATTTTTTTTACTTTTTCGTCACTTATATAGGTCTTATCGACTTCGGACTAGGTTTATTCCATTTAGCGCCTCAAAATTCATACATTAAAAATCTTTCTCCCAGCAAAATGTTAACCTTAAATACGAACAATTTAAAAAAAAAAACAAACCAGGTTAATGTAACAACAATAAAGGTTTTTAATAGGGTTAGAGTTCTCTCCAAGGTTGATTTTATTTCGTTCCCGATATAGTATGTTTACATAAATCCGCAATCCGCTATATTATATTATATATATATATATTATATATATATATATATATATATATATTATTATATATATTATATATATTTATTAGAGTTTCAACCCTTTCTTATTGCGAACGATACCTTTCGATGTTTTCTTAAATCAAACTTGGCATATGACGAAATATTGGGAAGGTTAAGAAGCCTTGTTTGTTAGTTTGTCAAAAACAATGTTGTAATGAGAACAAATATTGAAACATAAAATTGGCGTCAAAAATAATGCGCTGAATCTTGAGGCTGGCGAAGCAGTAATCGTGGGCATTTAAAATGATAGAGATAGTTTTGCAATATGAAGGGGAGTGGTAGTAACTACCAGGCAAGGCCACGTTGTTGGCCCTTTTTGCCAGCTCTTAAGATAGTGTTCTACTCCTTTTAATTTCAGTGTAGGTATATTTATCTATTAGAAGAAGAGCTGTGAATTCCTTGGTTCCTCTCATGTTTTTTATAAGCAATCATACATATTTTCATGACTTATATAGTCTAGTGAAACTAGGAGCAACTCGTGCTCGCTGTTAAACCAACCTCCATACAATTTTAAACTACTAGGCGACACACTATTAGTATTATAATAAATCTACTATGAGGGTCCTAAATTTTGCCAATACCGTTTCATTTAGGGTAAGGGATCTTTAACGAGTACCTGACAACGTACAGGCTCGAGACTATCGGCTGTATGTCCTTTCTGAAGGACGTAGTACGCAGAATTTGTATCCCTCTCATAAAAACCCCGAAGGCCCGTGCTGGGATTGATAAACATAAATTGATCCATATTCGACAGTGCGGATTTCAAAGAGGCATATAAGCACTGAGGGCGCTATTTATTTTGTCACAAAAATATTTCTCAAAATCTTGACAAAAAATAAAAAGCTATAGGAGTGTTCCTGGACATACGTAAAGCCTTTGACTCTGCAAAGCATAAATTTATTAATACATAAACTAAAATAAGGAGTCCTGGGTGTAGCGTCGAATTTATTTATTTCCTTTCTGACAGGAAGAGTCCAGGGAGTGAAAAATAATAATGTCGCCTTTAAGTATAGGGGAGCCTCAGGGCACGGTCTTGTCTAGCCCCCTTTTTTTGGTTTACATTAATGATCTGCTGTACACAGATATAAAGGGTACTGTCTATGCTTATTGTGATGACGCGTGTATTATTGACGAAGGAGATAATTGGAAGGAAGTATACAGAGAAGCTAATATAGGTATTAGCAAAATCAAAACATGGTTAGATGACTTTCCCTTAACATAGATAAAACAGTATTACTTAACTTCTCACTAAATAAAACAGGACAACCTACTGACGATGACTTAAACATAAATTAAATATAATTACATGCACCCACCTACACCCGACCCCACCATATATATAACACATGTAACTGCCTTCCTATAACTAAATACCTAGGTATTATATTAGACACATACAAATTTAATTGTATTTACTATTCCGCAACTATATTTAAAAATCAACATGTATATATTAAATTAAGAAAATCAGACTTTCCAGATATCGAAGGACATAACGACAACACTAGACTACACTTAACTCATCAGATACTGGAACCTTTCTGCAGATCTACAACATTCATCTAACCATGCTTTACTATCACAGCTCCCAGATTGTACAATAATCTAAGTTAGAAATTAAAACTTCTCAGTAAAATTCAAGTATTGCAACATACAAACAGCATATCATTCAATTTATCGTAAATAATTCATAATCAGATCAAACGATAATAAATATATAATAACATCACAATAAATAACATTAGTTAACAATTAGATATGACCTTATGACTCTATTTTAAATTTGAAAAAAAAATAATGACAATAATTCAAATTATTATTTTCTTATTTCATATATATATATATATATATATATATATAGTATATATATATATATATATATGAGTATATGTACTGGGTGTACAAAATAAACTCCCTTCCCGAAAGGAGGTGGTACTACAGCTCATTTCCATCAAAAACTTCATATTAACTATGGTCCGATTCTTAACCGTTTTCATTCTCAAGGTAAAATGTCATGACTTTTTAAGACTCCTTGACTTGCATTCAGAAAATGGCTTATAGGAAAGAAATTTTCCTTAGAAACAGGGGTATCCAAAAAGTATGTATTTCAAGTGTAAAAAATAGGCATAACTCAAAAATTTTGACAAAAGATGAAAATTTTGAAACTTTTTTGACGGTACATTGAAGCTTAATGAGCCAATTGAGAACCTCTTGTTGCACGAAAACTACCCTGAACACTCCTCTTAAGGTGATACCCATAAGATACCCATTTGTTAAGGCTATTTTTGAGTTAAGACTTGATATAAACTCAAAAAAACACCCGTTTTTTGTATTTTTTTGTGAGTTAATTATGGCTCTTAATCAACTCAGAAGATACCTAATGCTGGGAGAGCTAGAGCAGTACTGGGCGCCATAGAAAATGATCCATCCATCAGCACTAGAAAAGTTGGCACATTGTTGGGTATGCCTTATTCATCAGTGCATCAAATATTAAAAAGAAATAATTACTATCCAATTAAAAATAAATAACACTTTTTTAATAGTTTATGAATCCCTTATTTAAAAAAAAATTATAAATAAAAAACGTTCGACAATGATGACCCCATGGTATCTGTATGGTATACAGATGGATCTAAGATGGACTGTGGCTCTGGGAGTGGCATATATGAGGCTCATGCAAATATCAAAACCTCATTTCCTTTAGGAAAAGTATGCCACAGTGTTTCAGGCAGAAATATTTGCTATTAATGCCTGTCTAATAGAAAATATTAAAAAGAATCCTAATCAGACTTCTATAAATATTTTCACTGACAGCCAAGCTGCCATTAAGCTCTTGGTTCATACAAAAGTCCAACTCCAAGCTTGTCTGGGAGTGTTACAAAACCTTCTGACCTTGTCACTCAACAACGATGTAGCAATCAGATGGGTGCCTGACCATAAGGGAATTGAAGGTAATGAGCAAGCAGACATCCTTGCAAAAAAGGGGTCTGAGACCACTCCTGTGGGCCCTGAACCCATAGTAGCCATACCGAAAGCTATAGCTAAAGGTGTAATTAAAGATTGGCTCTTAACCAATCACCTGCACCACTGGAACAAATCCTCAGGCATGAGGCACAGTAAACTTATGTTAAAAGGACCCAGTCCCAAAGTAACTGAGAACCTCCTGAGTCTCAGCAGAAGGGACCTTAGAACAGTAACTGGACTACTGACTGGTCACTGTCACCTCCGAAAACATCTCCATACCATTGGTATCTTTAAAGATAACCCAGTGTGTAGGCTTTGTGAATCGGAAACTGAAACTGCATCTCACATACTTCTGAGATGTGAGGCCCTAGCCTTTCAAAGGTTCACCAACTTTGGTAGCAGCATTCTCACTAAGTTTGACTCTACCAATGAATCACTGGTCAAAAAGATCCTAGACCTAGTCCGGGGAAAAGGATTATTCTGACCTGGACCAATTGAGGGGATTGTACAATAGACTTCCAGTCGCAGTGCAAATGGGGTCTATCCTCGACTCCAACCCCAATCTTTAATAATAATAATAATAATGACCCCATAAACTAATACAGCAAATACAGCATCAGGTATCCTCTCCCTTCTGATAAAGTCTTTATTAATTGATCCTGTTGCAGTAAATCTTCTAAAAATGGTTTGAATAGTTTTCTTGTCAGGAACATTTCTATCAGGAAATCGTCCCTGATACGCTCGGACTGCTGCCTGTGCGTCATATCTGTTAGCCCAATAAACGTCTATCATAGCAGTATATTCTGCCGCTGTGGAAATTCGCATATTAGAATAGATTCCTTAAGAATATTAATGGAAAATTTAAACATACAGTCTAGAAGCCTGCAACCAACTGATAATTTTTCTAAACATAAACTGAGTTATACTTTAATTTTAACCAACCATACGATTGTAAACAAAATTAATACCTAATTAAACCATTTTATTTTGGACCAAGAAAAAAAATAACGCAATTGTTTTATAAAATATCACAACCTACCCTTTACTCCATGGCTTATGCGTTCTTTATTTTAAAAAAAATAATAATTAAAAAGTCATCTGCATAATGCGTTATTATGTATGAATTAAAAACGTTCGACAATAAAGACCCCATAAAGTAACTCACAAGAAATACAAAAAACTTGTATTTTTGGGGTGTTTTTTTTTGAGTTTATATCAGTCTTAACTCAAAAAATAGCCTTACAAATGGGTATAATTATGGGTATCACCTTAAAGAGGAGTGTTCAAGGTAGTTTTCGTAGCAACAAGAGGTTCTCAAATTGGCTCATTAAGCTTCAATGTACCGTCAAAAAGTTTCAAAATTTTCATCTTTTGTCACAATTTTTGAGTTATGCCTATTTTTTACACTTGAATACATACTTTTGGATATACCAACCATGTTGTCTTAGAGGAAATTTCCTCAGCTTTCCAACAAATCCAATATTTTGAAGCTAGGTTGTATACTTCCTGAGATATCAGGAAGTACTTTTCCAGGGAGCCATTTTCTGAATGCAAGTCAAAGAGTTTTAAAAAGTCATGAAATTTGACTTTGTGGGAAAACAGTTGAGAGTCGGACCATAGTTAATATGAAGTTTTTTGTTGGAAATGAGCTGTAGTACCACCTCCTTTCGGGAAGGGAGTTTTGTGTAAAATAAATGAAAATATATTTAATTTATTTTCATACAATGAGACAATTAGAATCAGAATTAACATTTATTTAATTTAAAAAGGTTAAATCAATAAGTTAAGCTAAATGCAATTCCCTCATACTAAGCTATTTTTATATATTTAACAGCTCCAGCCATTTCTGAGCTTGAGCACAGCTCATGCAGAGATGCACTTAAAAATGACTAATGTAAAAAAATATGTAATGGAAATAAGTGGAATGAACCTATTTTATTTATTTTATTTAATTTTTAAATTGACACAATATAATTGTGCAAGAGACACCAGGAAATGTAACAAGCAAAATGCAATGCATTTGGAATTGTTTCATTATTTCGACATTCGTCATGGCTCGACATACTGTCATGTCCCACTCTGTTTCGTTACGTTAACTCATCAGGGCGCCCCGACAGAGCCGAACACTCTGACCTTCAATTATATTCCGAAGAATATAATGTATGTATAAGAATTCTGGCGCGGTGATCCGCATGTCGGGCGAATTTCCTTTGGATGTGAGCACTCGAACCCAGAGTACCTGGGTTCAAATCCTAGTAGGGACAATAATTTTTTATCGTTTTTTACCTAATAAGTTTACAACTAGAAAATAATTCTGGCGCGGTGGTCTGCATGTTTGGGCGAATTTCCTTTGGATGCGTGTTTCCGTGCTAAACAACCCATTTTTGCTTATGCAAGAACCATGCCCATTGCGTGGTTCCGGTTCATGCTTTAGAACTAAGCAGTTACTCAATTGTCAAGCACCTGCTCGTAACTCATTTTGTCTGTATTTTCCAAAGGAAAATGCGCTAAAACCTTTTAAAGATAACTGACTACGCTTAAAATAATAACTAAGCTTTAAACTAGTGCAAATAATAGTGCGTATTCTAATTTTAGAGGCATGGTTTGTACAACCAACTGGATAATTATGCGCATTTCCTTTGGAAAAATACAGACAGTGCGACAAATACAAGCAGTGCTTGACAATTTAGTAACTGCTTAGGTTCTAAAGCATGAACCGGAACCACGCAATGGGCAAGGTTCTTGCATAAGCAAGAAATGTGTTGTTTTGCACGGAAAACACGCATTCTAAATTAAATTCGCCCGACAGCGGACCACCCGCCGGAATATTTATTTAGTAGTTGCAACTTATATAATTAATAAACTATAAAATTATCATTCCAACCAGGATTTTGTTAAACACAGAAACACGCATCTAAAGGAAATTCGCCCGAGACATGCGGACCACCGCGCCAGAATTATTTTCTAGTTGTAAACTTATATTAGGTAAAAAAAACGATAAAAAATTATTGTCCCTACTAGGATTTAAACCCAGGTAATCTGGGTTCGAGTGCTCGCATGCAAAGGAAATTCGCCCGACATGCCGATCACCGCGCCAGAATTATTTTGACTTCTATTCCTAACAAAAATTATTACTATTACTAATATTACTATTAGTATTTTTTGGCATTAGTCGTTTTGGCAATTCTTATTTGATTGTTAAAAATGGTCTTGGTTGGACAGAGTGGTGACTGCTTAGTGTAGCAGCTTTGCTTAGTTAAGCAATGTTACCGTATAACCTTGTTTAAATTAAATAACGGCGATACAAGCCGAATTCGATCTAAACATTAATTTATGCTTTCCAAGAAGTTAGGTTAAATATTAATACATTGCTGTAACTGTCCGTCATATTAGTCGAGTATCATTAATTAATCAATAGTTGAGTTCTTTGTATTTCTCCGGTGTTTAATACATATTTAATGGTGGCTTGAAAACGTTAAAACAATCGTCGTTTTAACAATAGCAAACTAATTTAACACGAAGGACGTTGTAAAGTTTTATTTTTGAGTCGAATCAACATAAACTTTTTAACTTATTTATAAATACAGGTGCCACGGTGTTTCCTCTCTTCCACGAATCATTTAAGAAACTTTTGTTGGACATACGGAAGCGTGTGTTGGGCGCGGATCTCCAGGGTGACACGCTATATAGGGACACGCCTGTCTGTCTAATGACTTTATCATTAATATTATATCTATTGGTGATCGATACACATGCTAAACCTTTCCTATTTGCTTAGTAAAAAGTCAATTAACTCCAATAAACCCGAATAAATTTCTAACGGAGAGATCCTAAATAGAGCAAGTTAGGCTGACGTCATGAATGGATTTACTTTCGAAATCCCGTATCTTAAAGCTATGACTTTAAGAGGGTTAATTTTTTTTCGGCTAACTTATGCACAATTTATGATAAGTTGTAGTAAAAAACTATTTTTGTACAAAACATTTCGTACAAAAATCGTTTAGTGCTTACATTAATCACAAAAGTACTGCCATTAATAATAAGGTATAACTGACAAATATATTTACACTTTTCAGTTAAGAACGACAACGACAACGTTAAGAATAAACTACAACAAAAAAGACTATTTCAGAGTTATTCCTCTATATTTAAACCCAAATAACTGGGAATATGACTATAATAAATTATCCAAATTAATCGAAGAACATAAATAATTCTGGCGCGGTGGTCCGCATGTCGGGCGAATTTCCTTTGGATGCGTGTTTCCGTGCTTAACAACAATCCTGGTTGGAATGATAATTTTTATAGTTTATAGTTTATGTATGTAGTATTTATAGTTTGTAGTATTTTATAGTTTTATATATGTTTACAACTACTAAATAAGTAATTGTCAAGCACAGCTCGTAATATTAGTACAAATATTTCTACTCATCAAATCCATGACAAATTTTCTGCTCAAAACATTTTTAGACCTTATTGCGGCATAAATAAGCCGGAAAATAAAATAATTTTTTTAGTAGTATATGTGCAACACGTATTTTTCATTTTTTTTATTCAGCTAAATTGGAAAATCAAGGATTAAAAAAATAATTTTGTTTGATTTTGTACTATGTTTAAACTGTTCAGCATGAAAGCAGCGGAAATATAACGACACACAGTTCCATATTAACACGCAGACTCCAATGTCAAATCAATTGTTTTTTTTTTAAACGCGTGAAACGATAAAACTGATGAAATATTGGTTCGGGTTATTTAGGGTTAACACAATATTGTTCCTACATATCTACGTTAGTTGCTGCGGAAAAGTAACAATTAACGTTTAGCAGCCAATCAATAGATTGTTAATATTTGATAAAATTGTGGGGCGAGGGTCTGCAAGCAAGCTACATTTTTTTGCAATACTTGCTTTCTTTTGAACAATTCAGATCTTATTAAAGCTTACGGTTTATCAACCTTAACAACCCATTTCTTGCTTAAGGTTCCGGTTTATGCTTTATAACCTAATTATCAAACACAGCTCGTAACTCATTATTCAGTATTTTTCAAAAGAAATGCCCTTAATTATCCAGTTGGTTATACAAAACTATGCCTCTAAAATTAGCAGTACGCACTATTATTTGCACTAGTTTAAAGCTTAGTTACTTATCTTTAAGCTTAATCAGTTATCTTTAAAGGTTTTAGCGCATATCCTTTGAAAAATATAGACTAAATGAGTTACGAGCAGTGTTTGACAATTGAGTAACTGCTCAGGTTCTAAGGCATGAACCGGAACCAATTCCAACCGGGGTTGTTGTTCCTGGTTCCACATGTGGACCACCGCGCCAGAATTATTTTGAGTTATTAAGTAAAAAAAAACTATAAACAATTATCGTCCCTACCAGGATTTGACCCAGGTACTCTGAGTTTGAGTGCTCGTATCGACTCCGGGCGACTGCCATATAACTCACAGGCCTAAAAACATAGACAACGACTCTCCACTAGTAATGTGTTGTTCAGCGACCAAAATTTAGGTTTTCTGGTATTGACCACCGTTTTTTCGACTTTTTGATCACTTAGAGTGGATGTATTGATTTCGGACCGATATTATTAGATTGGGTGCCCAAAAATACATAAAAACGACACCCTACTCGAAATGTAGTTTTCACGACCGTAATTTTGGTTTACGGTGATTTTTGTAGTTTTTTCGATTATTTTGGTCACTTAGAGTGGTCGTATTGACTTTAGACCGGTTTTATTCATTTCAGCGCTCAAAAATACTTAGAAAACGACACCCTACTCGACATTTATTTTCTATCGACCTAAATTATGGTCATGGCGTCGTCGACTTCCGCCAGACTATCTCATTAGTGAATTTTATTCCCAAAGGAAATTCGCTACAAATTACATTATATTTTAAGCCTTGCTTTTCTCTTTTTTGTTTTGTTTGTTACTAGCCAATTTTTACAGCATTGAATTAAACTTTTACTCAATATTCTTGGGCTCGCTTCGCTCGCCTGTATGTGTTTATTTGTCACCGGATTCATCTGTTTCAAGTGTTTTAAAGACCTCTTGAGTGGTTTTTACAAAGTAGTTTTCTGTCTGTGTGTGTGAGTGTGTCTGTTATCATCGTAGCTATTAGTGTATTTATGCTAAAGAGTTAAAACTCAGTACAATAATCAGTCTACCGCTGTAATTGTGCAATAAGGAAAAAATATGATTTCATCAACCCCCAATAATGACTTAGCAAAATTTTCGAAAACAAGTTAAACGCGGAAAAATAATGTGATCGGATTGAGATTTGGCACGCATGTAGCTATGTATGTCACTAACACATGTGCCAATTTTCATTTCATTATCAGCATTAGTTCGATTTTTATCAAATAACTCAACGATTATTAAAAATTTGTAACAAATCGGAAAACAATCTAATTGAGTTGAATTTTGGTACAATTACCTTTACGTAATAAATAAGATCACTAAGTTTCGTTTCAATAAGGCACGTATGATTTTTGTGGTATCATAAAAGTTAAACAGCATTGAGCATGGTCAGTGCTATATGGGTGCCGCAGAAAAGGAAACGAATCCATTTACTTTCTGAGGACGAGCGCAGCGAGTCTGAAGACATGGGGCAGTATAAATTTGGGGAATTTTATATCCTGAGAACGAGGGAAGCGAGTTCGAAGCAAGGAGGATGAGCTTAGCGAATCCGATGTCATGAGGAAAAGTTTCAAGGTACTTGTCCGAAACCATTTTTTTGTGTCTGTTAATCAGTACCTATAATTAAGAGCATATATTAGAAAAATGACATAATATGTTAGGGCTCGCTTCGCTCGTCAATGTTAGTTTATTGGTCATTACTTTACTTAAAGGATATATTAATAATATAACATAGATTACTAGAGCTCCTATTGCATACCTTTATGTGTTCGTTTGTCAGTATTTAATTTTGTCGCAAAGAGTAAAAACATAGCATAATATTCTAGGGCTCGCTTTGATTGCCTTTATGCGAGCATTTTATAAGCACCTAATTTTTAAGCATAGATTAAGAATATAAATATAAGAATATCGGGTGTAATTGTCACTATTTTGTTTGCATATTTGTGTTACTCAGCAAACACTACAATTTGATGCCCCGTCCGATATTTTTAAAAAAAATATTCATTTTTTGGGTGTGCGCGAAAGTGCAATTTTGAAATTGCTAAAATTTACTTTTGAAACTTTTTACCTGAAGAATTTCAATGACGCAATAGAGTTATTTTTGAGTACTTTTAAATATTTTTAGGGTTGCTCCTTATTGGTTAGTTGAGAGGGAGATGTTAAATAACATTGATATAGGTCTATAGTTAGCCGGTTCTATTTTATCACATTTCTTATAAATAGTTTTAATAATAATTCTTTATTTTTGTTGGAAAATATACCTTGATAAAGAGATGACTCGGTAATATGGTAAATCGGGTTAACTAGATAGTCTATGTTTTTTTATAATGTCTTCAGTCATGAGATCATGGCAAGGTCCAGATGGATGCGGTCTCTTAGATCTGAGACCGCATCCGTAATATCTTTTATACTTAAATTAATTTCTTCAATGCTTAAGGCACTGTTTTTTTCGTTTTCAGTCCATTCTCGTTCTAAGTGAGCATTGTTTGTTTATTTTTCAACTCTTCTGCCATTTTCTCCCCTATAGATGAGAAATAGTCCCCTAAAACATTTGCTGCTTACTTCTTTGTTAAGCATTTTGTCATATTTATTAGGCTTAATTTTTAATTTATGGGCTGTTTTTTGTTTACTTTTTTGGTAATTGTTTTTCTTTTTCTAATACAAATTAAAAAATTAAAAGACCATTATTAATCCAAGGTTTAACATATCTATATAATGATGTATACATCTAGGTCAATGAACTGGACGATATATGTTAGGTTCGGAAGAATTTAAGAGTGGAAACTTGGTATGGAACCTACTGTCCTAAACAGACAGGTCGAAAATGGCTCCTACAGCGGCTAAGCAGGCTAGCAAAGCGGACAGACCTCGAAGTGGCATCTTATGGTCGTCGGCATTCTAATACGATTAGAATTGGTTTCAGCTCAAGCGTATCATTCTAAGTGATACAATAGGCAAATAACTGACGTCATCACCCATGAGTAAAAAGAAGTTTTCTTTTACTCTACATAATTTCGACAAAAGTTCGACAGGCATTTAGGATTTCATAGCTCTTATGTTTTCGATAGGGCTGAAACCAAATCTGAGTGAGAAAATAATATTTTAAATGAGTTAGAAATTAGATTAGATTAGTTGGATTAATGAAAAGGTTGTAGAATACTTGATGACCATTTTTACCTGCCTTAATCCTTAAACACATAAGACCCTATTGATTTGTTAAAACTTATTTGTTTACATACTTGAGGTTTCTTTATTACAAAGTTTCTCAATTGCCAAAATTTTACAATGAAATGAAAAAAACAAATGATTGTAAACTATTACATAGACTGCATAAACATAGACAGCATAACTTACAATATACAACACAACCTTTATTTGCCAAAAGTAAAAGATTACAAATATATACAAAACTTAAAACAAACAAATATAAAATTTTTTCAATGTACAGAATATAAAAAAATAAAATTATGTACAATACAATACAATACAATACAAAACAACCTTTATTTACCAAAAGTAAAAGATTACAAATATATACAAATCTTAAAACAAACAAATATAGAAAATTTTCAATGTACAGAATATAAAAAAATAAACAATATGTACAATAGTTACAAATATAAAAATATTTATAGATAGTTACAAGTAAGGTTATTATTATTTTTAATTGCAATATAAAAAAAAATAAGACATGTTAAATATATGTGACAAGGAACAAATAAATTATGTGTGAAAATTAAATATATGTGTGAAATTAAATATATGTAACAACTATATGACAAGGAAATAAGATATTATACAAAATAATAGGTTCTCTGTTATTACAAAAAATATATATTTATTAATTAGAATATAGAATTATTTTATAATTATGGCAACCCACAGGCAAAGCCTGTGTGTGGGGTTATAATAGTTAGGAATATATTATAAATTTGATATGTATGATATATAATTGGTAAGAGGTATGACTTAGGAGAGAAAAAAATAAATATCTATATAATAGTAATGAAATAACTATAATAATTAGATTATTGCTATGAAATTTTTTTTTTAAACTTTAAAAATGGATTATTAATAATAAACTTAATAACAATTAAATAAATAAAATATATAAAAAAAAATATTAAAAAAGTAGACATAATAAAGAATAATTAAAATTTAAAAAGCAAGTTAAAAAATGATAAACTTTATTATAAATTAAATAAGGGTAACATTGTTGAAGACTTAAAATTAAAATTAAGGAACTAATAAATGAGACATAAATAAAGAGACTTTCGTTAAGAAAGATAAAAAAATATGTACATATTAAACAAAGAGATCAATGAAGAAAAAAAATTGAACTAAAGAAATATAATAGTTAATAGAACATAAAAATATATATGCATACACACACACACAAATACATATAATACACAAACACACATACTTATACACACACATACATACATATACACACACACATACACACATACATACATACACTTACATACACAGAGATAGTACATAATACATAGAGGATAGTATCATAATAAAATTAAGTATAAGTGTTGTGTATCAAATATTGCACAGTTAAATTAATTGCACTTAATAATAAAAGTTATCATTTTACAGCATTATGTGACAATAAAAATAAATAAAAATAGAAATAATGTTAAGGTTAAACAAATACTTTTAGGTAAATTAAAACTTATATGCAAATAATAGTTATTAAGGAAATAACTGAGCAGAACGTTACGACTAATCATTAACAATATTTCTTAAACTTAAGTCTAACAAGTTTGTAGTTAAATAAAAATAATATCCAATAATGTGAAAAAAATAAATAATTATAGATACAATATTTTTATGATGCAAATGAACTGACTATAAAATAATGACGGGTTAAATAGTAAAAATAATTACATCATTGTTACAATATTACATATGACATTATTAGTATTACAATCCAATATTTGATAGTATCCAAGATTTCAGGGCAGATTTAAATTTGTCAAGATTTTTAATAGTTTTAAGATAAAGGGGGATTTGATTATACTGAATGACTCCATGGTGATGTAGTGAGTTGTGTTTGAGTTTACTTGTTACAGGTTCTATGTAGAGGTTGTGTTGAGATGTGTGTCTAGTATTGTGTTGGTGTTGTATTTGAGTGAACTTAGTGAAGTGTTTGTGTATGTATGTTAGAGTGGAAAATGTGTAGAGTTGATTGAATGTAAGAATGTCACCATCTTTGAACAAATCCAGGTGCTGTATAATCTAGGCTTCTGGTAAATTATTTTAATTATCCGTTTTTGTTGTATAAATATAGTTCTTGAGTTTTTTTTTTGTTACACCCCAAAATATCAGACCATAACACAGAATACTTTGAACTAAGGCATAGTAAAATGATTTTATTAGAGACAGGGAAGCAATATTTCTTAATTTATAAAAGGAAAGGTAGTTGGTTTAGTTTTTACTTAATATTGGAAATGTTGAGACCAGGTAAGTTTGTAATCTATGTATAGACCCAGGTATTTAGTGGATTTAATTTGTTGAATAGAAGAACAGGTGCAGGGAGTCAAAACATCAAGGTGAGTATGTTGCTGAATATCAATGTTTACTTCCGACTCCTTGTGCATAAAGGTATCAACATGTTTCCCTATGTTTATAGTTAATTCGTTGAACCTGAACCAATCATAAATAAGTGCCAAATCTGTTTCAGCTGAGTATTTAACGTCTGTCCAGCTTTCTCCGGAGAAAATGAGAGATGTGTCATCTGCAAAACAAACTGTTTTGCATGACAGGTGTAGTTTATGAATATCATTTATGTAAATTATGAACAACAGCGGTCCTAGAGATGACCCTTGAGGTATTCCAAATAATACAGGCATATAGCTACCAGTCGTGTTAAATATTTTCACGCATTGGTGTCGATTAGATAAGTAGCTAGCAAGTAGGTCTAGAGACTTATTTTTTAAGCCATAGGCATTAAGTTTAGCGAGAAGTATTGTATGGTTTACCACATCAAATGCTTTGGTGATGTCCAGAAAAATCACTAAAGATTTCTTTTTCTCATCAAGACTGTTGATTATATTTGATACCAACTTGAATAACAAACTTGATTAAAAATAAAAAAAAAGAAAAATCATAACATTACATGAGAAACACAATAAACATTTAAGGTGGGAATACTAAGTTATCAGCTAAAAACTCGTTAACATTATAGTAGGCTTTCTCTAGCAACAATGTTTTAATGCATTTTTTGAACGTTTTATGTGGAAGTTCAACTATTGAAGCTGTTAATTTATTAAAGTACCTTATTTTATTAACATTTG
>JACMZG010001893.1:8343832-8359640 GCA_018340805.1 Microvelia longipes
ATTAATAGGAGACGCATTGAAGTAGCCAAAGACATAAAATATACAGATAATATTTTTAAAAAGTAATTGCTTTCAATACTATGGCTAAAGTTTTTAGCGCATTTTCTTTAAAAAATACAGAAAAAATGAGTTAGGAGCAGATGATAAAGCACAAACGGGATCCTTATGCAAGAAATGGATTTTTAAGCACGGAAACGCCATTCAAAGGAAATTCGGCCATGTGGACTACTTCGCTAGAATTATTTTGTAGTTATAATCTTGTATAATGTAAAAAACGATACAAATATTATCGTCCCTATCAGGATTCGAACCCAGGTATCCGGGGTTTGAGCACTCGTATCGACTCCGGACCACTCTCAGTCAACTCACAGATGTCTGTTGTTTGATTCCCCACTTGATGACTCAGCAAGAAGATGGTTTTTGTCTTGAAATGTGAAATATGAATTAGGGGTTTTCTAACAACTATCAATAAGGGATCGGTTTTAATGGTGTTCGTGACAATTATAACAACATATATATCTGCTTTTATTTGGACATGTGTTTTAGTTGATAAATTTTAAACTGTTGAAGTCATTTAAGATTCCAATAGATAATATTATAGATAGAACGAGTTGAGCTGGGTGCTAAAGCTAGCTATAAAATGTTTCGCCACAAATATAACAAAACTACAATTTTATATTGATAAATTAAATTCTTAGTTAAAATTAATGAAACTCACAGAGTAAGAATAAGATTTGTTTTTTTTTAACCTTAAATTTTTATATAATTTTAAATTTGTATATAACACATAGTTTTTACATAATATTATATGCAATAAATACAGAATAATTCCGGCGCGGTGGTCCGCTGTCGGGCGAATTTCATTTAGAATGCGTGTTTCCGTGCTAAACAGCCCATTTCTTGCTTATGCAAGAACTATGCCCATTGCGTGGTTCCGGTTCATGCTTTAGAACCTAAGCAGTTACTCAATTGTCAAGCACTGCTCGTAGCTCATTTTGTCTGTATTTTCTAAAGAAAATGCGCATAATTATCCAGTTGGTTGTACAAAACTATGCCTCTAAAATTAGAAGTACGCACTATTATTTGCAGTTAGGTTAAAGCTTAGGTTTTAGCGCATTTCCTTTGGAAAATACAGACAAAGGAGTTACGAGCAGTGCTTGACAATTGAGTAACTGCTTAGGTTCTAAAGCATGAACCGGAACCACGCAATGGGCATGGTTCTTGCATAAGCAAGAAATGGGCTGTTTAGCACCGAAACACGCATTCTAAATGAAATTCGCCCCGACAGCGGACACCCGCGGAATTATTTTATTTACTAGTTGTAAAATATATATGTAAAAAGCACGGAAACACGCATCCAAAGGAAATTCGCCCGACATGCGGACCACCGCGCCAGAATTATTTTTAGTTGTAAACTTATATTAGGTAAAAAAAACGATAAAAATTATTGTCCCTATAGGATTTGAACCCAGGTACTCTGGGTTTGAGAGCTCGCATCCAAAGGAAATTCGCCCGACATGCGGACCCACCGCGCAGAATTATTTTTAGTTGTAAACTTTATTATTAGGTAAAAAACGATAAAAATTATTGTCCCTACTAGGATTTGAACCCAGGTACTCTGGGTTTGAGAGCTCGCATCCAAAGGAAATTCGCCCGACATGCGGACCACCGCGCCATGAATTATTTTTCTAGTTGTTAAACTTATATTTAGTAAAAAAAACGATAAAAAATTATTGACCCTTCCAGGATGTGAACCCAGGTACCCTGAGTTTGAGTGGTCTTATTGACTCCGGACCATGCCATTTCAACTCAGAGGCCCAAAAAACATTGAAAACGACACCTACACGAAATTTAATTTTCAACGACCGTAATGTTGGTTTTCTATATTTTTTGTGGTTTTTTCGACTTTTTGGTAACTTAAAGTGGTCGTATCGTCTTCAGACTGGGTTTCATTCGATTCAGCGCCCAAATTACATAGAAAACGACACCCTACTCGAAATTTATTTTTTATCGACCTAAATTTTGGTTTTTGGTAATTTACAATGGTTTTTTCGATTTTTAGGTCACTTAGAGTGGTCGTATCGACTTCGGACCGGTTCATTCGATTCAGCGTCTCAAAAAAATAAATATTGACCTTTTTCGCGGCAAAAAATATTAACCCTGAATGTTGCTGATTTTGAAAATTTCGCTGACTCGGCAAACCGGGTTAATGACGTCACAAAACCTGGTTTCAATAGGGTTTGTGTCCTCCCGAAGGTTGATTTTTGTACAAGTTTGGTTAAAAAATATTAATCCGTTCGAAAGATAGAGGGTTTACAAGAAAGTGTCTAGAAATACATATATATATATATATATATATATATATATATATATATATATATATATATATATATATATATATATATATATATATATATATATATATATATATATATATATATATAAGTTTCGCGAAATGTATGTTTCGTCATTAGGGACCTCTGAAACGGATTTGTGTCGTGGTCCGAGGTTCGAATTCCGCCATGACGCCTATCCCATTAGCGAATTTTTTCCCAAAGGAAATTCGCTAAAAACTTAGTTTAAAAATCAAACAAGTCCTCATAAATTAGAATAAAGAATAATTGATGCAACTCGCCTTGGTAAAATAAAATAAATAAGTAAACTACTTTTGCGATGTGATTTTTATCCAACAACAGGAAAAATATAACCAACTATCTCACTCGTGCATCTGTCGATTTATGAGCGAATGAGCACATTCGCCAAAAAATAAATGTCGCCGCAGCAACGGCGTTTTTACTATTTTTATGTCAATTTTTGGTGACAGCTGAAAACAGAGTTTTTATTTTAAAGGATTCAAACGTTAGTTCGCAAGTAAAGAAGAACCGCGAAGGCCGAACTTCTTTTTACGGGGTTTCAGTAGGGGAAACGTTAAAAGGTAACGAGTCGTAACGGGATTTAAAGGTATTTTGTTGTTTTACGTTGGGATTAATAAATTATAGTTCGTTTGTTCCTTTGTGTTACTTTATGAGTCTTAATTATTTGATAGTTGCCTCAGTAAAAAATAGGCTTAATCTGCTTGCCGCAGGTCTCGGCGGCGAAAATAAATATTTTTTGAAAAAATCATGTGGGGTATCAATGGGTAGAACCAAGGATGTTGAATAAAGGGGATGACGCACTAAGTCGAATTGCCATTCAACTAAGTGACCCCATCGAAAATCAAAACATAGAGAAGAATGCAAACACACGTCAAAAACCAACTGCACATGCTTGGTACGAACTGCGCATGCTTATGATCCTTATAACAGCGCAGGTCTTAAAATTTAGAGGCAAACTTAACTCTCAATGGGTTTCCCATTGTTTTGCTTGCGAAGGTTATAAACAAATAGAAAAAAGTTCATACTTTTTAACTGTTTTTTGTTAATATTGCTTAACATTAAAGGTATCCTTATAACAGCGCAGGTCTTAAAATTTAGAGGCAAACTTAACTCTCAATGGGTTCCCATTGTTTTGCTTGCGAAGGTTATAAACAAATAGAAAAAAGTTCATACTTTTTAACTGTTTTTTGTTAATATTGCTTAACATTAACAACATTAAAGAAAATTAAGAAGATTACAACTAAAATTGAATTTTTAAAACTAGCAAAACATTTTACTAGGCTAAAAAAAAGACAAAATATTAACACATTTAACTTACTCTCTACGAAAAGTAAACGGTAAAGCTTCAATTACTCTCACTAAAGTGGCTACCTAGAGTCCAAAATGTAAAATATAAGCACAAATGACTTGACAAGCACCAAATGTAACAATAATGAAAGCACTGAAGAAAGTTGAGAAGCAAACTCGACAACCAAGAATTGTATAACAACTTAGCTACATAACCTGCGTTTGGCGCCTTTTTTAATTATAACCTAAGGGTAGGTAAGTTTGCTCCTATTTCTCTATCTCATACAACTTCCATGGGGTGAGAAATGTTCCTTAATGCGTCATCCCCTTTATTCAACATCCTTGGGTAGAACAGAAATATGCATAGCTTTTTCAAAATGGCGGCTTTAACACCCGTCAAAAATATCAAAAACCACCAAAAAATGGTTGTCCCCCCCCTTTTTTTAAGCCATAAGGAGAAGCCCTAAAAATATGAAATAATAATCAATAAAACCCCTTTACGGGCCATAGAAATTCTTCGGAAAAAAAGTTTCAAAAGTTAATTTTAGCCAATTTAAAATTGCACATACACGCGCGGGCAAAAAATAAATATTTTTTTTTAAAAATCAAGTGGGGTATCATTGGGTAGAACACAAATATGCATCGCTTTTTCAAAATGGCGGCTTTTACACCCGCCATTAATATCGAAAACCACCAAAAAATGGTTGTCCCCCCAATTGTTATGTAAAATTTTGATTCTATAGTTTAAAATTGGCTAGTACTAAACAAGCACATAAAGGTGACCCCTAGAATATTATGTTATGTCTGTACTCTATGCTATAAAATTAGATACTAATAAACATATACAAAAAAAACTCACTCACTTAACGCCTCGGTAATGGCCAAAATGAAACTTAATATTTAGCCTGCTGTAAGTAGTATTGAAATTTAAATTATGTATGTAAAAAAGTTATAATAAAGGATTTTTATTTATTTATTGAAGAGGAATGGACTCTATTTCCATTCCCATGGAACCTATTCCAATTATGAAAATTCGTTAAAATCGGAAAACATCAATTAATCGAGTTGGTTCAAGTCTATCCATTCATGTGATAAATAATTACACTAAAATTTTCGACTAAAAATTCGACAATTATAGTAGTTTGTGTTAGATCACTGGCGTTAAAGTGTCAGTGCCTTGATCGGTGATTGTTAGAATTAAAACGATTTTTTTTAAATATGTAAATAATGAGAAACTAAAATAATTTAGAATTAAACTAATTTTCGAATAGGAGCTCGTATTGTCAAGTACGTAGTCGAATATACCATTTAATACAACCACAGTTATGGTGGTTACTAGAAATGGTCTGAATATATATATATATATATATATATATATATATATATATATATATATATATATATATATATATATATATGTTCCTTTTGAGGAGTACTATCACCTCCTTTTCTGGTGGACACTTTATATGAAACACCTGTGTGTATATATATATATATATATATATATATATATATATATATATATATATATATATATATATATATATTAGATTCCCGAAACGTATTTTTTGGTGGTTGGGTATGTCTGACTGAAACAGATTTTGGCCATACTCCGAAGTTCGATTCCCGCATGACGAATTTTATACCAATCGATTTTTCCCTCAGGAAAAGAAAAATTGCTCAAAGGATAATAAATGAACTGTTACACTAGAGAGGTCCATTTGAATGAAAAGCTGCACATGTTTGCCCCAGAACTTAAGTAATGTAAGCGAAATATTTTTAAAAAATTTGGAAAGGAGGCGGCAACACGTCGAGGTGCATGTTAACCATAATACACATCGCATCTTGCCAATATTACAGAGATACAGATATAAACTACGTCACGCCACCCTGTGGGAGGGGTGGGCTTGGCCCTCTACCTACCTGACACCTTATATAGTCTGCCTGGCTAATCCTATTATGATAGAGTAAACTTGATTAATTGCAACACATTTGCTACCATAGTTCCACATTTGATTCACGCAATAATGCGCATTCTCTTGCCAAACGACCTCTCAAAGCCAGGGATCCCACGTTCGAATCTTGGTGTCGGCGATAATTTTTTAGCGTCATATTTAACACTATATAAGATTGTATAGTGTTAAATACAAAATAATTCAGCCTATATCACTGCTTAGCCCTTTTTCAAAACTGATAGAAAAAACTTTACATAATGTATTAAGCTCTTAAGATTTGACTAATAATTTTTTATCTTCTGAGCAACAGGTTTTCAGAACAATTTTTTCAGCAAATTCAGCTTCAGCAAATTCTGTTTATAAAATTCGCAAATGCTTTAATAATAAACCAGTCACATACATTACAAAATAATCAAAACAAATACACTATTGCTTGCGACAGTCAAAGAATCCTTTAGGGATTCACACAGGAATCCACATTCAACAATCCAAGGAAACAAAGAAGATGATCATCTTGCGAAAAATCCAACTACACCCTCAGAATATAAAATACTTGCAAGAGATCTAATATCAATATAAAGAAAGAAAATGTTAGAAGACTCCAATATCAAACTCTACGAAGAACCAGAATAGGGCAAAACTTTGAAAGAAATGATTAAGAAAGTTCCTGCCAAAACCTGGTTCTGAAAATCAAGATTACCAAGAGGAGATATTGTTAAAATAAACCAATTATGAAGCCAACATGCGAGATGCATCTAATACCACTACAAGATAAGATTAAGCGACTCCCCAGTATGCCACACATGCCCCACAATAGACGAGACCGTAGAACATATTCTACTAGACTGTCCCAAATACAAGACAGAACGGACAAAATTATATCAAGAAGTCAAAATTCAAGATATCCAAGGCAAGACTGAAAAAGACAAGACTCTGCTCTTCTCAAAATTAAAAAATATAATAAATACACTTAAGTTATTAAATAAAATTAATTATTCCTCTTAGCCACTTAAAATCTAGAGACCAAACCCTAACAGTTAAACCCTAAGAAGTAAATAAAAAAAATATAAATAATAATATAACCTTTACACCCAAGACTCGCGAGTCCGATCAACCTAATTGAGGTTCTCTGTGTTTCAATTTTACAGGCAAATGCCAGATTGATTCTTCAAAAGTCAGTCCACAGACATATAGAAACCCTCTTTGACACTCCCGCAAACTACCTTTACAATATATACCTATTTAAAACACCATTAAAAATATCATCTCTAAAATCCTGCAAGAAAATAAAAAAATTTCAAACCAAAAAATATGAAATTAACCTTTACTCAAACAAATCCTCTCACACCCCAAAAAATAACCAAAATTTATACCAAAAAAATAAAATAAAAATCTCTCCTGTTCACACAAAATAATTTTTTTATTCTTTTGCCAATAAAGAACTTGTCTATCTGACATCTCTATCTTAAAAATTACGTACGGGAGACGTGGGATAGCATTTTAAGTTCGCGTTCCACCCACCCTTAAAAAAATAGAATATTCCTCATTGGGTGGACTTGTTAACGTCTCTATCAATGGTGAATAGGCAAAAAATATTTCACCTCCACAGGAGTGCCCCAGAGAAATATACTAGGTCCTTTACTTTTTGTTATTTATACTAATGACTTAACAGCAAGGTTAAAAAGTTGTTTCTTAATTAAAAGTCAATTTTTAAAAATTGCTTTGTTATTTTATTTGCTGACGATGCATCTGTTTTAGTATATTGTCGTGATATTGTGAGTTTAGAAATGCACGTTAATATGTTGTGTCAGGGTTTTGTAGAATGGTGCTTTAGTAATGAGGTAGTGTTAAATACATCAAATAGCGTTTCTGTAATGTTTAGATGTCGAAATATTTGTAGAACGTTGCAATTTATTGTTAATTCTAGTCCTTCATGTAGTGTGTCGTTTACTTAACTTAAAGGTTTATTTTTAATAATAAGTTAAAGTATAGTTACCATGTTTATCACGAAGTTGCCAAGTTAAATTCAGTTTACCATTAACTTAAATAATTGAAAAAATTCAACACAACAAATTTAGTACTACTGATGCTATACTAAGGACAGGCATTCCCTTATTTATCTAATCATATGTTGACATGGTGTTCGAGGGCGGAGGCTAATAGAGTATTTATATAACAAAAAAAAGCTCATCAGGTTAATTTTTAAAATTAATCTCAGTTGGTGTACAACCAACTGGATAATTATGCGCATTTCCTTTGGAAAATACAGACAAAATGAGTTACGAGCAGTGCTTGACAATATAATAAAATACAGAGAGCCGGTAATAAAATTAAAAGAGCGTAAGTGATGATAAAATAACTGTTGATTGTTTATGTTTATTGTTTAACTGTTATTGTTTATTACCATCCGTTATTGAATGCCAACGAATTTGATTATAAATTCGTAGATTCAATAGATAAAGTAAATATAATGAAATAAAACCTGCTACTAAGTGTTTTCAAGACTTTAAATAATTTAAAAAGTCCAAGCTGTAAATTTAAATTTAGGTTACTGTGGTGGAAGTTTTTAACGTATTAAAGAACTAAATTTTAAACATTCTGGCGCGGTGGTCCGCATGTCGTGCGATTTTCCTTTAGGCGTGTTTCCGTGCTTAACAACAATCCTGGTTGGAATGATAATTTTTATAGTTTTTTACATTATATAAGTTTACAACTACTAAATAAATAATTCCGGCGCGGTGGTCCGCTATCGGGCGAATTTCATTTAGAATGCGTGTTTCCGTGCTAAACAACACATTTCTTGCTTATGCAAGAACCATGCCCATTGCGTGGTTCCGGTTCATGCTTTAGAACCTAAGCAGTTACTCAATTGTCAAGCACTGCTCGTAACTTATTTCGTCTGTATTTTCCAAAGGAAATACGCTAAAGCCTTTAAAGATAACTGACTAAGCTTAAAGATAAGTAACTAAGCTTTAAACTAGTGCAAATAATAGTGCGTACTTCTAATTTTAGAGGCATAGTTTTGTACAACCAACTGGATAATTATGCGCATTTCCTTTGGAAAATACAGACAAAATGAGTTACGAGCCTTTTAATCTTTCAACTTATATAACATTAACTTTGGTTCGGCGTTATATCTAATGTACGTTTGTATATCGTACAAATCTGATCTTCTCTTAATTTAACGTTATCACTTCCGAATTGGACTGTGTTTTCCGTCGTGTCGAGGTCGCGAACCGTGTGAGGGCAGAACATTACGCCTCCTGCCTTTCCAACGTTCAACTTGGTGCTTAGTAATACATCTCAAGAACAGAATCAATGCAGCTGGTTCCATGTCTTCTATCAAACTACTTCTATCATCTGGACTCTTCTGAACATAAGTCTAGCAATATCTTGCTAGAAGGACGTAAAACCCCTTTTATCTATTATGTAACTTATACTCATTAATTATCCTACCGGTTTTGGACTTATTTATTGTTTAATCAATGTTATTATATTTTATTTTAATTTTAATATTATCTGAATTTGCAACCAATCAAGTCTCTTTAGTGTGTTTTTACCTTATCTACCAGACAGAAGGTGTTGACAGGGCCGGCAATCTATGTAACAGTAAGTTTGTCGTCAAGTGGAGAATTTCGACACCCCGCCATCTTACACTTATAATATTTTCCTTATATTGCTACCAGAGTATTACACACATTAATAAAATGATGCATTCTTTAGTTAATAATGATTGCATACTCTTACATGATTATTTCACAAGAAATACAAGTAATGCTGTGTAAGACAGCAATCCATGACCCTGAGCAATTTGGCACCAAACTCTATAATACTTACCTCAGCAAATAAAGTCTTTAAATGAAAAAGCATTCGATACTTTGGTCCAAAAAGTCTTATTATTAAACACTTTATCTGCCATTCAGATGTTATCTAGCAGAAAATTTATATCATTACTTTTTATTTGAGATGTTTGATGTTCTTTTTATGTTCTATATAGTTTTTATTTGACGTGTGATGAAATACAAATTGTACTTGTCATAAATAAAAATCAGTTAATACACACACACACATATATATATATATATATATATATATATAATATATATATATATATATATATATATATATATATATATATATATATATATATATATATATATATATATATATATATTATATATATATATATATATATATATATATATATATATATATATATATATAATATTATATATATATATATATATATATATATATATATATATATATATATATATATATATATATATTATATATATATATATATATATATATATATATATATATATATATATATAATATATAATATATATATATATATATATAATAGCCGTTTTAAGCCTTTCGGTCAATCAGGGTGTTCACCCTGCAGAAACTACCTCAGATAGGTTGCATCCACTATTCTCTAAGTAATAATTAAAATTGGCGAAATCGTTTTTAAACTTAGAGTATAGCCTAGGCTACGAACCCCGGACCTCTGTTACTGAAATAGTGTTTATGCGATCACGGCCACGATACAGGCATATATATATATATATATATATATATATATATATATATATATATATATATATATATTGCGAATACTTGTAAGCACGCTCTTTTTCGAACGAATGTATATTTTTAAAACAAATTTGGTGCAAAAATTAACCTTGGAGATCTCCTCACACGAACCTGGTTTACTGAATACCTGGTTTTGAAAACCAGGTATTTATGACATCATTAATCGGTCTGCTCGATTTTCAAAAAATCAACAAAAAAAGGTCCATATTTATATTTTTGGGGCTTTAAATTAAATAGAACCCGTCCAAAGTCGATAAGACTTGTGTGACTAGAAAGTTGAAAAACCGTGTTAAATATCTGGAAACCCAAATGACCGTCGATAAACAACAAATGTCAAGCAGGGTGTAGTTTTTAATAATATTAGGAGTGCTGAATCCAATAACATTAGTCATGAGTCAATAAGACCACTTAAAGCTAGGGTTCCCAGGTTCGTTGCTTGGTACCGGCGATAATCTTTTTTCGTCATATTTTTACAATATAAGTTTATATGGTTTATATGAGTTACATAAGTTTATACTTTAATTGTATTTAAACATCGCTTTAGAGCTTATGAGCGTCAAACTATCTATGCAGAGTCGGTCTTAGAATTGTGACCATAGAATTGTCAGGGCCAAGAACCGTATGCTCAATTCCTTTGAAAATCCGGAAAATTGTGTAAAAAGTTAATAACGCTATTGCTCAGGTTATAGGGTATAGGCCGGAAAATTAGGCAAGACCTCGGTTGTTGAGCAAGAAAGCACAAGGCAAACTTGCTCAGGTTATAGGTTATAGACCGGAAAATTAAGCTAGACCTCGGTTGTTGAGCAAGAAAGCACAAGGCAAACTTGCTCAGGTTATAGGGTATAGACCGGAAAATTAGGCCAGACCTCGGTTGTTGAGCAAGAAAGCACAAGGCAAACTTGCTCAGGTTATAGGGTATAGGCCGGAAAATTAGGCGAGACCTCGGTTGTTGAGCAAGAAAGCACAAGGCAAACTTGCTCAGGTTATAGGTATAAACCGGAAAATTAAGCAAGACCTCGGTTGTTGAGCAAGAAAGCACAGGAGTCGGACCAGGTAGTGCGACCTAAATCCGTTTCAGAGGATTCATACACACACACACACACACACATATATATATATATATATATATATATAATATATATATATATATATATATATATATATATATATATATATATGTATGTATTTCTAGACACTTTTTTGTAAACACGTTGTCTTTCGAACGAATAAATGTTTTTTAAACAAACTTAATACAAAAATCGACCATTCTCCGAGGAAAGAGTTGATTATTATAGGAAGAATGGTTTGTATAGACTATTAGGTTACGGAGGTTAGGAGGTGTTCTGAAGGTTATAGGTGGAGGTTTGGGAAGTAGATTGACAGTAGGAGAGTCGAAGTCAGAGCAATGGGTAGCGAACCCGTCTTTGTGGAATTTATTAATAACTCCAAGGCCAGGATAATAAGTTGTTTTTTTTATTTTTAACATCAACTAAATTTCATTATACTTTCATTCGTTTGTTTCAGAATTTAATCTAAGATGGCTGTAATATGAGGCTATTTAAGAGACGAAGTTCAGACCCTAGTCCGCAGTTAGTAAGCTTATCTCCATTAAATTTGGATGGTGATTTCGATAACTCTGGATCAAAACATTGGAAAACCAGATCTGGCCAGTCATCACCAGTTACTAAAGGGCCCTCCACTCCGCTGTCCGGGTCCCCTAAATTTAACAAAAAAAGTAAGCATTGTTCTTTTAGTTGTATCCACGACCCTACAAGCCTACTCAATACAATTATAGTGCAAACAACCTTCTCTCTACCTCAAAATGTTCCCATCTGTCGAGCATTTATATATATATATATATATATATATATATATATATATATATATATATATATATATATATATATTATATGTATGTATATATATGTATATGTATATATAATATATATAATATATATATATATATATATATATATATATATATATATTATATATATATATATATATATATATATATATATATATATATATATATATATATATATATATATGCAACCTAATTTTAAAGGATTACTTTATTCCTAAATAAAATAAAGATAGTTGAACATGGCATTTAGTAATCTTAAAACAATACTCATAATGAAAACGTACTTCAAATGAATTTTAACGCACAAAAGTCATGTTAAAATTTATAAAGTAGGGGTGGGGCTTTTAATGATATAAATATTGTATTAATTTTTTTAGATGTAAAATTTTCTTAAAATAAAGTAAAAATATATATAATGTGTACTAAAGTGTACTAAACAAAGTGGAAACTAGCGCTCGGTGCGGTAGTTTATGCAACTAGCCCTTGTTTCAGGACCACCTCAAACCAGGGAGTTGCAACACCAAATATCTTACTTATGACTACATTTGTGCTTCATCTCAAATCGATCCAACATGTTTTTGCATTTTATTGTTTTTCCAACATTTTGCTCTCACAATATTACCAGTAAATGACGTCTTAAAAATTATTTTCCTAATGGCACAACTTTACCAAAAAAATACATTATTATTTTTCTACTATCAACGCTTTTGAAAATGGCATTATAACTTAAATTTTAACTTGTCCTCAATTATAGCGTAGGAAATAAATAAGAAAAGTATTGTGTTAGCAAAAAAATCCGAAACCGGGATAAACCGTAACTATCCGTTTCAAATGTTTTTAAGGCCTCCTGAGTGGTTTTCTCAAAGTTTTCTGTGTGTGTGTCTGTTCATCGTAGCTCCTAGTGTATTAATTTATTTATGCTAGAGAGTTAAAACTTTGTAGAAAAATCAATTCACTGCTATAGGTTTATGACGTCTCTAACCCGCAATAATGACTACTGGGAAAATTTCCTATAATCATAAAACGCGGAAAAATGATGCGATTGAATTGAAATTTGGCACGCATGTAGACATGTAAGACTAACATTTGTGTCAAGTTTCATATCATTATCAGCATTAGTTCAATTTTTATCGAATGACTTGTATACGCTTTTTAAAAAATTGTATATTAGGAAAATAATCCAATTGACCTAAAATTTATTTTCAGTGTATACGGGTGATTCTCAAACTACAGCCAACTTTAAAGTAAAATTAAAGAAAAATAAAAGTTGAAGAAATGGATTAAAAATGATGTGCCCTAACTTAAGAGGCAAAATTACTTCTGAAAATATTAATTTCCCAATTCAAAGTCTACAAGTTTTATCGCATTATCAGCATCAGTTCAATTTTTATCGAAAGACTTGGGTACATTTTTTTAAAAATAGTGAAAAAATCAGAGAATGATTCAGTTAAGTTGAACTTTATTACAAGCGTAAACATTTACTTAATACATAAGTACACAAAGTTTCGTTTTAATGCGACAAGTATATTCACAAGTTTTGTTAGATCATAAAAATTAAGGAGCATGGATGACCGCAGAGAATGAATCGGATGACGAGCGAAGCGAGTCCAAAGCAGGGATGATGAGCGTAGCGAATCCGATGTGATGAGGAAAAGTTCCGAGGTACCCCGTACCCGATTTTTTTTCACAACGCGGATTATACAGTTTCTTAAGTAAAAACTTTTTCATACTCCTCCAAAACTTTGGAGGAAAAAGGGGATAGATTTTGCATTCATAATGTCATAAATCTTTCGCAAACAAAAAGCCTGTATAATTCCATTAGATAAATCCAAACCAATGTTTTTAGCGAATTTCCTTTGGAAATTTTAATGGCAATACACTGTTGTCTGCATTTTCTTCAAAATCTTAATAAAAACATGTGATTTACCTTTACTATAGCTTCTCTTTTAGCGAATTTCCAATGGCGGAAGTCGAACCTCGGACCACGACACAAATCCGTTTCAGAGGTTCCTAATGACGAAAACATACATTTCGCGAAACTTTATATATATATATATATATATATTAATATATATATATATATATATATATATATATATATATATATATATATATATATATATATATATATATATATATATATATATATATATATATATATATATTTATATGTATTTCTAGACACTTTCTTGTAAACCCTCTATCTTTCGAACGGATTAATATTTTTTAATGAAACTTGGTACAAAAATCAACCTTTAGGAGGACAAGTGTTTTTGTCGGTATATATATATATATATATATATATATATATATATATATATATATATATATATATATAACCACTATATATCAAAGTAAGGATTGATTCTTCATGTTTCAGGTTTAGCAACATGGGGTAGAAGAGTTGGCAGAAAATGGGAGCAGTTAAAAAGAAGCGATTCCTCAGAGATTCTTGGCTCGTCCAAGAATGTGTACGGTACTGTCAGTCAGTCTCCTGTTGAACTTAATGCTTCAAATAGAAATAGAAAATTATCTCGAGTGGAATCCTTAAGATTCATGTTCGCCAGAGCAAATAACCCTGGTGCTCAACTTTCAAATCTTAACCAGTTACCTAAAAGTGAGAACGACTGCATTTGGTCCAAAGAACCGTATCATGATAATATATACGACATTTATAATTCTACCCATTTACCAAATGACAACGCTCAAAATCAAAGTAAATTAGATTTCAACCAACAAAATAACCATCGCTCTTATAACAAATTGATAGATCGTATCAAGGATTCTAATGAAAGTCAGAATAGTAAAGAAGTTCTTGTTAAAATGGTCCAGTCAAGATTGCCGGAACCCATGGCCAAGACACTAAGCCAGGACCACTTAGTCACCAAAAGTGATTCTAACCAACCTTTCGTATATAGAGAAAAGAATATTAACAATACCAGCACGTCACTGGATCAAAGTCATACAGGCAATTCTTGTGCGAAGGAGCAAAGCAAAGTTATTGTAAGTGCTAATAGAATGAAAGCGGGACTTCCTCCCAGAGCGGGCCTACCTAAGACTACTAAACCCACCGATATCAGTCCTATTAATATAAAAACTCAACCGCATATCCAGGAGATTTACAATTTTTTAACCAATTTTCTTCTGGTCAAATCAGAAGAAACTTCTCGAGAAAATGATCTAAATCTTGGAGCAGAAAAGATCAGACACGATTCTAGTCCAATGAGAAACGACGAAATGGTACCTAAGTACCTAAATAAATCTACCGACAATAAAGCTTATGGCAGCAAAACCAATTGCTCTAGTAATCATATAAAACCTGCTAGTAACTCGGTTTACGCTAGAAGCACGCCTGACTCGAGTTACTTAGGTTCTACTCCCACTTCTAGTAGCAGGACCAAACCTGTGAAAAAGAACTCATATTTGCCTACAGCCGTCAAGAAAGAATCTTGCAAACAGTCCAACCCCTACCGATCCAGAAAAGAAATTTTGCCTCAAGAAACCTCTTTTAATAACTTCAAGCCTTCGAATATATTTAAAAGCGACGAATTAAACTGCGGTAGAAGTCAAGACTATAACTACAGCTCTACTAACGACATCCCGCCTGCTGTGGATAAAGAAATTCACTGTTTTTGTTTGAGTAAAAATGAAAACGAGTGTTTAGGAATAACCATCGAGAGAAACGACAGCAGTCAGCATTGCTGTTACAGTATTTCATCGAT
>JACMZG010001893.1:8360497-8396969 GCA_018340805.1 Microvelia longipes
GGTTGAATGCCAGTGGTCCGGAGCCAATACGACCACTCAAACTCAGTGTACCTGGTTCCATCCTGGAAGGAACGATCATTTTTTATCGTTTTTTTTACTTAATATAAGTTTACAATAAACTAGAAAATAATTCTGGCGCGGTGATCCGCATATCGGGCGAATTTCCTTTAGATGCGAGCACTCAAACCCAGAGTACCTGGGTTCAAATCCTAGTAGGGACAATAATTTTTTTGTTCGTTTTTTTACCTAAATATAAGTTTACAACTAAAATAATTTGTCGCATGGTCCGCATGTCAGGCGAATTTCCTTTGGATGCGTGTTTCCGGCTTAACACATCATTTATATAGTTTTTTTTACATATATAAGTTACAACAACTAAATAAATAATTCCGGCGCGGTGGTCGCTGTCGGGCGAATTTATTTAGAATGCGTGTTTTTCGTGCTAAACAACCCATTTCTTGCTTATGCAAGAACCATGCCCATTGCGTGGTTCCGGTTCATGCTTTAGAACCTAAGCAGTTACTCAATTGTCAAGCACTGCTCGTAACTCATTTTGTCTGTAATTTTCCTAAGGGAAATGCGCATAATTATTTCCAGTTAGTTGTAAAAACTATGCCTCTAAAATTAGAAGTATGCACTATTATTTGCACTAGTTTAAGCTTAGTTACTTATCTTTTAAGCTTAGTCAGTTATCTTAAAGGTTTAGTGCATTCCTTTGGAAAATACAGACAAAATGAGTTACGAGCAGTTCTTGAACAATTGAGTTAACTGCTTAGGTTCTAAAGCATGAACGGAACACGCAATGGGCATGGTTCTTGCTTAAGCAAGAAATGGGTTGTTTAGCACGGAAACACGCATTCTAAAGGAAATTCGCCCGACATGCGGACCACCGCGCCAGAATTATTGTTACAATTTATTGTATTGTGGTTACTATGTCCTGACCGAAACAATTAAACTTATATTTCTGTTTTTTTCTGCTGTAGGGATGGACGATTGCTTCCTGGAGATGAAATATTAGAAGTGAATGGGTGCTTTATGAAAGATCTTATCATGAATGAAGCGAGAAATCTTCTTCAGTCGATACCAACTGTAGTAGAAGTTTTAGTCAGTAGAGATAAATCGCAACCTCTAGTCAATAACCCTAAGCTTACTGATAACAGTTGCATCCCGACGAAAAACGACCTCGTCTTCAAGAAACCTCCTAATTCTTGCCCTAGTCAAGAATATTCGACCAACTCTAATGCTAGTACGAAAAAGAAATCGATGACAGTGGGAAGAAGCCAAGCCAAGGAAGCAGGGGTTGTGACTCCTCGCAGAACCCCTCTACCGCTGGACGATTCTTTAAAATTCGGTTTCGGCCGGCACCTGTCAAAATCCACTATGTCACCGACCAAAACTCCACTTCGTACATCGCCTCAGAAGAACGTACCGAGGCAGAGCAGACCGAATTCGTTGACTCTCTCAATGTTCACTGTAACTTTCTTCAAGGGAACCGGTCATAAATCTCTAGGTTTTAGTATTGTCGGAGGACACGACTCTCCAAAAGGAAACTTAGGAATTTTTGTAAAAACAGTTTTTAATTCTGGTCAAGCAGCTGAAAACGGATCTCTGCAAGAAGGTAAACCTTTCTGATACGTTAGTCAAATTAAAAGAATCATCAGTTCTTCTAATTTATACTTAAGTTAATATACATAATTATGGGCGTAGCCAGGGTTGCCTATAGGGAGGGCCCATATGTATATACATACAACATATATATATATATATAATATATATATATAATATATATATATATATATATATATATATTTATATTTATTATTTATATACTTTATTTTTATTTTTACAGGAGACGAAATCTTGGCTGTTAATGGTGCTTCTCTACAAGGAGTTACACACGCCCAAGCTATTTCGGTTTTTAAACATATCAAATCTGGACCCGTTATGCTCTATGTTAGAAGACGATCAGGATCACACAGACAGTAAGTTCACCTGTTTTTACCTAGCTCTGTTTTTACCACTAGTAGTGGCAGAGATCAGGGTGCCTTTAGTTGTTAGGCTTGACACGCCCTAGGCTCAGAGGTAGCGATAATGCCGGGATGCCTCCTCGTCAATTTATTTATTTGTATTTTTGTATTATTTATTTGTACATAAACATATACATACACACACACATACAGAATATATATACACCACACACATATATTACATATATATACAACACACATACATACATAATACATAGATACACACACATATACACGTATATACATATACATACAAATAATTTGTAGTTATGTCAAATTAGTTTATTATACTTTTAAATCTCGGAGAGAAAACTCGTTTTTACTTGACTTAGGATAAAGAAACTAGTATCACAGGCTGAAAAGGGAGTAAGTCTGCGACAGAGCCTATCTGTACACTCAGAGGACAGTTTTTCTTGTAGGAGAGAACCATAGTGTGGCCATCGAGTCTAGATCAAGATGATTACCTATTTCAACATTAAAGGAAGACAGGCAGTATGATAGTACCTATCAAACTAGGTTCGGTAGATAGTGTCTGCCGAAAGGCATCCAGTCAGTTTCTAGGATGTAATAGGGTAGTTTCATGCTTGATCACATGTTATTCAAAAAGAATATATCTATGGTCAGAAAAAGAAGGTTCTGGTCGGATACATAGCATGAGACGGGAAGCGGTCAGAGACTGAGTTAGTGAGAGAGCCAATAGTGTTAAATCGATGCCCTGATACCTCTTTCTCATTACACCTCTAAGTATTAAATTTTGCTTATTGTTTCAGGTGCTATAAATCCAAGTCTTGTGATGATTTAGACAGGTGTCAGGAGTGACTTGTCACCTCAAATCTGCGTCTTCACTCTCATTCTTCTACTTATTGGGTGATTATTAATCCAGGAGACGCCAGTGTTTAGACCTTTGTATTTAAGAAAAGGGCAAATAAATACAGCATGTATGCCCTGGCATCTCCGTGGCCAAGGCAGGCGAAGTATTGTATCGGCTGTCCTTACTGACCACTGTCCATACTTACCATTTTGCCCGTTATGTTTGGAAAATTACTTGTTTTTCCATTTTAGCGAATTTCCTATTTTTAAACGAAAAATCTGGTACGGGGTAACCCGGAACTTTTCCTCATTACATCAGATTCGCTACGCTTATCTTCCCTGCTTCGAACTCGCTTCGCTCTTCCTTTAAAATTACATTTCACCAAATTTATTCTGCAACATGCCTCTTGCTTCGCTCGTCTTCAGATAGTAAATGCATCGGTATCATTCTCAGCGGTCACCCATACAGCACTGACTACGCTTAATCCTCCTTCATTTTTATGATCGAACAGAAATCAGAGATATACTTGTTACATTGAAACAAAACTTAGTGTACTTATTTATTAGGTAATAATATACACTTGTACCAAATTTCAACTCAATTGGACCATTTTCCAATTTTTTAAAAAACGTACACAAGTTATTAAAAAAATTGAACTAATGCTGATAATGTTAGTCTTATGCACAGTCACATGTGTGCCAAATCTCAATGCGATCGCATCGGATTGATGCGAAAAATTTTAATTTTTCAAAATTTTTGCTGAGCCATTATTAATTTTTGCGGGTTAGTGACGTCATGAACGTTAATGTGAGGTCAATCCATATCAAGTGTCCCAGACTTGGATGCTCAAAAAAAAATAGATTTTGATAATTATTTTGCTATTGATACCCATATCTATGGTGAGTAAAAAATGACCAATATAATTTTTTTATGGTCACCCTTTCTTTTTTTATGGTCACCCGTTCTTTTTTTATGGTCACTTTTATGGTCCTCCAACCCTAAAATTTAGTGATTTTTGACCTTCAGATAAGCAACCGATACTCGGTTCTCGCTTGAACTACAGCAAAAATATGAACGGATCTGTTTAAAGCGAGCTTTGAGCTACATTTGGTCCTTTGACACTTTTACTCTATGACCGCTCCTTGGGGGGGGGCAATGGGGGCTCCAAATTTTAGCGGGCCATTTCCATTAGCGGATTTTCCCCAGGCAATTCAATAAAACTAAATTGAATTCTCGCTCGATTTCAAACCGTGTTTACACAAACTTGTACAAATAGTAGCCTATGATTGGCTGATGGGAATAAAAATGCCCGCACCAATTGGGGAGCATGGAAAAAATACTACGGGCTCATATTGGTTCTTCTCTATTGAGCTATAGTTGTAATTATAAAAATAGATGTAATATCTGGTATATAGAGCTGCTGGTATGGCTGTATTCAGGGAGAGGGCATACAGGGGTATTGCCGGTCCTATCATTTTTGTTGTTCATCTAAAAAATTGTTATTAGAATAAAGGTAAAACCATAATTTTGGTTTGAATTGGCATCAAGCTGCCCAGGACCCAGATTCATGAAAAGGCCTTAAAGACCCAATAAAAGGAGAAAAAAAAAACAAATACTGCAAAAATATCAGGCTCACTGTGCTTGCCAATTTCAAAATTATCGCGTGATCCAACAATATAAGCAACTGTGGACAATTATATTACTTTTTAAAGGCAAACAATTATTTACTATTCAGTACTCTGTGAGTACCTGTTTTGTTAATTACTTTGTCCACTAGTCAAAATGTAATAAATACTAAGCCTGCATAACTTAGTATACTATATACTAAGTACTATACTTAGGTATACTTGTATACTAATTTCCTATAAAACCAAATAAGTTATCATCAAATAGTAGTTACCATCAAATTATTTGGATCAAATAGGATAAAAACGCTGTTGTAGAAAACTTTGTGGTTTTAAGAACGTAGCCGATAAAACTCAGCATTTAAAAATAAAGACATTAGTCAGACGGCTTAAAAAACCACAGATAACTAACCATCCTAAAAATTCTTGTACCTGCAAAAAATCTATAGATACTCTTAATGAGGCTGGTTTATACTTACATGTTTTGCTGGTTCATCAAACACCATGTGTCGTTTTTCAGATAACTTTTAAGATTCGATATCATAGCAGGACGTATTGAAATTGTTTTTTTAGTTAATTACATGACTCGTTACTTGTTTAGGTTCTCATGACTTAGCATCATAGACAAGTAGACTTCACTAAGAGCTAGAACCGTCTCATCATCAAACAAAATAATTCTAAAAAAATTCTGGCGCATAGGTCCACAAACCGGGCGAATTTTCTTTAAAATGCAAGCTTCTAGCTTATCAATCCAATTTTTTTTGTAATTTTTCTGAGCAGTATCGTCACAACTTGTTATTTGATTTTTTCAAAGGTAATGCACATACACTAATCGGCACACATTATTTGCACTCATTTGAAGCTCTGTTTATGCTATTTTTTGAAAAATTAAATTAAAAATTGTGACTCTACTGCTCAGTTATTATATATATATTGAAAAATTTAACAAAAATTAGATCTTTGAAAGCGCACATTTCAAAGAATACGTTATTAAGATTAAATTATTTAAAATTCATAACATAAGTAATAAAGAATTAAGAAAAATATAGCCCTTATACAGTACATTTATTATATTATTGTTAGACATATATATTTTTATGTAACCAATAATGAATCATATTATACTGTTGATAAAGTCTTGGTATGGTAGTGATAAGCTATACCACTACCATACCAAGGTGCAATATGATGTAGTCTGTAAAATTGTTTTTTTATTTTATATTTTACATTGTTAAACTCTGATGATGACTAATTTTTAGTCGAAAGCTTAGTTAATTATTATATATTAAAAAAATATAGGACTTTTGTGTAATTAATCTGTTTTTATTCAAAATTTAAAACTAAAAGATAAATAATAAAATAAATAAATGTGTAAAAGCTTCTGGCTCACCATTAGTAAATAATAATTGAATGTCATCAGGAAGAGCATTAAATATTTGAATAGCTTTATAATGAACTCTGTGCTCATAGAAAGATCTCCTGTGTTGATCTAACTTATCTATATATTAATTTTCCTAGTATTAAACTTATGTGTTACAAGATTATTTACCAACAAGTTATTATTATTTACTAAAAATTGCATTAGTTCTATAATATAAAGACAAGTCGTTGTTAAAATCTTCCTAATATCTTCTTATCTAATATCTTACAGGTGTCTTTATATTTAAATTATATATTGTTCTTAGACAACGTTTTGTAAAATAAATATGTAACTAGAAATTGGACTATGGAACCAGAAAATTAAGCCGTAGGCCATTGTAGATCTGAAGTGTGCATCATAGATCATTCTTAATCTATGATCTATAGAAATGATTTTGAGATGAAGAAGGTTTCATTTTATATACAAGGGCTATAGTTTGACTTAATTTTTTACTTAACATATCAAAATGAGTCTTAAATGTGAAATCGCTATCAATCAATAAACCCAGTAATTTTTTCCTTTGTACTGACTGAAGGTCTCTAAAATGCACTATGTGAGTTTTTCTTGTTAAGCACTAAATCATTACTAAAAGCCTAATTAAACAAATCTCCTTTAACAGTGATAGCAGCAGAAAACCCCTCATCCTCAGTCTTACCGTAGATTAAAAACAGGATGGGATCTATAACTGAACCCTGAGGCACTCCTAAAAGTTTCTAGGTTTATCCAGTCAAAAGATACAAGGGAGTAGAAAATTGATTAAAAGTTATTAAATTTATTTGACGTCTAGCTTCCCAAATAGTTCTCGCTCCGACTGACAAATTTAAGCTTAAAAGCTTTGTAAAGTTAACTTGTCAAATTCTTTGTATAAATTAAAAATGAAGTAAATAACTAGCTTATAATCACTTACCTGGTTAAAAGCTAAAATTACACAATATTAAACCTATTATTCTTGTTTGTTACAGTTCTTATAACTCCGCACTGAAGTTACGCTACAAACATGTATAAACTTAGTCATGCCAACTGCTTATTCATAGAGTCAGTCAAGGGTCATGCTCCCGTCATGTTAGCTGCTTATTCATGGAGTCAGTCGAGGGTCATGCTCCCGTCATGTTAACTGCTTATTCATAGAGTCAGTCGAGGGTCATGCTCCCGTCATGTTAACTGCTTATTCATAGAGTCAGTCGAGGGTCATCTCCTGTCATTTTGTGTAATGTTTTTTAATCCTACTTGAGCAATAAGTCTACTCCAGGCTTTATAATATCGCATTATTGCTAAATTTGATGAATCAACTGAAAGTAACTTACAACAACGTCTTGTAACGTTAAAATAAATACTTTTCTTTCATGTCGGCGAAAAAATACGCCAAAAGAAACAAAAGTTGGTAAAACTGACAAAATTGTTGGTAAGCCTGAGTCAAGTAACCCACTTTTTTCCAGTCACTTTGGTCAGCAAAGCCACCTTCATTTTTGATACTCGCTCACCAAGTAACTCCGCCTGCTGACTGGAAAAATATGCTGAAAACGGTGCTTTGGTGAGACCGGTCTGATTGGTCAGTACTGGCCAACCTACTCTTAGTTACCCCAGCTGCTTGGCAACGTAACATCCAAAGAAGATATCCAAATGAGTTTTGCGAGAAAACCAAGTAGAGTTATTGTTGTTGTAATTCGCTAAATACATGTCAAAAAGCTATGCAATGATAAATAACAGTGAACAACAAATACTAAAAAATTCAATCAACAAGACAGTTTTTTATGGAGCTGGAGGATCGTGAAGCATGCTTCACGTGGCATGCGAAGCGTACTATGCCTTACATATTTATCTAGTGCCCCTATTTATCCTAATTATAAGATGTGATATTTTCAGATAAAAATATATATTGGTCAAATATTGGTGCCATTTATTGTTTCTAAAGATTATTATTGTATTATGATTTATTTTATCTAATAAAAAAAACTTAATGAATTAATGTTGATTTAATTTTAATTTTCCCAAAATAAAACCAAAAATATGCGTAATTTATAATAATTATGTATATTTATTATAAATAATTATTCATAATATAACGAATATTGTAATAATTAGTTATAATAACTACAATATTATTATACATGGATAATTATACAATTGATGTCTAAGAAAAAAAGCTGAGTCAGTGAGTATCTAACACAAGTGTTTCTGTTTTGGCTATGAAGCATAAACCTGAGCAACAATTGGGTTGGTGAGCAACAAAACAACCATTGCTTTTATATTATTTTATATTATCAATATAATATTTATCAAAATCAAAAGTTTCTTATTGTTTTAAGTTTCTTAATTTTTACTTTAGCTATAATTATTTTAAGTGTTTTTATGTGTTATATATAATTGTAAATTGGGCTCAATGAGCATGTTACTATTTGTAAATAAATAAACCATTGCTTTCTCTGGCCCGACTTGCGGAGCTGCGTGTCAGAATTTTTCTCCTCTCATCGATCATTAGTTTTTTAGGTCGGATCGACTCCAGCCTGGTTTTATTAGTTTTAGTGCTGCTGTAACACAATTCAAAATCGTTTTTATGACAAAAAATTGTACAAGTTTTTTGTAAAGAGAACAAATGTCTTTTGTATAGAACGACATAATTGTTGTAAGAATAAAGGAAAGACTTCTATTCTATAAAGCAAATATTTTAAGCTATAATTATTTTGTTCCTATTTTGGCCATTCTCAGGCTTAAACTATCTAATAACACAGGTATTACATTAAAAAAATACTTTGAATAAACTGAATGGGGGTATTCAATAATTGAGTAGAAGAGTCAGTGTTTTTTTATTTTATTTCACAGAAATAAGAGGCGAGCCCAATAAAATAAAAACAAACAATGATAGTTATAAATAATGAAAAATAATAAACAAGCAAATAATGATTTAAAAATTCAAACATTTAGAGTTATCCAAATAAATAATATAATTATCATTAGGTAGATATCTATAATAAGTATATTAATAATAATGATTGTTTTAATATAAAATTTAAAGAGTTATTTAATTAAAATAAATAATGAGATGCAAATTTTAATAATAAACAAAGAATAAAGAGGAATTTAAGAAACTACTCTGTTTAGATAAATAAAAAATATAAAAGTTTGATAGTAAAAAAAAGTAACTAAAACAAAAATCCCTAAATAATATATATTAAAATTAAATTAAGTAAGTAAAATATTTATTATAAAATTAATCTTACCAAAAACCATTTACGTGGTAAAAAAATTCCCCACCAAGTCTTTGGTCCAAAAAAAGGGAAATCAATTTTTCTGTCCCGCCAAGTCATGTCCTTATTGGGTGGTGACATTCATTTGCGTTTCAAAGTGAAGTTGCTAGGTTGTCATAATCTTATGACATTATGTAATTATCTTATGACTTATGTAATTATCTTTTGTGCTACCTCAGACAAGTATCACACCTTCTCAAGTAATACCTGATAGTAAAATTAAAAATAATTATAATAACAAAGAAAATATTGTTACTATTTCAGAAGGACTTATTACAAAATTAAACGTTATTTCTGAAATAGATGTAAATATAAATTATATAAATTTTGAAGATAATGAAAACTGTAATAATGATAACAAATCACAAATTGATAACCATTTATTGGATACCATAATATAAACGAAGAAGATGAACCAGAAATACTTTTTTAAACAGTTGATGATGTTGTTGCAAAGTCAGGTAGAGTATCAAAAAACCTACATTTTCAGATTATGTAACTTTCACAGTAATTCATGTAAGTTACAGGAACCTTTAACTCTTCAAGAAGCACTTGCTGGTTTAATGATCCTTGTGTAATGAACAAGCTAATTGAAGAGTTAAAAAATAATTTTTATATGAAATATGTAGAAGAAGCTATTACTTGTCTTGACATCAGACAAGTTTATGATTATGATCATCTGCTCCAACACCAGATGATCATAATCAAATTTTAACTAAAGGGATGTCACCTAAAACTACGAGATGAGAAATATACCACATCAAGACATAGTAGGAAGTATACAGTATCTAGCTCAGGTCACAAGACTGACATTACCACAGCTAGTAAATTTATAGCTAATCCTGGACAACCCACTAGCAAGCTGTCAAACGAATAATTAGATATTTACAAGTGACATCAAATTTAAAATTAGAGAACTCAACAAATGATGAAAATAATCTTATAGGGTTATGTGATGCCGACTTGGACAATAAACCTGATGACAGAAGATCATTTACTGGTTATGTGTTTCTTTTTTCAAGGAAGTGCTATTTCATGGAATTCACAAAGACAACCTAGGCTTCACAACCCCAGAATGTTTCAGAGTTATATGATGTTGGTAAAGTAATAATTTTTTACTAATAATTTGAATGCCTCCAATTTAGCAAAAACTGACAGCTATCATGCTAGGTCTAAACACATTGATGATAGACATTATTTTGTTCGAGATCAAATTTTACAAGGTTTTTAAAAAATAAGGCTGGTAGCAACTGAAGGTATGGTAGCGGATAAAAGCATTCTCCAAACAAAATGTATATTTCTTCAAAGAAAAGTGGGTTACTCAATTTGGTTTGAGTGGGGGTGTTGCTATTGTGAGTTGAGTTGCTATTATGTATATCATGAGTTTTAGGTAAGGACACTGAAGAGACTTTTTATCTTAGTTACATTAGCTTATTTATTCCATGATATAGGATATTTTGCTTGTATACACCCAGCATAAAAGGAAAGAAGGGGGAGAATAAAAAATAACATTTTATTGATCAATGATATCTTTAAAAAATTGTATTTACTCATGGAATGTTGTTTAGTTTAATATACACCTAAAAAAATATTTAGTCAAAACATGAATAAAACTAACTTCCAATTACATCTTATAAATTCATTATAAAAAAGAACACATTGGCAGTGATAGTATAATTGGGCAGCATTATTATGTCACTTAAACTTACAAAAAAGTAAATTCATTTATTTTTGACTCTACACTAAAATAAAAATTCAAAACAAGTACATTATTTAGAATAAACTAAAAACAAAAGATCGGGAGCATCACTTGTGCCTGTTAAACTATGAATTTAATAAAATAAAACAATATACATTCATTTTGGTAACTATGTTAATTTAACAACTAAAGAAATGTTAAATAAATCCAATTATTCACCATAACAAAGAAAAATAAATAAAATGTAAATTTACACATGCTGAATTCAGGTTATATTTAAACTGAGAAAGTATAATTTTGGTGCAGTTGTGCCAAGTTTTAAACTTGGCTCGATATACCTAGTGTAATATGCCCAACAAAAATTAAGGCTAAACAGCAAACACCCAACAACTAAATTTTATGTTCTGGTACACTTAAAAATCTAAACACTAAATCATTGGCAGATGGTAGATGAGCTACTGGACTACATTAACTATATCTAGGAATAAAAATAAAGCCTGAAGGATCAAAATGACCCCAAAAGCGGTGTTCCTATTGGTTTTATCAAAAAAGTTAGAGAGGTCTTTGTTTAAATTTACCAAATTTGTGACAAATCGATGTTTTAACCATCATAATTGGTTCAATAGCACTAGAGATATAACAGTTCAAATATTACCAAAAAGTAAACCAAAATCAATAATTTACACCCTAAAACACATGAACACATTAAAAAATATGTATTTTGGCAAATTTTTTTTTTTTCTTTATTTTTCAGTATTATACGTCAATCTTAAAATTATCATATACTTTAGAATAAACCCTCTTTCTCTAGAACAAGTTTTTATTACCTATAGTTTTATAGATTATGCTTGATAGTAGTGATTATGCATAATCATTTGATTATGCTTGAGTTTTAAGTCTGCCTATATCTTAAACATGATAAAATAGAAACCATACAATTTAAAGGGTTTTGTGTGTTTTAGGGTGTAAATTACTCATTTTAAAAGCATTTTTTGGTAATATTTAAACAGCTATTTGCGTCCGGTTCTTGGACTGCTTGAGATTGCACAGTCAGTACTTTATCAGAAACAAGTTGTTTCTTGTAAGATTATTTTCTAGACTCAGTTAGAACATAATTACTTTTAATTATACTTAACTTCGTTGGTAACTCTAGTGCCAATGCTTAGCGCATCACAGACAGAAACATATATAATATTTACTGATTAAATTCAAAGTTTAATAATTAAAGAAACAAAAATTATAATTATTTTAAATAGTAAGTACAAAATTTGATATAAAGAATACTGAATTCAGCCTTGTATATTGACATTTAAAAAAATAAAAACCACTGTCCACAATATTTACATACATAATTCATTAATTATATTTTTTTAACAAACCATAAAAACAGATTCTATACATGTACTTACATGAAAGCTATGGTACATCAATTTACAAATAAATACATATTTTACATTTCATATACAAGTTAAATTGATGAAGTATTTACACCTAATCATAAATAAATTTAGACACACTAAAAAAGTAAAAAAAAAACAAATTAATAACAACATGATTTACACTATAAACACTTAAAGGTACTTTTTATACATTGAAAATATAAATAAATTTAATATAAATAATTTAAATACAAAATGAAAGGTATAAAAATAACAAAACATTACAGAGTTGAACAAATTTCATAAATTAATTTACAGTCACAAATGAATTCATATTGAGTTCACTGTCTGACAATTATGACTGTAATAGTTATATTGCAAATAAATTCATCTAGTAATTTTATTCGGCAGATATTTTTTTTAAATCAGGTACAGAGTACCTGGGAACTTTTCCTCACTACCTGTTTCCCACATCCATAGGCATTAAAAACGTCCGTTTTACTGCCAGCGGTCACCCATTCAGGTACTGATGTTTAACATTAATGAATTGTCCAAAATAATTGATATACTAGGCATATTGAAATTAAACTTTGCACACTTGTTAATTGATAAATGGCACACATATAAATGGATACACCCGTGCCAAGTTTCTACGCGGTGGTAACACCGGTGCGGTGCTCCACATATCAGATGAATTTCCTTTAGAATGCGTGTTTCTGTGCTTAACAATCCATTTCTTGCTTAAGGTTCTGGTTTATAACTTGAGCAGTTACTTTATAACTTAAGCACGAGTAGTGCTTGAGTAGTGGAACTTATTTTTCCAACATTTTGTAAAAGAAATGAGCTAAAACATTTAAAGAAACCAACTGAGCATTAAACTAGTGTTAATAATGGTGTGCAATTCCAATTTTAAAGCCATAGCTTTGTATAACCACAGGATAAATGTGCGCATTTCCTTTGAAAAATACAGAAAAAATTAGTCACAAGTAGTGCTTGATAATTGAGTAACTGCTCAATTTATAATAAAAAAATGGATTGTTAAGCACAGAAACACGCATTCCAAATGATAATACTACAATGATAACAGACACACATGGATAGAAAAATTGGTGAAAACTATTCAGGTCTCAAAATATAATCCAGGTGAAAGCCTGGTTTTAGACTTGGAGTACTAGCACATTACTTTTCCAATACAGCTATGTTATAAAAGAGAAAAAGTAAAAACACAAAAAAAGATTCTTATCGGATTCTTCACAATTTATCCCTTGTATTGCTGTGTTTTATATGACATTATAAAGACAAGATATTGATAGCATAACAGTCAAATCTGGTAAGTCAAGTTAAAGTTATTAAACTTGACTTAACTAATCAACTAAAAAAGTGGCAAGGGGTTTGAGGAAAATTGTTTAATTATAGTCTCAATAGGGATACTTTAGCTTTAAAGATTCAAATAAGACTTAAATTGTTCAAAATGAAAATGTTGTACAACATTTTCTCATTGAAAATGAGAAAATGTCTCTCTCATACTTGTGATGTTTTCATTTGAACCAAAAACCTGTCAATAGTCATTGACTTAAACCGTAGTCAACATTCTATATTCGTCTATCCATATTTTCAGCAGGAGATTCTTCTGCTGTTAAAATGGATACAAATATATAATTAGACTTACCAGTAACCAGGTTTTCTGACTTTATTACTTACAAAAATAAAACAATTTAATATAAATACAGCAACTGATTTCAAGAATTCATTTATAGAACAAACTAACAAATTGTGATTGGGGCATTATGTTGTGATATAATGATTGTGTCACAGCTTCAGTATAGAAAGGAATATAAATAAACAATCCTCTCCATTCTAGAATTCAACAAACAAATTTACATAGCACTTACACACCAAGTTTATCAATTTTTTTAATAACAATTTGTAGGATCTTAAAAACGTATGAAGATTAACAGAATCCTAATTTGGATGATGGGCTGTACTAAAAAACACATGTGAGAGCTGAGCGTAATCAAAAATAAGACATTTTTAAATATTATTTGAGCAAAAATTGAGTTGGGGGGATTTTTTAAGGTTATATATATATATATATATATATAATTATAATATATATATATATATATATATATATTATAATAGAAAACACTTCTATAAATTTAGATTAGATAAATATTTTAATCCAACTTGGAACAAATAGTAACGAAACCAACTTTTAACCATCTATACTTAATAGGGAGGACCGAAAAAACTTTTTTTTATATTTTTAAAACGTAATAGTGTGGAAAAGTTGTGCACTGGTCTAACAAACGAAATGAGCCCAAGAAATCAAAAATCGGTTATTATCTACAGCCTTTCGCCCGTCTTGTATCGAAAGGCTGCAGGAATGCATGATAAAAATTGTACAAATTACCTATTTCCTACGCAATGCGCGAACGAAAGATGTTATAAATATTATAATAATTAATTATATTTGTTTACTTTTACCTTTGACCTACATGAAAAATACTTTTACACGTTAGTAGTTTAAAAACTTATATTTTTTTTTTTTGTAAAAATTGATGTTTTTTCAAATTTTGTAAAATTTGCCGCCGATGCACGAACGGAAGATATTAACCGATTTTCGATTTCTTGGGCTCATTTCGTTTCTTAGACCAGTGCACAACTTTTCCGCACTATTACGTTTTAAAAATATAAAAAAAAGTTTTTTCGATCCACCCTAATACTTTAACTGCTGAGCAACAAACCACACAGTATTTCAAAGAAAAGTGCCTGTGCCAGAATTGTTGGGTATATAATGTTATTGAATCCTTTCCAAGCCATAGCAAGTTAAGCCAAATAATTATCACCCAGATAACGCAGTCAAGTCAACTAAATTTGAACATCTTATCTTTACTTTGTTGTCCATTTTTTTTTTCTGCTAAGTTTAGCAATCAGCATTTTTATTCCTTACTTATTTTAGAATAATTAAATAATTTTATATTAATGATGTTGTTATTGTTTAAATTGAACTTTTTATTTGCTCAAATACTAGCTATGAATAAAATATGATTGCAAATTGATACAAACATTTTTTAAACATTGCTCATAACATTAGGTTTGTACGGCAAGTCATTGCATTGTAGACTAGAGTAACAAGTATGTTAGGGCATTTCTAAGCTCATATGCCGAACTGCCCTAAACTGTGTTTTGAAACAAATCTCAGGCAAGAAAAATGTTACTCTAAACGGCACTCAATAAACCTCTTAAAATACCAAGTAAAGTAGAGTAAATAATGATCTGGTGCAAATCACTCATGTCATAGGTTATAACAATATTTTCTATGCTATCACTGTTAAACAATATTGATAGCATACATAATTATTAAATCTATGTATACAATTTTTTACTTCTTTTTTTTTTTTATCTTAATTTTGTAAATTTTTGTTTCTTGATGTTTGAATATTGACTCACCCCGTAAATTATAAATAAATAAATTTTATATTAATAAAATTAAATATTAGAGTAATTTATTTGTGTAATTAAAATTATTTTATTATAAGAGATAATTTTCATCACCTCAGGTCTGCCTACATCAACATTTTAAATCCTGAAAACTAACTACATTTTCTAACAAAGCCACGTAATAAATTGAACAAAAACTGTAGGTATATTGTAAATTATAGTTATTTATTTTGGTTAGCTGGGAAGGCTATATAACCCAGGAATCTTTTCTGTTGTTTCAGGAATTATTTCTGTTGGCGCATGTAGGGTTTACTCTAGTTTACCCTGGATTTCTTCATAAACAATAATTTGAGTGCAAAGAACAATATTACAGATTAAAGTAGTCAACTCTAAATGATGTGCGGAACAAACCTATTGTTACATTAAGCTAATTGACATTAAGGCTAATAATGCCTGCATTATGTAAAAACTGATTAAATAAACAAAGTTTTAAAGGGTTCAAAATTTGTTAGCTTTTTACTATTGACATGACGAGAGTGTAATGGCGTAACTCCCTAATGTACATTAAATCCGTTAGCTTAGCCACAGTCACTCTCTTAGTAGATGCACAACTACAGTAAATAAATTCTTCTAAAATATGTATTTATTACATGTTAAAATTAAAAAAAAAAAACCAAATAACCTCAAGTTCTTTTTCAAAATGATAAAATGAAACCTAAATTTTAATAGAAGATAATATGGCAGAAATTGCATAAAATAAATTAATGTACAGTAAAACAATAATTAAAAATTGATACAAAAATTAATGACACATAATAAATCTTGGATAAGAATAAAAAATTAAAATGATAATTAAAAATAAATTAATACTTAATATAAAAATATCACACATATTAACAAAGTAACTGCAGAGTGGTTAAATCCTTTTTCAACAACAAACTAATGCAAATAACCAACTATGAAGAAAAAAAAATTGTGTAACTTACTGCGATGGGCATGTCATCACACAAGGAGCAGAAGGACATTTCCTTCTTTTTAAGTAGGTTACAAGCATCAAGTTTTCATTTTTCAGCCAATTTCAATAATGTGACCTTGGTTGAAAAAAAATTATCCAAAGTATAAAATGTTGAAGAAATAACAAATAATGAACACAATAATTGATAACAAATTAATTAAGTTTGAAATTTCATGATTAGAAAGCATCAAAAACAAAAAATATAAATCTTAATTGATTTACTAGCACAAGGTAAAATGTAAACATATTATTTTAAAAAAATATGCACCATAACTCAACAAACTAATATTCAACTGAAAAACTAATACTTACAAGATAAATTAATATGAGTTAAAATTTAAAAATAAATAAAAATTTTAAGTTACAATAGCATACTAATTTCCTTATAACACATTAAAATTGAAGGAGTGGAAAGAAAAGTGGCTTAAAAGATTGTCTCATGTGATTGGTCTAAATCCTAAACTTATTTAACAAAAGTGGATTTACCATGTATTTGTGATACTCTCATTTTTAATTTACTCTTGTATATCACCTGACAGACTATATATTTGTGTCTAGTGTTCTAGTTTGTCATATTTGAGTGGTTTAATCTGTTTCTTGATGCTTAAAGCTAGAAACATTCCATCAGTGATTTTATGAAAATATATTAGAGAGAAATTTATAGAAGTAAATTTAAATTGATTAATAAAATGTAAATTCCATACTATTGTGAGACCAAGGCAAAAATTGATGTAGTGTCAAATTCAATTTTAATAGAATTTAATTCCAAATTATTTTCGAACAAACTAATTGCTCATCTACATTCACGCTATCTTTTATTAGACTCTTATAACACAGCCAGGAGTTTAATGAATTATCAATCTAGTTTCCTTTAAGGACCAACTAATTTTTCCAACTCTCAATTGAAATTTGAAATAGCAAAGTAGTAAATGTTAAAATAAATTAAGACTTGATTAAAGCCAAGGTTCTTGCCAAAAACAGTCTTTCCCTTTGGGTCTAAATTTACCTTTGTGATGGAAAAATTTCTTTTTAAAATGATGATGCTCTGTATTGCGTTGATAGCGTAAAGGAACTGAAGGAGGGCTGTAGGAAGGAACAGGAGAGTAGGGTCCATCTAGAGGTAATAGCGGTGGAGGTGGAGACGAAGGTGAAGGTGTCCTAGGAGGACCATTTGGGGGCTCCAAGACAGGAGGAGAATCTCTGCCAGGGGATAGAACAGGCCTATAAAGCTTGGGAGGCCCATTAAACCTTTTCATATCCTTTAGAGCAGAGACAGTAGGTTCGTTGTTACCAATACCAGAGTCCGGGCTGGCATTACAGCTCATTCCACCTTCGGTACTCCTTCTTCTCTTATCCAACTCAGTTGAAGCAAAAGCTACTAATCTGTCAAACCCAGAACTTATTTTGTCTTGCCACTTGTCAATACCTAAAAAAGTGTTAAGAAATTTAAAACATATATCATAGTACATTAAATAGGGAGTCTGGAAACAAATGGAACTTAACAATACAAAAAAATTTCTGATTTAACAAAAATAATTAATTAAATTAAATATTACTTAAAAAATTAAACGATATACAATCCCGTGAATAGAGGTTTCACAAGTGGTTATTTCTTTTTTTCTTAGCAATGTTGTCTATTGTACAACACAAAGTAAAAACGGACTAAATAAAGACCTGTTTCAACAAGGATTCAGCATACTATACTTACCTCAATAATCTATTCATTTGCCAAAAAATATTTTAAAAATAGCTTATAGAAAACCTAAAGACTATAGCACAAAAATCCTTTTTCAAGAAATCAATGTATCCACATTAAAACAGCTTTAAAACATCAAAAAAAAATTAATTTTTTTTTTTCATTTTTTAATTCACAAATGAATTAAAAACATTTAATTTAAAGTAATTTAGTTAATTTAGCTAATTGAAAGTTTCACTGCTTTTTAGGTTTTCATTATTTTTTATTTGTTACTTTTCTTGATTTATACAATAGATATAAAGGAAAAGTATAGTGTTTGCAAAAAAATCCGAAACCGGAATAATATGTTTCAGATGTTTTTAAGGTCTCCTGAGTGGTTTTCAACTAAGTGTTCTGTATGTGTTTGTGTCTGTTATCATCGTAGCTCCTAGTGAATTTATGCTAGAGAGTTGAAACTTCGTACAAAAATCAGTCTATTGCTGTAATTGAGTTATATTCGTAATTGAGTTACTGTAGTTATTAATTGAAAATAATTTCTCAGTGGAAATGTCGAAAAATCATAAAATGCGGAAAAATGATGAGATCGGAATTAAAATTTGGCACCCATGTGGCTATGTATAAGACTAAAATATATGCTGAGTATCATCTCATTATCAGCATTAGTTCAATTTTTTTGAATGACCTGTGTACGTTTTTTTTTTAAATTGAAAACACCAAAAAATGATCTAATTGAGTTTAAATTTAGTATAAGTATATGTACACAATAAATAAGTACACAAAGTTTTGTTTCAATGCGACAAGTATAACTATGATTTTTGTTTAATCATACAACATAAGCAGCATTGAGCGTGGTCAGTGCTGTATGGGTGACCACTAAGAATGAAACAGATGCATTGAGTATCTGAGGATGAGCGTTGCCAGGCCGAAACTATAAATTTGGTGAATTGTATATTCTGAGGAAGAGCAAAGTGAGTCCAAAGCAGGAAGGATGTGCGTAGCGAATCTGATGTGATGAGGAAGAGTTCCAAGGCACTCCGTACCTGATTTTTAATAATTTATTTGACCACACAAAGCAAAAAAAAATATTTGCCAAAATTGACTGCCAAACTCACAGCCTAGGCCTGGTGGGATTTAATTAGTTATTCTTATTAATTGTTATTCTTATTTGATTGTAAATATGTGCTTTTATATTGCATATATATTTGACGAATTGGACCTTTTTGTTAAGTCTTTCAATAAATAAATTGAAGATAATATAGCTAGCGAAAAATACTTTTGTGTACGTTGCCCCACCTGCAGCCTTTACTACTAAATGTATTTTAGATTACACAGTTTTCATTATTTTAACTTTTATTCTTTATGATTATTTTTATTTATTTATAAATCTGTATCTATATTGTAAAAAATCTGTTTAATTTTAACTTTAATTTAACTTGTAAATGCTGTATTGTATTGTATCGTGAAATAAAGCAATAAAAAAATAAAAATAAACAAAATATTCTTCTAAATGATAACAATGATTTTATAATAAATAGTTTTTATCTATTTTTTTTAATTCTAAATAGTTAATTGATAGTGGGAGAGCATTGAATATTGTAACACCCAGCATATCCAGCCTAATTCTGCTTTCTTGGGCCAATGGCCTGGCATCCTTGTTTTATGGAAATCACTATTTATCCTAAAAGTATGCTGATCAGTTTAAATATAAAGCAACACATTCTAAATACATAGAGTGGACAGTTGTTAATATTTGTAACTTTTTAAACATTGGTTTACAATTATCCAAATATGCAGTCTTATTAATGATTTTGAGAACTTTTTCAAGTATGCTATTTATACTTGCGGGACCCTATAATATTATTCCATAAGCCATTCTACTTAGCATAATTGATATATAGACAAATTATAAATATTTTCAGGCAGTGAATTTCTGAGTTTCATCAGAACAAAGTAAACAGCTAGATAATTTGATGTTAAGGTTTCCCAGGACCTCGAATATGATAGAGCATTAGCCCTATTGAGTCAAAGTAGAAATATATAATAATATTTAATCAAAATAGGGACAGATGGAAAACCTATTACCATCTTATCTATGGCACAATACAGGTGTCGAGGGAGTGTATATCATTGCAAGGGTCAAATGAAAACTTACCATCATCTACTCTGTGGCAAGATACAGGTGTAGTTGAAGGTGGAGGTAGTTCAGGTTCAAGGTGTTGCCTTTTAACCAATGTTTCTCTCCCAGATAAAACAATAGAATGTTTTAAACCATTGCTTTCATTTTTAACTTCAATTTTTTCTTTACTCCTATCTAATTCAATAACTGAATGGTTTTCAATTTTAATTTCAGGGACAGCAGAAAGGTTTTCAAAGTTGCCTGGCGCTAATAAATCTTCCTGTTTGATTTCATCACCATTTAGTATTCTAGCATGAAGACTTGCAGCTAATCTATAAAAGTAAATAAACAAATATTAAGTCAAATAAAAACGAGAGGCTTCCTTTGAGTCCCTGTAAAATCATTTCAATACCCTTAACGGCATCATTTCAAAACCTTACACGGGATTTTGCCATGTAAATAGAGAACTTTCAATTTCACAACACGCCTGCTCAGCTTATTATGACACAATCTGATATGTATGACAAATTATGTCATACTAATGTCATTACTTTTATATATTAATTTATTGTATTCATTCATCTAATACAGGCCTGGGAAAACTTTTTCGGCAAGGGGCCACTAAATATTTTTACAGGTAGTCGCGGGCCGCACAACTTCCATTTTTAAGTATGCTAAACCCGCATCAAAAATGCAACGTTGTGTAGTCAAAATCTGTACTTTACAGATTTCAAAAACAACGGAAACCTGGGTGTCAGGTATGATCAGAGAAAAAGTTCTTATTTTTCCTGCCTTTCTCAGGCCGCATAGAAAAACCAAAATGCGAGCGAAGCGAGCAGACATTTTTGATTTCTATAAACAATTTTCCTGAAAAAATAAATATTTTTTTTGAATTTATATGGTCATGGGCAAAGTTGATGCTATAACTAATAAATCCAAGAGCCAGGCCAAAAAACGTTACTCATTTTGTTCTTTGCAAACCAAATTTTTCCTTAAATATTTCATAAATGATACACAAATAGCATAGTCAGCCATTCCAAAACGGAAGGTTACACCTTTAATAGAGCAATCAAAAGTTTTCTCCTAATAGTAGCAGAGAAAGTTGAATGGGACCTTTTCAAGCTCTGAAATTCCTAAAAACTAAGTATTTAATTGTCAAAATAATAAGTACAACTAGTAATAACGTTTTGAAAACAATTAAAAAACGCTAAAACATTTCCTATTTTGCAAAGAAATTTGCTTACTTTGCACAAAGCAAAAGTGTTACTTTGCAACCAGGTTGCTCTTCTTTTATCCTTTTCTGTTTCCCTCTCCTAATTTCTTTCCTTAACCAGCCCTTGCAAATTTTGTCTTGGTATCTGGGGTCTGGGGCGGCGCCCCCTCACTCCTGGATCCCTTGGGAATTTGTTAAGGGTCTGCAACACTGTTTTCCCCTCCCGACCGAAGCTTAAAAGTGAGTTTCCCTCCTTCAGCTCTCTCAGTCCCTTTGCCCCCGTACTCTCTTCTTTAGCTCCAGGTATCATTAACTATATTTCATTTTTTACAAGCTGATCAAAGCTGGCTTTGGTTTGTGCAGGTGGGTCTTTCCTTCTTTTCGGTTCTTCCGTATCTCTTTTCCGTATTTTTCCTTACTCCCCGGCTTAGAATCTTATTTTACGGGTTTTATCTGATTTTGTTCTTTTAGTTTGCCGTTCCGTGCTTTCCTCTCTTAAAGGGGTGCAACTTTTTAGTGTTTTTGTGTCGTCTTGGCTGAATTTCAATGCTTAAATCAAATTTCAGGAATTCATAGGCTAAATAAAAGTCCAGATTCTAGACTAACATAAAGGGGCACTACTTTTAAGAGAGGGGCTAGACCAGTTTTTAGTAGTTGTAAACTTATAAATGTAAAACTATAAAAATTATCATTTCAACCAGGATTGTTGTTAAGCACGGAAAACACGCATCAAAGGAAATTCGCCCACATGCGGACCGCGCCAGAAATTATTTCTAGTTGTAAACTATATTAGGTAAAAAAACGACAAAAAATGATTGTCCCCTACTAGGATTTGAACCCAGTACTCTGGTTTGAGGGCTCGCATCCAAGGAAATTCGTCCGACATGCGGACCACCGCGCCAGAATTATTTATTTATCATTTTATATATTTTTAATATTCTACAAATAATTGTGTTAAAAAAATTAAATTAATGATATTTATATCTTAATAAGCAATTTTATATGCATTATTAAGCAAGATTGTTTCAAAAAAATTTTTTTTTCTTTTTTTACAAATTTATTTTATAGATTTTGTGTTTATTATTAGCATTAATAATAAACACCCATTATTTAATTTTGTTTTTTTTTATAAAACAGGAACACCCATTAAAATAGATAAATATGTCCCACAGTAATTTTTAATAACATTGATCTGCAATTAGGAGATAGAATATAGTTAATAATTAATAAATGGATAAATACCCTTCGACTGGCTCTTCCCTGGAATAATTCTTGGTATCTGTAGCTAACTCCTGACCAGCTTTCACATCCGTCTTTTGCTGTTGATGCCCTGGCGCCAGAGAGGATGAAAAGCGATTGTTCACCTGATATACAAATCTCAATAAATAAGCTACCCTTATCAATACATAAACAATCCAATATGTTATCAAATTTAAGAAAATGATTAATAAAAGAAATCATTTACTAAAGCATATTTATCCTGTACAATTAAATACAGCTTTATGCAAATATTAAAACATTTTTTAGATATTCTAAGAAATTAAATAAGTTGTGACACTATTACTTAGGTTATAAAGCATACATTGGAAACTTATACTGAATTATATATATACAGAAACTTATACAGAATTATACATACAGAAACTTATACTGAATTATATATGTACACAGAAACTTATATTATATTATATAACTCCAGAATAAGGCCGTCGAATATCCACGGCCTCTGAACATATCACCAACAAACTTTTTTATAACCTTTTTTTTCAAAAGGTATTTCAGTAATTAGCCAATTGTGATAATGAAGCCTATTCAACAAATATGACATTCAAAAAATAACACAAATCAGTAGATAACATTGACGTCTAACAGTAGTTATGTATGTATCAATTAGATTAAAAATAAATCGTTGAGTGAATATAATACTCTTTGAGATTAACCAAAAGCGTGCAAGATTACGGAAATAGGCTTCATTATCACAAATCCGGCTAATTACTGAAAATTTTGAAAAAAAAAAGTTTGTTGGATCCAATGTTCTAGAAGGCCGTGGTATTCGACCACACCTTATTATTTTGAAGTTATCAACTTAAAATATGACACTAAAACTATCACTAGAAACAATAACATAACACAGGTTTGAGGTACTTTAAGTTGTCGTATTGACTCTGGACAATTTTTATTCAATTCAGCGCCTCAAAAATTCATAGAAATCGACACCTTAATCAAACTTATTTTTACAGACTGTATTTTAAATTAACTCTTAATTTGACTAATTTTTGAAAATTTTGCTGACTCAGTATGCTGGGTTCATGATGTCACATCACACCAACCTCGTTAACAATAGTGTTCTTATTCTCCCAAAAGTTGATTTCGTACCAAGTTTGTAAAAATATTTATCCGTTAAGAGATTCCAAGCATATAAATGTATTAGCTACATTTTGAGCTCTTTAAACTTTTGTTTTATAGTCTTAATAATGATAACTAATTTGAAGAATGGTGTCACGTACTTGTCTAAATTGAAGGTAGGAATTAGAAGGCAGCCTCTCTCTTTCTTGCCGAGTAGATATACCGTGCTGGATATTGAGTACAGAGTTGGGGGTCGTGCTCATATCTACAGCAGCATTGATTATGCTCTGCAAAATAAAATTTGAAATGTTAAAATTATATAATAATGACTAGCATGAAAATTAATAATATTCTACAGATTAAAAAAATAGCTTTTTTTAAAATGTTGGTAGAACTTAAAAATTTTACTTTCATACAGTTTTTGTTGTCACAGAAATTTATTTATACCTCACAAAATGCTGTTGTACGGCCAGAATATGAGACAAAATTAAGAATCAGGGGGAAAACAGTAATATGTAATATATTTATAACCATTTTAGCCAGTTTCTTTCAGAAAAAATATGCCATGGGAATGGCTTAATGACGGGAGTTGGACACGGAAGTGTGCCTGAAATTCGTTTCAGAAGTCATTGTGAATAAATGTTCCTTGAAAACACGCAATTTCTCAAAAGGATTATTTTTTAAATCAAATTTTGGGGAGCACATGCACCCTATTAAAACCAGGTTGTTTTGACGACATTAACCTGATTTTCTGAGTCAGTAAGAATTAAAAAAGTCGATAAAATGAAGGGTTAAAATTTTACACCTGGAAAATGGTCTTCACTTATGTTTTTTGGGACAGCATTAAAATGGCCATATGAGGAAATTTCAAAACGCGACACAACAAAAAACAGTCATAAGTATAAATAAATAAATTAAGAACTGATAATAATCAAATAACACTCTAAGCTTTAGACAATCCGAAATTTCAACTCCTCATCTATGAATGAAATAAGAAAATTAATTGAAAATACATCTAGTATAAGTAAAGTTCAATTTTCATGGGTAAAAGGTCATACATGAATACAAGGGAATGAATACACAATCTTGCAAAAATAGTCTCAAATAACCCTTGCCTTAAAATATCTTATAATTGTTACCATGAAATACACTCTGCTTGATTGTATTTATATCTAATATTATTATATACATGTAATCATATCAGATGTTCAATTTTTTTATTTATATGAGTGTTATTATGGCTAGGGTCTTATGCTACCACAGGTTTAGTGACTTGATGTTAAATAGCTGTAGATGATGAAGAACAATTGTCCAATTAATATAAATTCTTAAAGATCTTGAACCACTCTCCCAATAATTTCCTTAAGTTGGGCTTTCTTACAAATTGGCTTCGGAAGGATGAACCAAAAATTTTATTTGTGACATAGTGTTTTGGAAATTGACTTATCAAACGACTTTGTAACGCCATAAATGTAGAGGTCATTGCATTCTTTTCTCAGTCATTACTTAAGTCCCGCAGTCATTAAGAGCTAAACACACTCTCCTGTACAACCCTTGTAAAGATATTTTATGAATTTAAAATATGACAGTGGTCAATGTATATATCTTTGTGTATGTCTATTTATGAAAATAAATGAATAATAAAAAAATAAATCACAGTTATGAAACTAGAGCTATAGAAAACAATAACTTGATCGTGCCACTCAACCATAGAAGGCAAAATAAAAACTTACATTATATAGGCAGTAAATTATTTAACAAACTTTCTGTGAATACGAAGTCATTGCCTTTAAAAGCATTCAAAAAAATTTAAAAAATTCTAACAAGCAATGTTTACTACTCTATGAAAAATGTTTAAGTGATAGTCATTTTGATGATACTAACATGTAAATATTTTTAGTTTTAATTTTGGTATATATTTTTTTTAAGACATAACACACATAACATTTTTTTAAGACAATGTAAAACATAACATTGTATGTATGTAATTTTGGAAATAAATTATTCCATTCTTATAAGGCTCTTGCTACAATTTTTTTAGCAAGGTACTATTTTAGTTTAGCAAAATACCATAAAATATTATTCAAATAGTAAAAATTATGTTGTTACGACTGAAATGTGTCAAGTCGAAAATGTGTTCAAAAAGGCAATTATAAATATAAGAGAACCAAACATTTTTTTACTATGACCTCTATGATTTGAGAGAATTTAGTACAAATTCTAAAGATCTCATAAAACAAATTGAAAATTCCCATTTAACTAAACATATTGTTCACACAGTGTTCTAGGTTTAAAATTGGATTCTGAGCTAGAGATGTTGAGTAAATAAATAACAATAGGAAAAAGTCAGACAAATTACAGAACAAAGTTATAAATATTTCATAGGGCTAAAGACTCTATCTAAATTATAATATTAGAATAGACTGAGATAATCAAAACTATTTTTGAATTTTGTATTGAACAGTGTGCTTTAAATTCGCCAGTACACTTAAGTAACTTAAAATGTTAGTCTAAAAATTAATCCTAAATCTAATGTGGGAGCATACAGGCTTGAAGTGAAAACAATACCTGGTTAGATATTTCAAGAGTTCTTTCTATTTCTCCACTAACTAAATCACCAATTGTTCTGGTAGCAACAATATTGCAATTGCCAACTGGAACTTGAGCAGGGTGCTGACTGGCCAATTTTTCTTGAGATAAATGCCTTCGTAAAGCCAATTTTGCAGGAGATACCTGAACAACAAATTAAGTCGGATCAGAAAAAAGATTGAAAGAGGTGAAAAATTTTCTTTGATGGGAGTTTTTCTTGACATGGGTGAAAAGATACATGAGGCCTTGAGGTAAACCTATAAGGGTTTACTGAGCACAGTACCACCAAGTGGCTAGAACAATGCAAGGGGTTCTACTCACAGGTTCAATGCACTCAACTTAAGTGAGTTACAGAACTAGTCTACTTTACATCTAAATCTATGTCTACACTACTAGTCAGTAGTGGTTACATAACTATCATAGAATAAACAATAATCATACTTGGGTATAATCAGGTTGCTGGAAAGACTGAGGTGTTATAAGAGGAATTTGAGCAGCTAAGCTGGACGGTTGTTTTTTATCTCTTTCCTTAGACAGGCAACTACTATTAGATCTTGCTATTTGATCTTCATTCAATACAGTTGTAATAATACTTTTCAACCTATCTTCAAAGTTAGCAACTCTAGGAGGTTCCTGAGCTCTATTGGATGTAAAACCACTAGCCCCAGTTCCCAAGGCTGCAACACTATTACTCACATTACTCTGTGCCTGATATCTGTTGTTCAGAGGATTCCGTATACTCTGAAAAAAGGAAACAAATTATTTAGCAGAGTTTAAAAGGAAAGACACAGAGTTTGTATCAAGAAAATCTTTTCTTAAATCTAAAATTGAACCACACACTAAGATTTTATAAACCCTTGACCATCTAGTATTTCATAGAAGAAATTGGTGTCATTCATGTTGGTTCATATATAGCAAGATGGATTATTTAAATTATCCTACCATATTCAACTTGCACCTCCAGCAACTTGGTATATTGCCATGAGTGCAAGCATTTTGATTGTTTTTACGTAGGAGAAGCCTCTACTCCTCTCAACCACCCTTTTTGTGCTCTGACCTGTCATTATTTTGATGGAAATTTAGAAAAATTTGTTGTTTTATTATTATTTTGTGTTGCCATATATTTAGTGAATTTTCATCGCCCCGCCTCAAAGGCCGGCCTTTGATAATAATAATAATAATAATAATAAATCTTTATTTGCATAAATACTAATACAAGTACAATGGCAAATACAAAAATTAGAAGTAATATAAATTACTCAAACATAATTTTATTAGAGAAGTACTCATTAATACTATAAAAAGGCTGCTCTGTCAAGGCTTTTTTACAGCTTTTTTGAAATGATCTATAGGCAACTCTTGAATTTTTACATCTAAATGGATAAAAAGTTTAACCCCCAATACACTATGACCCACTTCTGACTTCTTAAGTCTATGAGTTGGCATTGTAAGTACATTTTTATTCTTCGTATTATATCTATGATAATCACTATTGGTTTTAAATTTATTTAAGTTTTTTTTAATAAAGAGCACAGAATTAAAAATAAAAAGATTTATGACAGTCATTATTGCCAGTTTCTTAAAGGAAGATTGACAGTGTGAACCAGGTTTGGCTCCTGTTATTCTTCTAATTATCTTTTTTTGATAAATAAGCAATGGATCTAAATTGACGTGTCCCCAGGCAATTATAGCATAATTTAACCTGCTCTGAACAAGAGATTAGTAGACGAGCACAAGAGTTTCTTCTGGTAACGAGTCTTTTAACTTTCTAAAAACAAATAAGTACCTAGCAATACTTTTAGTCATTGTTGTGACATGGTCTCTCCAATTTAATTTACCGTCAATAGTGACTCCCAAAATTTTACTGGTTGTTGTTTGTAATCAAGTCGGAGACTTATGATTAATGACTGTGTTTTATCTTTATTTAGTATAAAGTCATTGCTTAGTAGCATTGACAATGACAATTGGTTTAGTAACCAATATTCCATTTTACTTAATCTTTGATCTCCTATTTTTTTCAGCTTAGTTTCTTCAGAATGGCGGTGAGTCAGGTTGGAATCATCTGCAAAGGTAGGTAAGTCTTCTATTATCTTTTCTGTATTAGTTAGGTCCATGAACATTGGCATATCATTCGTGGCTTAGAAGGTAAAGAATAGGGCCTAAAATGGGATCCTGTGGAACCCCTTTATTTATTAATTAATTTATGTTCTGAGCATACATTGTTGTGTTCTACATATTGCACCCTATGTGAAAGGAATTCTTTGAGTATCGAATAAGCGTTTCCTTTGATGTTTAGAAGTACACATTTTTTAAGTAGTGTTGAAATACATACTCTATCAAAAGCTTTTGATAAATCACAGCAAGTAAGCAGAGTATGTTCACCACTCTCTAATCCTTAAAGCGCTGATTCTACTACTTTAAGTATAGTTTCAATAGTAGACCTTCCTCTCCTAAATCCATACTGTGTAGGTACAAATAATTTATTTGTTTCCAGGTATTGAACTAACTGGATCTTCACAGCTGCTTCTAGAATCTTCCAAGTATAGGAGTAATGCTGAGAGGACGGTAACTATCAGGTAAGTCTTCATTTCCTTTTTTAAACATGGGGGTTACTTTAGTTACTATTAAACAGTTAAGGATTATTCCCTCTTTTAAGCAACTATGGCCTTGTGAGCCTCTTTTAAGGCTCGCTATGGCCTTGTCGGGGCCATATAAAGTTTTTTAAGTAGCATTTAGTAAACCATTTAAATAAACTAATTTGATAACCTAAACATAGCAAACTCACCACCATCTAGTACAGAAGATCAAACAAGACTCAAATCAATAGGGTCATATGTGTTTAAGGATTAAGGCAGGTAAACAAGGTCATAAAGTATTCTTATTTTTTTTTTAAATGCAACCAACTAATCTATTTTAACTCCCAGTATTTTTGTAATGTTTTGCATTTATTTAATAAAAAAAAAATAGAGTAAAGAACAGAGTATAAAATACCTGAGACTGTGAGGAATAGTTTTTTTGATGTAATGTTTCTTTTGGCCTTCCAACTTCCTTAATCCTACCGGCTTCTATTTGTCTTCCAGTTTCTAAAATTTTTTGAGCAAGTATTTCAGGATTATTTTCCTCTATTTTACCTAAATCAGGAACATCCGGCCAGTCTTGGGCTCGACATCTTTGTTCTCTACTACTCTTGCGAGATGATTTAATACTACAATACTTTTCAGCATTCGGTAGCTTGGAAGTATTTGTCTGAAACCAACACAGAAACATAAAAAACACTCACTATTTGTGTTCTTACAACCTAAGACAGTTTGACACCGCAGGCAGTGACGCCACTTCTGAGCAGCTTCCAACGCTTATCCGATGATGGTCGTGAGTCTGTTTTACAATAGATAAACTCTAAACTCACTGTGTGCAGATTCTAACTTTGTAAAGGAAAAGCTACCCTAGGCCCGATACCTACCTACTGCCGAGTAAGAACGTAAGCCTTGGTCACTTTGGTTGAAGGGGTTAGGATTTAGGTATAGGTATGATAGGGTATGGGTATAGGCACGACTCTCTGAGGAAAGATTAAGATAAAGGAAGTCAGGGCAGGGCTTTTCCGGACACCACCGAACTGACTCTGGCTGGTAGGACATATAGAATTAACCATTTACCATGGCAGTAAAAAAGGAAAACTATTCTTTAACTGTTTCTACTGCTTCATTCTTAACAGATTATAGTGAATAAACAACTGGCACAGAGAAGTGAGGAAAGGACTACAGAAGGAGAGGATATCAGTACCTGGACAAAGCATGGCCATTAGTAACTGTTAAAAGATGCCTGGTCTCATCTCTCTACCATGCCCCCCAGCACTTTAATGAAGGGGCCCCACCAGCTCCCTTGGGATCACTAGTGGCCACCCCACCAGGGTACTGTGGCCTCTCCCCACTTCTCTCACTACACAGTGTGCATTGTGTAGTGAGTTTAACAAATAACTTAACCTCCATTCTCAACTAGACTAAGATCCATTCTTAACTAGCATCAGTTTAAACATAGAGGACATATTGTCCTAAATCAAGTTCACGATAACAAATAGATATGATACAAAAAGTAAAGATTTTAAACTTCTCTTTAAAAGATAATTAGTTCAGATTTTTAATATATGCTTATCAGCTTACAAATACGTGAGATTTATCTTGATACAGTCATCATGGCAACAAATTTGGCTTGATGACAATAACTCATTGTTGTCATCAAGTTAGAGTAAGAGTACTGAGTTTATTTAACAGAGTAATATTACTTGGTCAAGGGGAGAAGGATAAAGAAATTATAGGACTGAAGAAACTCACATTGACAAGAGGAGGTGTGGCGGATGGGGTGTGAGGCTTTTGTAATGTAGATAGCTCCGACTCCAACCTACTCATGTGATTGTGAAGTTTCTTTCTCTGATTGATAGTGGTAAATATTTCTTGCATGATATGTTCCTGAGTCATCTGGCTGGTGGGTAAAGGCGAAGACGAGTTAGTTTGCTGATGCTGTTTCACCATCTCGCATTGTCTCTCACTCATCAATCTTTGATTTTCTTCCTCTAATGATGTCACCTGAAAAGTATTTAAGAAATTGATTCAAGTGATATGGTGCCTTTGAGTTTGATTTTGCTCTTATCCTTTATTTAACAAAAAACAAGACATTTACAATCTTAGCCGTATTTATTATAATATTATATTAAAATCTTAATTTTTCCTTTACCTTTTTGTAATTTCATTTAAAATTTATTTACTTAGTTAGACACGTGGCATAAAAAACATTCAAAATTTTATTAATTTTCAAACTTTTTTATTTTGTCATTTTAAGAATTGAAGAAGCTTAGGATCCCTGGGCGAAAGCTCTTCGTGAATTTATTTTCAATAAATTTTAATAAAAAAAAGGACTGAAGTCTTCATTAATTTAATTTATAAAATTATTATTTTCGTTTTATTTAAAATGATTTAGTTTTATTTTCATATAAAACTGAAAATAAATCTTTTAATGATGATAAATTATTTATTTATTATTTAAACGATAAATGATTATTTAAATAATATAAATAAATGGGGCCCTGTAGCCCCGTTGATCAGGAGACTCACCCCTGCTATCCAGGAAAAAACTTTATATTTTGCATTCTCTATGCAAAATGCAAATCAAGCCATTCCTTAATGTTTCTTATTCCTTCTCTAGCCTTGTTGTACACGGTTAATTTTATTTAAGCATTGGATTGTAATAAACTTAAAAGATAGACATCTATTATATCAGATGAAAACGAAACTATTTCTGAAAGAAATACAGTAGTTTTTGTGTACATTTTTTACTCCTCTGTTCTGGTGTTTTTACTTCTTTTTAAGATAATATCTTAAAAATATGATATTTTCTAAAGAGTGAGACAGAAGTATCGTGATCTAATCTTGTGCATTTAGGGATTAAGACCCTGGGCCTTCCCAGGATGACCTCATCAAGTACCAAAAAATTTTTGGCGTGGTGGTCCACATTCCGGGCCAATTTCCTTCTGAATGCATCTTACCATGCTTAAAAATCCTTTCCTTGCTTATCCGGTTAATGCTTTATAATTTACCCAGTTACTCAATTAACAAGCGCTACACATAACTCATTTTTTCTATATTTTTTAAACGAAATGCGCATAATTAATCTGTTGGTTATACAAAAGTATTCCTATACAATTACTCTGTCTATTTATCAGTAATAAATATCGAGATAGATGGAAGGAAGCTATTCAGGGTGAACTAAACTCTTTAGGGAAGTGTGGGTGTGGAACATGAAAAGTTGCCCCAGCCACTAAAGGAAAGCTGAAAATAGAAACTAAGGGGGAGTTTCACCGAATGGTGAAAACTCAAGATTACTTGCAATTTGTTGCAAGATTTCTGGCTATTCCCAAAAATATGGGTGAGATAATTATTAGCAAATAAGCCTATTAGCATTTATATAGGCAATCAAAGTAGACATTTATTTTAGTTCACTATCATTATGAATAAAAAGAAAGTTATACTTCGATATTAAAGACTAACTTTCAGATATTCTCATAAAGGCACTAACTACCAAGGGCAACCTGAAAGTTGCATTGACATTTTTTGAAGGGGACACAAAATTATACCAATTATTTGATTAAGGGGAAGTTATTGAAGCTTTGATTGGGGGAGAGGGGATTAATTTAAATTGTTGCATGGCTTAAGGGGAAATATTGGGACTAATCCATGCTCCAATATTTTAACTATGAATGATAATGTCTATGTCCATGTCACAGTTAATTTTAAAATATTATTTGTTGTTGAATCAAATTTGTATTGTTGTTGAAATAGAAGGAACTTTAAAACTGAAATTAAATAGTTAACACTTCCTAATGACTCATATATCATATGCCAAATTTTGTAATTATTTTTACCAGTTGATTTCATTTCGTCTGTGAGATATTGGTTTTTAATAATTTTTACAATTTTATTAAACTGGTTTCTATATATTTATAAGCATATTTTAAGTCATTTTCAGGTTGCTTATCGATTTTATTGGCCATATTATCTCTAGTCACAATACTCTCCATCGATACTCACCATCCTTTTAGTTAGCTATGGTTTTCTTTTCATAAATTCCCTTTTAAGTTTTACAGTTTTCGTGTGATTATTGATACTAATTATTGTGATTAAGTATTTATGTATTAATAAAACAAGAGGCAATTTCATTTGTATTAATATTGCCATACAATTTTCCCAAGGATAAATTGTTTACTTTGTTAACAATAATATAAGATTGGATAAATCCATTTTAATTATAAAAAATTGAGTTCTATCAGAAACTTTGTTTGCACAGTTGTTAAATTTATAAATTATTCCTACTGAGAAATGATATGTTATTTTACTATTTAATTTATATGCTAGTATTATATATATATATATATATATATATATAATATATATATATATATATATATTAATATATATATATATATATATATTATAATAAATATATATATATATATATATATATATATATATATATATATATATTATATATATTATATATATTATATATATTTATATTTATATTTATATATATTTATATATTTGAGTATTATATTTATCTTTGGTTTTCTTTGCCTTTTTGTAATTCTTTTCTCATTTATTTTGGGAGGTTCAGATCTTCTTTTAGGTGTTGTGTTGATCCACAGCCTTCTGATTTTAACTTGAGCCTCTTCTCCTCATTTAGAAAGTTCATTTTGATTTAGACTTGGTCTGATGCATTCTCTAATTTTTTACCTTCTTTTTATCTCTGATTTTAATATTTTAATTGATTTTAATTTTTTTAATATTTTAAACTCTGCTAAGTGTAATTCTGTTTTTAATTTTATATATAAGTTACTTATGCTTAAGGCGAAAACCTGTGTTTTTTATTCCGTAAGTTTTAAGCTTTATAATTTGTATTTGTATTTTTATCTCTTTAATTTCAGTTTTTTTTTAATGATGTATTAGTTAAGTTTAGGATTGGGTTTTTAAGAATATTTTATTGTATGTAGGGCCCTGATGAAAACTTGTAGCTAAGTTTGAAAGTTGGCTAAGTGAAAATATATGGTTTTTCAAGTAAAAGCTGTGTTATTATTCTAACCTCATCCCGAGATTGGTGCAAAGTGTATATATATTATATATATATTAATATATATATATATTAATAATATATATATATATATATATATATATATATATATATATATATATATATGCCTAATGATCCAAGTTGTCAACGCAGTGTACCCGGGAATAAAAAAATAAGATATATATGGCGTTGACTTATTATCTTAAATAACAGTACAGTGAAAGAAACCTTCTGTTAACTCTTTGGTAATGACTTCGTGATTGAGATTTTGTAAATTGCACCACTCAGTATTGTCAGATTGAGCTGAAACTGAAAGCTATTTTTGTCCTGTCAGTCTGGAACAGTAGGTCAGTAAGGGTGGAACAAGAGGTACAAGCCCCTTTTCTAAACTACTTTCCCCACCTTCTAGCACTACTGAACCTAACAGATATCATGGATATCTGTATATACAACATTACATATATATTTATACCATTTACAACTCTTAGGATGGGCCGATTCAGCTGAAACCGGTCTCCATCAATTTGGCTGGCTATCTTCCTGAATATGTAATAACTTGTTTAATTGATGACAGCAAACCATTTTTAATAACAATAGACTCTGTAATTTTTGGTATTAGGAAGCTAAACTTAATCAATTCCCCCTCCACTCCCTCTCCTCAACTTTCGTTATCTAAACAACCTTATAAGCGTACTTTTCATAATGAAAAACAATTATTTACCTCAGTTTGAAGTCTTGAAGCTCTAGCTTGTAACTCTTTGTGTTTCATAACAATTTCTTTAGCTTTAGATAAAAGATCGGTAGGAGATGATGCTATAATTCCTAACTCACTCATTCTGGTCTTTAGTAAGGTTACACTATCTTCTATAAGAACTTTTATTTGCTTTTCAAGTTGCACAGCCCGGCCTCGCAGCTTCTGATTCCGCTCCTGTAATTAAATAGAGATAAATATACCAAAACAATGACAGTGACAACACTAAGCCGTCCACAGAAAACAAAGAGAATACTCCTCCTTAATTATTAAGATCCATCTTATTATACAGAAGTAACTACTATTAAACAATAGCATAATTGTACTACCTTAAGGCAATAGTCAGATCAGAGAAAGAACTACATACAAACTGAGAACTAGAGTTTACTCAGTGAAATAATAACTCAGATTATAAAAGGCTTTTCCCAATAGATACTTTTCGAGTGCCAAATTAAAACTTTTTGGGTTATGTCTTTTAACTTTAACAGACAACAGGTTGTACCCCTTGATAGCCAGTATACTTTGAGAGATTGCTAATGTTGGGTATTAATGTGATGAAACAACTATGTTGCTGCATTGTCTTGTTTCAAAGTGATGCTTGTGGCAGTGGACTTTATAGTTGAGGGCTTGAATGTGAATTCCCATTTAAATCACATAGAGTAGAGTGAGAATCCTGTTCTTAATAAATAGAGGACGATAATGATGTCTGCTGTTGGTTTTGGGGCTGAACTTCGGTATACGGTACCCTGATATCGAATACTATATAATCGATATATTTTTAGTTTAGAGATGTGACGTAGGAATATCGATATATGCCTTTTTCTTTTTAGTTTATGAACATATTTATTATTTTTTTTAAATGTTTTTTTTGTTGTTTGTGTTTTTTTTTATTCGTAAAGTGGTTATAACTATTTTCATATTTTTATGTTTTTATAATGTTTTTACTATGTTTCATTTAGAATAAATCGATGATACACCAATCTAATTTTATGTTACGCGTATTTTTTACGTATTTTTGTGTTTGTTTTTTCAGGTTTTTAATTATACTTTTGTTGTTAATGTTTTCATTTATTTTTGTATAGTTTTTTTCAATGTTTTAATTATAATTAATAATTTAACGACGCTGCTTATCTTTTAAGTGCTCAGTTCTCGTTTACGTGTCGCGTAACTAAAAATATATCGATATATAATATTGATAACAGGGTGCACCGTATACCGAAGATTTACCGGTTTTGGCTACAATTCAAACTGCTTTTTTGTAAAATAAATATAGATTAAACTTTAGAGGTCCCATACACCATTAGCGCTGTGGAATATGAATTAATTATATATATTGGTTATATATATGGGCTGTGGAAATATTATTATATTATATAAATATATATATATTATATATATAATTATATATAATATATATATATATATATATTATATATAATATATATATAATATATTTTATATATATATATTATATAATATATA
>JACMZG010001893.1:8396979-8401979 GCA_018340805.1 Microvelia longipes
CCATCGGCGTTTCCCGAAGATACTGGACACCTTGAACATTTCTTCTTGGTTAAGTCCTTATTCCCACAATTCCCGCAAAATCCAAGTTTCGGACAGCGATAGAAAAAGTGATCAGTCGATTCACAGCAGACCATTCAAATTCCCCGAAACCGCTATTTCTTTTAGGGTGCTCCTTATCCTTATAAAAAGAAGCCCTATTCTTACTATTACCATCCGTGACACTAACTTCATCAACCTGGGAAGACCGAAAGGATGAAGATTACTTGTCTGAGGCGGTTGATATTTGTCCATGTGAGATTTATCGCTCTGCACCCTACGACCAAATCTCACAAATTCATCAACAGTTTTAATATTATACTGTCTAAGCCAATCATAAAAGTAAGGCGTTATATTGCGGTGAAGGATCTTAACCTTTTCTTTTTTAGAAAGAATTAAACGAGAAAATACGTCTTCATGACCGCAATGTAATCCCCGAACTTTTCTTCTTCACCCTGCAAGAGCATCTCAGATGTCAATTCTACCAAATAATCATTGTCCTCATATTCGGACTTAAGAAGTATTACTAATTCATTCCAGGAAAAAATTTCCTTAAATACTGACCAAGTTAAGGCTGAACCCTCAAAAAGATCTATCGCACCCCACCATAAGTCTTGCGGAGTAGCATTTCTAGCCCCTCTAGAATGTGCGCAATGACTTTCCCTTACCATCCCCAGAGAATTTAATTCCCCATTCTTTGGTAGGCACAACTTTCCTTCTACTATCAATCTTAGGTCTCTATATTGTTGTTAAGCACGGAAACACGCATCCAAAGGGAATTCGCCTGACATGCGGACCACCGCGCCAGAATTGTTAACATACAACAGTTGAGAAAGAACTTGTGATTTACCCTAAATTAGTTGTTTTTGGGATGGAACACCTTGACAATCTATAGTCCAAGAGCCAGACGCAAAAATCGTGACCGTCTAGCCCTAAAGGTTTAACCCACTAGATCTACTTAATCTGGCCACCGTTATTGGGCAAAAACTGAATTTGGGGCCATTTTTCGGACTTTAAAGCGACCCCGGGGCTAAAATTCCCTTATCTGAAACGGCAGACCACCTGATTCATTGTCAGGGAGCCAGATTAAGTCGATCTAGGGGGTTAAACCTTTGGGGCTAGACGGTCACGTTTTTTGCGTCTTGGACTACTATTTACAATATGATTTATCATAGTACTGATTTTCTGCATCTCCCCTTTATCACCTAAGTAATCATTATCTTTATCCTTAAGATGACCTACTTTAACCATACCGACCGCTAATTCAGCTATTAGCTACCGCTATTTAGCTGCCTCAAATTTCTCGTCAAAATATAAAATATTTTATGTATTCTAGATCTAAATTATAATCTAACTTATACTACTTAAGGTAAAAACAGACATTTGACTATTACTTATACTTATACTTACATTCGATATCATTTCCTCAATAGCTTGATTAAATTTCTCACATAGACTTTTCATACTGTCATAGCTGAAACAAATAAATAATAGAACACATAATAATAAATAAATGGTATGTATAAAGGCGCAGATCAACAGAGGGGGGAGGCAATCCCCCCCCCCAGGATCCTCAAAGTAAGGAAAACGAAAAGAAAGAAGGAAAAAAGGAAAAAGAAAAAATCTGGTAAGGGTAACTCGCAACATTTTCTTATCACATCGGATTCGCAACGCTCGTCATCCCTGCTTCGGACTCGCATCACTCGTCCTTAGAATATGCAATTTATACTACAGCATGTCTTCAGACTCGCTTCGCTCGACCTCAGATAGCAAAAGTATCCGTTTTATTCTCAGGGGCCATCCATACAGCACTGACCACGCTCAATGCTGCTTAACTTTCATGATCCAACAAAAATCAAAGATATAGTTGTATTAAAACGATACTTAGTGTACTATTTATTACGAAGAGGTACAAGCAAGTACTGAATTTCAACTAAACTTGGATTGTTTTCCGATTATTCACAATAAATATGAATAAACCATGATTGTTGTTAAGCACGGAAACACGCATCCAAAGGGAATTCGCCTGACATGCGGACCACCGCGCCAGAATTATTTTCTAGTTGTCAAATTATATTAAGTAAAATAATTCTGGCGCGGTGGTCCGCATGTCGGGCGAATTTCCTTTGGATACGTGTTTCCATGCTTAACAACAATAATGGTTAAATGATAATTTTTATAGTTTTTTACATTATATAAGTTTACAAGTACTCAATAAATAATTCCGGCGCGGTGGTCCGCTGTCGGGCGAATTTCATTTAGAATGCGTGTTTCCGTGCTTAACAACCCATTTCATGCTTATGGAAGAACCATGCCCATTGCGTGGTTCCAGTTCATGCTTTAGAACCTAAGCAGTTACTCAATTGTCAAGCACTGCTCGTAACTCATTTTGTCTGTATTTTCCAAAGTAAATGCGCATAATTATCCAGTTGGTTGTACAAAACTATGCCTCTAAAATTAGAAGTACGCACTATTATTTGCACTAGTTTAAAGCTTAGTTACTTATATTTAAGCTTAGTCAGTTATCTTCAAAGGTTTTAGCGCATTTCCTTAGGAAAATACAGACAAAATGAGTTAGGAGCAATGCTTGACAATTGAGTAACTGCATGTTAAGCACGAAAACACGCATTCTAAATTAAATTTTCCCGACAGCGGACTACTGCGCCGGAATTATTTATTTAGTAGTTGTAAACTTATATAACGAAAACTATAAAAATTATCATTCCAACCATTATTGTTGTTAAGCACGAAAACACGCATCCAAAGGAAATTCACCCGACATACGGACCACCGCGCCAGAATTATTTTCTAGTTGTAAACTTATATTAAGTAAAAATAAACAATAACAAATTATTACCCTTCCAGGATGTGAACCCAGGTACCCTGAGTTTAAGTGGTCGTATTGACTCCGGACCACTGGCATTCAACTCAGAGGCCCAAAAAATATGGAAAACGACACCCTACTTGAAATTTAATTTTCAACGACCGTAATTTTGGTTTTCTATACTTCGACTTTTTTGTAACTTAGAGTGGTCGTATCAACTTCGGACCGGTTTCATTCGATTCAGCGCCCAAACTTACATAGAAAACGACACCCTACTCGAAATTTATTTTTTATCGACCTAAATTTTGGTTTTCGGTAATTTACAATGGTTGTTTTGACTTTTTGGTCAGATAGAGCGGTCGTATCGGTTTCATTCGATTCAGGATCTCAAATAACATAAATATTGACCTCTTCGCGGCAAAAAATATTAACCCTGAATTTTGCCGATTTTTTTGAAAATTTCGCTGACTCAGCAAACCGAGTTAATGACGTTAATAGTTAATAGTAGATGATAGCTTTCTGTACTATCTCAATTGGAGTTAGATTAGCTGATTAGAGAGATGAGTTAGAGAGCCCAAGCTGAGCCCCATCCGATAATTCCATACATAATTACAGACTGCACCCATTTGCAGCTTTAAATAATTAAATTGTCTGTTTTATAGTGATACCGGCAGCCTTGCTGTTGCCAGAAAACCCATTTTCTTAATATTTATAAACTATGCTCCATGAAGAATAGCCAGTCAGTCGTCGCTCAACTCTCTTTCTCTCCCCCAATTGGCGCGGACATTTTCTCTCTCTTAAACCAATCACGAGCCTTGAAATTATCCTAATAGGATATAAAGCGCTCGAAATCGAGCAGTTCGAGAAGTTGGAGGAGTCCGAGACGTTCGGAAAGCTCGTAGAGCTTAACAAGTTCAAGTAAACTCCAAGCTCAATCATCACTGAAGCTCAGAAGAAGAAGCTCAAGATGTTACTACTCTCGCTCTGATACCTCACTCAACCTCACACTGTTGGCTATTGGCATGGAGTCTCAACCAGTGGCTATGGAATCAACTTGATGTGTAATCTCTGCTCACCCTTCTCACCTCCCTCACAACTCATCAAGCCTATACGCTGTCCCTCTTGGGAATTCTTGCGGTGGCTCATCCCTCCAAAGTCAGACGCTGTCCTCAAGGGGAATTCTTGCGTCTGGCTCGACATAACGGTGCTTGGTAGCCGTAACGCTGTCCCTCTTGGGAATAATTCTTGCGTTCGGCTTGTTGGTTGGCTTCCGCTGTCTTCTTAGACGTGCAGGTCGCAGCCAAGTCCTCGCTGTCGGTAACCCGAATTTGCGATAGGGCTTGGTACCAACGGTCCTTGTCAGGACCACCCAGCACCGTCTACGACGGCAGGAAGACACCGTCAACGACGACGTTCACTCCTAGACCCTCCTTCAAGGCCTAGTATGGACCCAAAGGCTACCACTCCTCTAAGTCAGGACCACCATCCTTCAAACGGTCCTTTTCAGGACCACCACGACGGCTTTGAGATCCTCTACCAAGGAAAGCATACCTCACGCCGTATCAATAGCATATTTTTAATTAAATATGCTATTTAATAGTTACAACCCTGTTAAACCACCCCTTATAAGTCCATAAGTATTTTGCTGCTCCGAAATCGTCAAAACTGGAGAAATCGATCCGTTATTTATTTATTCCGAAAAAGTTGACAGAGAAAAGTAAATGGTTTTTAACGATAACTTCTTTAATTTTATAAATATTTCCATTCACAACAGCTCATTTTGAAGGGAATTTCAAGGGCTACAACCTCTGAAAATTTTAACTTTTTTGAAGCCCTCTATTTTGAAAACATGCGATTTGAAAGCCTTGAAAAAGGTACTTGCCAAACGTATGTGCAAACTTTTAACTCTAATATCTCAGTTAATTTTTATCGTAGAGAAGTAAAAAAAAAAATCAGAATAAAATTTACAATATATTTTTCATATATGCATTAGTTTTTGAGTTATTTTGAAAATATTTTATAAAAACAAATTTAATATAATAAAATCATTTTTATTATATTAAATCTCTATCTATTATGCTTTTATATCATAATAAAAGCATTTTAACTCGCTAAAATCCGTACTCAGAATCCATTTTCC